>JAYRBT010000177.1:58725146-58903370 GCA_036023395.1 Myiotriccus ornatus | reverse complement strand
ACCCAGCCTATAACCAGCTTCTGCACAATGTAAGAATTCATTCAAGATGATGGACAAGAATACTTGGGTTTTCTTGGCCCAACAGGACTCTTTACTGTCCACTCACCAGTTCTTCCTCCTTCTGTCTCTTCACAACTCCAGGTGGCATGATCTGTAAGCTGTATTCAATCCACAGGAAACTGCCTAACCTGATACAAAATACCGGGAGGCCAAAAGCAAACCCCTGTTTATCTGTGGGTTCCAGCCACAACTTTGCAAATCTCTAACGCTGCAGCTTCAAGCAGCCATTTAGGCTGAAACCTCTTCCCTGGTCTTAAATATTTAACAAATACCATACAAAGGCGTGTAATATCTGCAATATTCATAGCCTTGGCGGCAGGCTGAAAACACTTGGATTTGCGTGGGGTTATCCGAGGTTTTTTCTTTGAAGACCAGTAGATTTCCGTCTCTCCTTTGTCGCTGAACGTTGCCATACAACATTAATAGCACATAACTGATTATTCATAGGCCATTTGTGACAATGTGATGGCTCAGAGGTGGTTGCAGTAAACAAAAGCGCACCTTAAAAAGCTTAAACAAGATGTGTGTACAGGCTGACTTGTACGAGGCACAGATTAACTACGATTATTAGCAAATACAAGCCCCAAGCCAGGAAAGCACCTAAACTCAATCTCATGCCCCACTGGCTTCCCAGTGCAGCCTCTCCATCAATGCCTGGGAGACTTCAGCGTGTACCAATGCTCAGTGCTGGCCCATGGTGTGCAGGAGCTGGGATGTGGTGCCAGGGCTGCAAAGACCCTCTCACATCAAAGCTGTCGTGTAGGTGGATACCAGCAGTGTCTTCCTCATGGAACAGGCATTGTGCTCCTCCTTCACTGGGAAAGGAAGAGAAGAGTTTATCTGATAACACTGACGTTAAATGTTTGGGTAGAAAAGCTTACAGCCAGGCAGTGTTACTGCTGCTTGGCAGAGCCAGCTGCTTTGAGAGGCTTTGGGTTGGGCTATTTAAAGGTGCCATTGATCCCCAGCCTACTCGCTGCATCCATGAATCTCCATCCCTGGGAAGGACTGAGACCTCAGATCTGCTGAGGATGGCAAGGAAAAAGAGGGTCCAGGGCCCCCCAGTTTGGGAAGGCGTGAACATGTGAGCGAGGACGGCAGAAGTGGGTGGTGGTGGTGGCCTCAAGAAGGAGACACAGATGGGCAGAACTGTGTCTGTGTCCCCACCTGCAGCATCAGGGTCTGGAGCTGTCTCAGGGTGGAGGCAATGCTCACCAACCCTCGCTGCACGGATCAGACACAGAAACACCCTCCTCACCCACCCTGAGCCACAGCAGGGCTGGGCCAGGAGAGGTGGCAGCAGGGACAGGCAGCGGGAACAGTGGGTCACTGTGCTCAGGCAGGACAGGAACCATGGTCAGAGCAGCCACCAGTGGAGGAGCTGGAACTGTTTGGGTTTTTCAGATTTTGTTTCCCCCTAGACAGGTACAGAAGTATCATAGAATGGCAGAAGGGTTAGGGTTGGAAGACACATTAATGACCATCTTGTGCCAATCCCCTGCCACGGCCAGGGACACCTTCTACTATCCCAGGTTGCTCCAAACCCCGTCCAGCCTGGCCTTGAACACTTCCAGGGATAAGGCAGCCACAAGTTCTCTGGGCACTCCATTTCAGGTCCTCACCACCCTCACAATGAAGAATTCCTTCCTAATATCTAATCTAAACCTGTCCTCTGACAGTTTAATGCCATTCCTCCTTCTCCTGTCACTCCAGGCCCTTGTCAAAAGCCCCTCTCCAGCTCTCCTGTAGCCCCTTTAGGTGCTAGAAGGTCCTCTAAAATCTCCCCAGAGTCTTGTCTTCTGCAGGCTGAACAATCCCATGTCTGTATTCACAGGAGAGGTGCCCCAGCCCTCTGAGCATCTTCTTGGCTTCCTCTGGACTCACTCCAACAGCTCCACTTACACCTGAAGTAAAGTTCTGGGTAAGGACCTGCCCTCCAGTTCCCACTTCAGCCTGCCCCTGCCGAATTAAAGCTGCTCCGCTTCACTCAGCCCCTTGCTCCTGGCCCCAGTCTGGAGCAAAAAAGCCCTTAAATTTGGGTGAGGGGCTGGGTGCACCCGTGCTTGGTGCCGTGTCTCTCTCAGCCACCACTCAGCCAAAACCCAAGGCTTTGAGAGAAAAGTAAATTCCTGTCTGTCCGGGGCCAGTCCCGGCGCTGCTGCGGAGCAAGAGCTCCACCGTGTGAGACTCGGGAACCACCGGCCCTCGGAGCGGGGGAGCCGCCGGCACCGACGGGCTCAGCTCCCGGCAGCCACAGCTGTGACTTTTTTCACTATTTAATTGTTATCACTTTTTTTTTTTTTTTAGGTTTAAAAACATTTATACAAAACAAACCAAGACCCCCTGCTGATCCACAGGGGGGCTTCTTCCCGGATCTGATGGAAAAACAAGGTCATTGTGGCAGGGCTGTACAACCCACTGTTTAATATTGCCCTGTATTGCACCTCGTCAGAGCCTGCACTAATTCCGCGTGGACCCCGCAAATTGCTTTACCCCACGTCTGACCTCTGGCTGTGGGACACAGATTCCTGCTGATTCCCCTTTCCTGATGGACAGGGTCACCAGTTCTTCATTCTTTTAGTTTGACTTGTAATTTCTCCAAGGGCTGCAATCGTTTATCAGCCCCACTGGAGTTCGCCTCTTGCCAAAGCAGCCCAAACACAACAAACCACAAAGCCGTGTCCTGCTTTGTGCTCCCTCAAATTTGCTTGCTCAGGGTCCCATCCCATCCTCCTGACGGACTTCTCAGCTCAGTGCCAAGCATGGCCAGGTCAGGGCTCTCCCAGGGCAGCCTCAGAGCAGCGTAGGACTGGGAGCCACATCCACAAATCTTAGAAGGGACTTGGACAGAGGGTCCAGCCAAAGCATGTCCGTATGATACCAGGGTATTGCTCTCTTGAAGGGGCAGCATTTGATGCCACGGCTCCTGCTAGGGTGAGACTTGCTCCAGGCATCCCCCAGGAACGATATCTGTGGAATAAGGGCTGGCAAACCTCATCTTCCAGCCTAGTGAATCAAACCATGGGGCTGTGCTGGAGCCATATAAGGAGAAGGACCTTTGGAGCCACATGGGTTGTGTTCAGTTTTCCCCAGTCCCTGAGGTTTTCTCTCTGTCTGTCTGTCTGTAAAAGAAAAATCTACCTCATCTGGATGCATCAGTCCTGCTTCAAGCTAGGAGGTTATTCCTTCCCAGTGTTTTTGGTACCTGCTGCCATTCCCTGCTGCCATTCCCAGCCGCCCACACTCCCTCCCTGCCCTTTGCTGCTGTTGCTTGCCTGGAGAGGAGCACATTTATCCCTTTAATGATCCCCACAAGCATTTGCTGTCCGTGTCTGCCCTTCTCTGATGAGATTTGGCGCTCAAACACCGCTGCAGCCCCCAGGAAGGCAGTGGTGGGTGCCAGGTTTCTCTAACCCCTCCAGGACAAATCCCTGACAAAAATCTCACCGCAGTCTCCCATCCTCCCTTCCGCAAAAGCCCTAAATCCTGTGGGATCTGAGCTCTGGGAGAGGAAGTGCAGGTCTTTTGATGCCACCTTGTGGAAACATCGCTATCCTGCCGTCACCAGTGCCAGTGTCACCTCAGGGGCAGGGTTGTGGGAGGCCAGGTTGGAGTGCTGATGGCTGGGGAATGTTTCGGGATGAAAAACAGATCTGCTGTTGGGATTGTAAGTGTGTGCTCAGGCTTGTGCTCCTGGTACCCCTCGATCCTCCTGTGGCAAGTGGTGTGGCAAGAGGAGCAGCTGTTCTCAAAAGGATGGAGAGAGCTGGAGTGAGCCTTGGACGAGCTTTAGGCACACGAATCCAAAATTGAAGCGCAAACCCATGTAAGCTCAGCAGCCTTCCAGTGAGGTCCAGTTTCCTGCCCACCCTGCTTGGAACAGAAAATCCTGCTGTCCACATCTGCCCTGGCCAAGTCATCTCCCATGGGGAAGGGTAACCGGGTAATTCACACGTCTCCAGGTGTGCCCTTGGCGTTTTAATATCTGGACAGGATTAATGTCCTAATTAAATGCAATTACAGGAGTTTTATGTTCATAAAAGACCACCCCAAAAAAGAGGAGCTATGCATACCACTATCCACTGCAGCCCCAAGAACTTCAAATGCATCCCTGCCAGGAAAGCACCCTTACCAGCAGTCTAAAAGCTGTAGGGTAATAGATTTTTTGGAGGATAGGAGGGGAATATCTTCCCTCCTGTTGAACGTGGACAACAGCAAAGTCAGGAATTTTCCTCTACTCTTGGTTTACCAGGCTCATTCTTTACTGTCTCCAGCAGGAAGGGATTTTGGTTAACCTGACAGATAAGCTGTTGCCTGAGTGGCACTTCTCCGAAACATAGGCTGAGCTCTTCCCATCCATCACGCAGCATCAGACGTCCTTCAGGCTACAAATTTTTACACAACCTGTGCCTTAAATCTTTCTGAGTGTCTTGCTTCAAGCTTATGTATCCCTTGCAGATCAGTATTTCAGCCCCTACTGGTATCTTATGATATCAAATACAAGCATCTTGTGTGGGTTTTTTTTAATTTGGAAAGTATGAGCAATGAAAAAGTATCTTGAAATATGAACATAAATAGGTAGATGAAGCTTTTTTGTGTTTTTTCCTGTATTTAACTTTGTCTTTCTTTTACACTGGCATGGTCTGTCTTACAGTTTAGAAGCTGCAATAATTCGGTAACAGTAAAAGCTGCAAATTAAATGACCATAAATCAAATCACGTCAAACACCTCACAGTCAGTGGGGCCTGGCTGACTTACATTCAAGTTGTACTTCAGGATATTGGCACTTTCAAGGTGCTCTTGCAAACCTGTATTACCACCTGAGGCGTTTTGGAGGAGTAAAACCTGCATAAGAGGTCAGAAGAAAAATACACCTTTTTTTCCAGATGCAAAACTGGAAAACTCACAACACCATCACTGCTTTGGGAAAGGAGTCCTGGAGATGCTGTTCTGACACTTTACATGTTGAAAAAAGGGGATTTATTGAGAGAACGAGGAAATATTAGCTAAATTCTATCCTGTACCATGAAACTGCCATTGGATATGAACAAGTGTGAGATTCCAGGGCAGAAGTCATAACTAATGTCAAGCCAAAAACTGTGAAGATGTGACCTTCTGAAAATCAGGTTAGGAATCCTTTCTTAGCAGCAGTTTTCAGTTTGATGTGCTATCACTTGAACATTCCTTGTTTTGTACCACTGGGATTGCCTTTGAAAAGGCACGACGTGTTCTCATGTTTTCTTTTCCTTTAAAAACCTTTAGGATTGAACCACAAATGGTGTTTTCACGTGAAATCCAGCTCGTCTGCCTGAGAGACCACAGAGATGGGCAGCAATATAACATTCCTTCCCAGATCTGACGGAAATGTGTCTGCATCCATAAATTTAAACATCTGGCCCCGTTGCAAAGTAGGTCAGAGCTCATCTGTCAAAGAAGGATTTGTCAGAGATACAGGGAATTGCGTTTTCTCCCTCCTGTGTCATTTATACGGCTGCAAAATCAGAGCAGTCATTCCCTCCAAAGGTGCTGGGAGGTGGTGGCTGTGCCCCCAGGGTGTAAATTTAATTCCCCTGCAGTGGAATTAAACTGCAACTGGTGCCCCTCCTGTGTCTCCTGTACAGTTCCCTTCCAGGTGGAACTCCTCAAATGGGTCTGTGATGCCACACCAGCCTGCACCAGTCTGACCCAGCACACAAACCTGCTGCCCTAAGCCTTGGCAGGCCAACAGGAAGGAGAGAATGTGGGATGAAGGTTGTGTCTTGGCTGGTGCTGTGGCTGCTGCTGGGTGTTTGCAAATGTGCTGCAGGCAAAGCTGTCACCCCACGGTTTAGGTGCCATCAGGTAGGACTGTGGCCAGCTCTGTGCTGACTGTCTCTGGGACTCCTCTCTTTAACCTGAGCATCACTCCAGCATGGAAAAAACCAGGCTTTCCAAAACAGTGCATATCTACTGAAACTCATGAAAGAACAGTTTCTTAAAACAACAGAAGGTCTCTCTGTCAGCCTGCTCTGAGGGCAAAACCCCCAGCTGTGGGTGTCACCTCCTCAGTGTGGTCCCCGGCACCTGGTCAGCACTGTGGCATCAGCCTGGCCACATCCAGCCCCCACAGCACATGCCCTTCCTGCTGCTGTCAGAGGACCCTCCCCTCCCCAAGACGCTGCCCGTGGGCTGTCCTGCCCAGAAAGCTGCAGAGGGAGCATTTCAGGCCTGTCATGGGAGGTGTCTCATCCCAGCTGCACTCCCCACCCCGGGCAGCCTCCAGCCGCTGGTCCTGCCCTGCGCATTCCTACCCATGCCCCGTGCTGGGAACAGGTCCCAGAAACCCTCCGGGCACGTCCCAGCCTAAGGAAATGCCCGAAGCACATGCTCCAGCCCGGAGGTAGCACAGCGGGGCCGCTCTTGTCTCCCAGGCTTGCCAAAACCCCCGGTAATTAAAATCATTTCCCCGCAGTCAGCAAAGGACGCTGCGGTTCCCGGCACCAGCAGCGGGAGCTGACTCAGGGGTAGGTGAGTGCATCGGGCTGAGCCCCCCGGGACGGGGGGGCTGCTGACGGGACACGGCAGGGAAACAGCCCGGGCTCGCCCAGGGGTGACCACGCCGGCTGGCAGCTGCTTCCCTCTGGAAGCAGCCGGTCAGGGAAGGGGTAATCCCCGTCCCCTTCTGGGAAAGCCGGGGCCGCCCCCACAAGGGCCTCCCAAGATAAGGGTCAATCCAGCTTTGCATCCCTGGGCTGGAGGTGGTGCTGAGCTCGGGCAGGCTGGGGAGTGGGGTTAGCGCTGATTTGGACCCCGAGCAAAGCCTGAGCCAGGGGTTTGGCCTTAATTTGCTGCAGAGTTAAAGAAAATTGGCAGGAATCAGTTCCAGTGCCAGCTTTCCAGGAAGGGTTATCCAGGCAAAACTGCAGCAACTGGGTGTGAACGATCCTGGGGAATCTCAGCAAAAAGTTGCTGAGGGAAGAAGGAATGGGGGAATGTTGAATGGGGCAGGGAAAGCATCAGCCATGAGATGGAAGGGGCTGATAAGGAACAATTTTTCTTTCTCTTTATAATCAAGAGGGGTCAAAATGAATGTGTGGAGCAGAGGCTGGGCATAACAGCATCCATCTCACCCCTACCACAAGCAGCATGGGCTGCCAGGCCCCCTTCCAGCACATCACTCCTCCTAGAAACTTCATTTGTATTTTTTCCAAGGAGTCTGGCAATGCCTCCATGCTCCTTGTCAGAGCAGAGCCCCACTGTGCCTGCAGGAAGAGACAGTCCCTGCCCCATTGCTTCCCCAGCCTCCGCAAACACGGCTGGCACGGGGCTCCAGAAATTGCTTCCTTTGGTTTATTTCCGTTTAGTGAAACAGCCTGGGAGGAGAACAGCTGGCTCTGCCCCCAGCCCCATGCTGGCTCTCTCTCCTGTGCAGGACAGAGCAGGCAGGACATGAAAAGTCCATGGAGCACCTTTAGGCATGTGTGGGTCTTGCTTACGGATGGGAAATGGCCGTGGAGGGGGCTGTGCTGGAGGATGGAGAGGTGTGGAGAGAGGGAAGGCTGCTGCCTAGCCCCACCAGTGACAGAATGTCCTGGAAAACTTTGTTTGAAATATAAGCAGCAAAAAGTGACAGAGGGGACCAGGTGTCCCTGCTGTGTCCAGGAGCAAAGATGCTGCCGGGTCTGTGGGTGCCGCCGGGGCACGGGAGGGCACCAACTCCAGGAGAACAGTGACCCCTGGGCATGGACCTCATCTAAGCTTGCAGAGCAGCTCGTGGACCACTCAGGACACCATCAGCTTTCTACAGAAAAGCCAAATTTGTTTGAGTTTGAGTTTCAGCCTGTTTGGAGCAAAGAGAACTGTGTCCATGGAGCTGCCACACAGAGATGCCCTGTTGGGGGCTGAACCCCACGGCGATAGGCTGGAAATCAGAGGAGGAAAAGGTGAGGCCCAAAAACATGAGAAGACTTCTGAGAGTTGCTCCTGTGCAGGTAGGGCCTTTGCAGCACTCAGCTACTGTGCTGAGTCAATGGCAGTCAATGCCATAATTCCAGGGATAAGGGCAAAGTCATCCCCCTAGCATGTACATCTGCATATGCACATGTGCCCATATGCCAGGGAGTCAAAAGGGATGTCAGAGAAACCAGGGAATCAGGCAAATGAGCCTTTTTTGTCCTGAGAAAGGGCAGGGAAGGATGTCTGCGAGCCCATTGGAGATGTCCTGCACTGCATGTGATTTTCTGGAGTAGGCTGAGCTCTATTTCTGAATGCAAAGGACCCAAATTTCCCCACATTAAAACATGAATGAAATTTTTCCCATGGTTTTCCAACCCTTGCTTTCATCCCAAGCACCCAGCAAACTACAAAATATCAGCTCTGCCTGTAGAATAAAAAAACCCAGAAAAAAAAAATATGTCTATGGAAAGCTCAGATTTATTGCCAAGCTGTGGTGCAGGAAGGAAGTGACTTAGTGCCTGTGAAGTGAAACATTTGCATTTCTTCTGCTGAATCAAATTCAGACTGGAGTGTGACCCTGGGGAGCCCCAGTCCCTGGGGACAGACCCACTGTGGAACACCCTGGCCCTGCCAGTCCTTGGGATGGGGCTCCCATCCCTGTGCTGGTCCAAGAGCAGCTGCTGTGTGCAGGAAGGTGGGGCCTGGTGTTGGGCCCAACTCCTGGGAGGATCTGATGTCCACAGAACCTGGACCCCAAGTCTCAGGAAGCCCTGCAGGCAGCTGAACTTTGGCCTCAAGCTGACCAAAAATTGACGCATTTTGGTTCCTTTCAGCAAAGCTTTCATTTTCATTTCTCCCCCTGCAAAGCTAAGGGATCCTGGTGGCTCGCGCTATTGTGTCAGCTGACTTTTCCGTCCAAAAATAACACTATTTTTGATGCAAAATCCTCAGCCTGCTCTGTTTTAAGTCTCCCCAGAGCCCTGTAACTCTGTGTGTGCAGGGATGCCTGTGTGTCCTCTGGCACGCTTTTGCACATGGAGAGAAAAAACTTTTCCCTACCTGAATGCTCCTTCCTGTTATTGAGCCTCTTTGAAGTCGAGCAATAAAAAGCCCCTGTACCCATGTGCAGAGCTCCAGACCAGCTCTTTAAAGTCTCAAATGCAAATTTCACTGTAACCATACCAAAAATTACGGGGTTTTTGGCTGCTGCAGACTATAGCATTGGTCTCACGACTGAGTGCTTCTTCAAATAAATACCTACAGATCAGAGAATGTCCTCATTCCATCCACAAGGTATGAGAATTTCCTTGCTGGAATATCCTTTCTCCCCCCATGAGGACAGAGGGCTGGGCTCTGCACCATCAAAAAGTTGTAGGATGGGAAAAGGAACATGGATGATCACCAAAAGAATTTAAAAAAAAAAATAAAAATCTGTGCCCTTGCACTGGAATAGATAATTGAACAAGGGAAGCCAGGATATTTCTGGCAGTGAATGTAGCGTGTGCTTGTGTTTGTCTGCAATTCACCAGCCGTGGTGGGGCTGTGAGGTGTGTAGGGGTGCAATAAAACACCCAGAGCACCACAGCTCACTGGTGTGAGATATTGCAGTGCTTTTTTTCACTCTGCCTCATTTTCCCTCACAATTAGACAGAAAATGGAGCAGTAGCCGGGGGTGGGGATGGGTATTTTAACCCTGGTGGCAGCAGGTGAGAGCAAAGCCTCATTCCCACAAGGAGTGCACAGTTAGTACCCACCTCTCTGCCCAACTGCACCCTCCAGTCCAACCCTACAAAATGGGGGACAGTGATAAACCTCAGTCATGGATGTGTTCTGAGCCTGTAGATCCATGAAACAGAATGAAACAGAATCTCTTCCCACCTGATCTGTGGGGATGTGTCTCAGCTGGAGCTCCGAAATGATGACCTCGGGTACATCATCGTGTTTGTCCCCTTGAGTTCCTCAGAGATTGACTAAATCCTTTTCCCCCCACCTTCTTCACGCTGTTCCAGCTCTCCTGCTGAAGGAGCTGCCACACTGGCATCCCAACCACATTCCTACATGGAGCCAGCACAGTGCCCAAGTCTTCTGCTCTCCTGGACCAGCTTGGTTTCTCCAGGTGATGGTCTGGTCCCAGCCCAGCTACGTGAGAGAGCCTGCCCAGTCCAAACAGAGGCTCTGCCCAGCTACAACCAGGAGGCACCTTGGGAATGTACAAAAACAAGCAGTGAGAACAAACATCCGGATGAGGGCTGAGGAGGGAAACCAAAACACTGAGGGAAGCCAGGAATAATAAGAACCAAAAACAAATAGAAAAGAGCTAAAGGGAGCAACAGATCTAAAAATAAAATGAAAGAACAGCAGCAGGGTGGAGGGACTGGGATATTTTGGGGTCTGGCAAAGCATGTAGGACTTGTGGGGCTCAGTTTCGCAGCTGTGGGGCTGAGCCCTGAGACAGAAGCAGCCTCTCCTCTCACTGCCTTCTCTCCCAGATGTGGGGAAGGATGGAGAGTGTAGGCTGGGACTCCAAGGAGCTGTTTGGGTGGTGGTGATGACAGCAGCCTGCTGCCCACCCTGACACAATCTCCCTTGGGGGGTTTACTACCCAGGACCAGGCTGCAGACGCTGTCCCAGGAGCAGGTGCCCCATCCAAAACCCTTCTCAACTCCCAGCAGAAGTTGCTCATACCTCCAACCTGCCTCTCTGCTGGCCCATGGGTCTGTGTGAGGTAGGGACCACATCTGCTCAACCCAGAGCTGGGGGGAAAAGAAGTGTCTCTTGTATATCCCAAATCAGTGATGTCCTTCCTGGCTGGAATCAAACCCTGATTATCCTGGGAACCACCCCAGTATGGCTCTGCAAATCCTTCCAATCCGGAGCCATTCACTTGCACCAACATTTATATCCAGAAATGACACCACTGAAAATCCAGCTGCTGAAAGCCCACTTGTTGGTTCACATTCCCTTCAGCCCCTCAGGCCCAGGTCATGTGGAATCAGTAGGGGAAAATAAATAATTTCTTTCTTTTTTTTTTTTCCCCCAAGGAGTTGGGTCGCAGAGGGAAAGCTGTACAGGAGAGACTCTGCACCTGGCTGGCCCACATGAACAGGGAGCACAGGGTGCACAAACCCTCAGTGCTTTGGAGATGGATAGGGGGCCATTCAGAGGTGGGTTTAAACAACCCCTGGGAAGCCACAGCCAGGCGGGGAACAGCCTCCATTTTCTCCAAGCTGACCACGAGGCTCCTCTGCATAAGCACCTTCTTGCCAAGGAGGGTTCAAACCCCTTCAGGACAGAGGCCCTACATGGGACATTTAGACACTGGCTTTTTTTGGGGGGTCTCACACATTTTTCCTGTTGCTCAGGGTGGGGAATGTGCCCTCATCCCCTTTCTCTAGCAACACCCCCCTGACTCTGGCACCAGCACTTGTTCCTTAAAGTGGCATTTCCATCGTGGGACCCAGGAGCTGCAGGGAGTCTGGGAGCATGCTGGAATAAGAGAAAATATTTTGGCCACCTCTTGGCCCCTGACTCAGAGCAGTTCCCCTCTCTCAAGAGCAAGATGAGCAGGGTCACCCCACAATGGGTTCAGGCACTGCTGCCACCACACCAGAGCTCCCCTTTCCTGCTCTTGGAAGGGCTGCAAGTCGTCGGCCACCTAATCAAAACCAATGGTGAGTTTTAAAGATGGGGAAAAATAAAACCATAAAAATAAAAGAAATCAGTCTGCATGGAAAGCCAAGGAGGCCACGTGCCAGGAAATTGAGCCGCCTGCCAGTTTGGCACAGGGTGAATGCTTGGCCTGTTGAGATGAAATGCTGGAGTCGGGCACGCCAAAGAGGCACTTACCATCTTCACGGGGAAAGGAGAGGCAGAGAAGAGGACAGGGGCAAGGACCAGACAGAGACTGAATGACAGATGAGCCTCAAACACACACTTGAGCATGAGGGGGCGTGTAGGGGAGGATCAAGGCACGTCCCCACCAGGGACTTGGCTGGTGTTCGTCAGCATAGCCTCATAAATTACAACAGTGCAGCTGCTGTGGACAGGCTCCCACTGAAACCAGAGCTGGAGATGCACAGAGCAAGGGATAGTCCACTCCAAGCACATTGAGACCTCTGGGCTGTGGGACACCTGGAAAGGGTTTCCAGTGAGACGGGGAGCACTTGGCGATGGGGCAAGTAGGAGAGGGATGCGACCAAGAGCAGCACGTGATGCACCAACCCTATCAGTCAGAGATTCAAGGGATGGTGAAGGCCCCAAACTGCTTTTTCGGTGCAGGAACGAGACATCCAAATCAGCACTGAGTGCAGAAACGGGGGTGCAAGACACTCCCCGGCAAGGCAGCAGCCCACAGGCTCCTCCCAGGCTGCCCCACACCAGAGGCAGAGGAGGTGGGGAGGCCATGCATGACTTTCCCTGCTTCCCACCTCTGGCAGCGTGCGCTGGCAGAGGGCACGGGCTGCTTTCCAGGATCCGGTCTCTCCTTGGCTCCTTTCCCTGGCTCCCCAGGACACGGCACAGCAGACAAGTAAACCTCTCCGTGGGCTGGTTTCTTATGACCCAGCGCAAGGAGCCTGTGAAAGGAGCAGCCGTGGCCAAGTTTCCCCTTGTTTTTACTTTCCCCGTTTCATCTCGTCTGGGTCCAAGTGGTGGGTTTCGGATCCAGCCGCTCCCTTTTGCGGCTCTCCCCCGCCGGTCCCAGCGGCGCTGTAAGAAAACGCGGAGTCGGAGGCAGTCGGCACCTCCCCGGCTCCGAAAGCTGCTCCCGGCAGCGTCCCGGCTGGATCCCGGGATGGGCTGGCAGAGGGCTGGTGGAAATGCACTGCGACTTCGCGTCTTTGCTGGGGGAAAACCAAAACAAAACAAAATAAAACAAAATAAAACAAAATAAAACAAAAAAATAGAAAATGGATCATTCAAATGTGAGTCTAAGCTTTCAAAGATGTTAGTGTTTTTTTCCTCCCAAAAGCCCCACGGTTCTGTCCACGCACTTCTGGACATGGGGCCACACCAAGGCTGGTGAGCTTTTCCATCACGTTTCTCCTAAGAACCCCAGCAAGCTCCTCCGGTGGCCCCCGTGCATCCCAATCCTCAGTCATACCCTGCTGCAGCTGCACCCTTCACCCCTCAGCCTGCTCAGGATCAGGCCCTTGAAGCCCCCCTTCCCAAAAGCAGGTTGCCCATGAGAAATTAATGCATTTCATACCCCTAACCCACGCAGGTAGGAGATAAAAAGGCGAGCATGATCTCTATGCTCTCTGCCAGATTTGCTGTGGCTGCATCCCCTCACCTCCTCTCCTCTGGGCATTGCCTTCCCAGCTGCACCGCATCCCGGCTCAGGAGCTGGGAGGACAAGTGACGGATAAACACAGCTTTTCCATGGAAACGCTTGTTCAACAAAGAACTGCAAATTTTCACGGCGAGTATCTGGTTTCCTCCGAACTTATTTGTTGTCGTTTCTGAAAGCTGCTCAGCCGGTCTGGATCTGGCTTTCATGAGCAATTTTTTTCCCCCTAATGCTTAATTTTCAGCAGCTAGGGTCTTCCTGATCTTTCTTTGTTTTGGTTTGGTTTGGGGGTTTTTTATTTGTTTTTGTTGGTTTTTGGGGTTTTTTGTTTGTTTGGTTTGTTTTGTTTTGTTTTTATTTTGTTACTTTTTCTTTAGGTTTCTTTTTTCAACATAAATGGAGGCAATGGCAGATCTTTTGGGTTTTTCTACAGAGCACACCTCTCCTGTCTGAGAGGTTAATGGTAATGATCATAGAATCACAGAAGAGTTTGGACTGGAAGACCTAAAAAATCATCCAGTTCCAACCCCCTGCCATGGGCAGGGACACCTTCCACTATCCCAGGTTACTCCAAGCCCTGTCCAACCTGGCCTTGGACACTTCCAGTGATGAGGCAGCCACAGCTTCTCTGGGCAACCTGTTCCAGTGGCTCACCAGCATCAGAGTCAAGAATTTCCTCCTAGGATATAATCTAAATCTCCTCCCTTTTGATGATGGGTGACCCAAGAAGAGACAGTTAGATTTTTAGGTTGACAAGAGCTTGAATTGGAGAGGTGGGACTGGGCAGCTGCTCTGGACCACATCAGTGCATGGATATGGAGCAAGTCCAGGCTTTGTGTAGAGCCAGTGAGGAGCGCTGGCTCCTAAAGGACGCCCTTAGGCACAGAAGGAAGCAAGAGGCCACGTCTGACCGTTCAGAAGGAGATAAGAGACGTTTCCTGCAGAGTGTTTTAGTCCGCCTGGGATGCTGTGACAGCGTGAAGATGTCTCTGTGTCCAAGGAGCCCCGTGGGCGCATCTCACTCCATCCCTGTGACCCAGCGCTGCCTTTCTCCCTCTGGCTTTTTCTTGCTTCATTTTCTCAGGCAGTGGGGAAGCAGAGACACGTCGTGTCCCTGGCTTGTCTCTCCCTGCCCGGGATGTGCCCAGGGAGCCGGCGGGGTCCCCGGCACACGGCGGCGGTGACAGCAGGTGGCACTGCAGCCCCAGAAACGAGCTGCGGCCACTCCAGGAGAGGATGCCCTGCACAGACACACTCCCGCTGCCAGTCCCACTCCCGTTTCTACACTCCTATTCCTGCACTCCAGCTTCTACACTCCCACTTTACACTTCCACTCATAGTCCCACTCCCACGCTCCCAGTCCTACTCCAAATTCCACACTACCACTCCGATGCTCCCACTTCCACACTCCCACTCCCACACTCCCAGCTCAGGGCTCGGGCACAGCAGCCCTGCTACACCCCAGGACACATCTCCCACCTGGGACCCCGCCAATCCTCATGATTTCATGCACCAACCAGCAGGAGAGTTTGGAATATTATTCCTAACCCCTGCCAGAGCAGGGTGTCCAAGGGAAATCCTATGCACAGTGAGGGTTTGGTGCAGGGATAAGACCTGGAGCAGAGAAGCCTTGTCCTCACTCCGGCAGCACTGGGACTTGCCGCTGGCTTTTTTGGGTGCAGGAGGCTGAACATGCCTGTTGCTTGAGAACAGGGAAAGCAGGAGGAAGGAAGCAGTCCAAGAAATCAAGGTAGCCTTGATGTGCACTCACATGCCACTGCAAACATGGGGGATTTAGGGAAGAAACACAGTTGCTGTAGAACCGTGAATATGAACACAGAATTTAAAGAAAACACAACATCCTTCTATGAACTGTACTGATTTATGCCCGTAAATTTATATCATCTCTCCAGTTATGCCTGCTAAGAATAAAACCAGGGATGCACCACAGCCTCTGTTCCCATCCTATAACCCCTCTGTGAGCTCAGGCTTTATTTTTAGCCTGGCTTCCTCTGTCTGATCTGATTTCTCCAGAGAGACTTTTTTCTGCTAAATGCCACCCTCCTGCTAGAAACTCCCATTTTCCCTGGCACTGATGGCAAGGTTGACATTTTCAAGCAAATTTGAAAGATAATTTGGTGAAATTTGGAAAAAGAACTGGCGGTCCAACAGAGAAGAGTGAGATCAAAAGAGGATCCTGGAGCGAGAGAGAGAAGTGGGACGCAGACATCAGAGTAGCTGGCCAGTGGCTCCAAGAAAGGCAAGATTACTGCAGGAGGAAGGAAAATGGGATATTTTCCTTCTTTCCTTCTTTGATTTGGCTGGTGTATCACTGCCAAGCTCTTGGTGACTCGCTCTCAGGCAGTTTGCTGTGAGTGCTCAGTGTTGGTTCGTGGTGTTTGGTCCTGTGATGTTGTTTCTGGCCGGCAGTGGGTTGAGCTCATGTCTTGTAATTAGTGGGTGGGCTTGAGGAGACCACTGCGGCTTCCGATCTCTCAGGGAAAGAGAGAAAATAAGCAGGATTAAGGAATTTCAGAAAATTACAGGCGTTTTCATTCCACATAAGCTTTGCCAGGAATACCAAGCCCTGGAGAAGGACGGCCACTGCAGGACGTGTTGCCCGTGGGCACGACTAAAGGACTTTGTTTCTCATCATAGCTACCCAAAAATCCCTGTGTGTGTGTGTGTGTGTGTGTGTGTGTGCGCACAAAGCCCTTCCTGGGCTGGCAGTGGCCCTGGGAACACGGCATCTCTGCAAAATCAGAGGGATATATTCCATCTGCAAGCACAGTTTTACGCAGATTTCTCTTTTAGAGCAGGATTGCTGTGACTGGAGGGACCCGAGGGATGCAGAGGGATGTTAGAGCAGGAGCAGCACTGGCTCTTGTTCATTTTGAGCCAAGCCTATCTGCTGAGGTGATAATGTTGCATGTCCAGGCCAGCCCACCCCAGCCACTGGATGCCACCTGAGCTAATCCCCTCCTCATTCACATGGTTTTCCCTGCAGCAGGGAGAGACAGAAAACCAGCCACGAATTCCACCGTAAAAAGACAATTGTGAAGCTGCAACAACTGAGGAAGAGCTTTAGGAGCACAAAAAAAACACTTGAAACTGCTTTTCACTGGGATCTCTCTCTGTCTTTGGTGTAGGGGCCTGGCAGGGGCTTGGGAGCCAGATCCCCAGCCTATCTCATCCACCACCCCAGTGGACATTTCCTCCATGCATATTCACTCAGCAGCTTTTAAAACTCACAAACAGCTGGTACTTGGTGCTAAATGCACAAAATAAACATAAATTCCATTTCAGGTGGGCATTTATCGTCCTGCTTCTGCTTCGAGGTGCAGGACACAAGCATCCCATTCCCGTCTGAGTGAGAGGAGGTTCCACCTCCAGCATCACCAAGCAATCCCTTGCTACTGTTTTCCCAGATAACATTTTTTTTTCCTGTCACAATTTGATAGGTAGTCTTGTCTTGAGAGAAGGACTGATCTGATTTTCAAAGCAGAGGGGATCTGACCAGCGAGGCAATGAGGCAGATGCCCCAAAACATGGCTTCTTGTGCTACAGTAGACACAAAACACCCTCAATATCTACTTTATAACTGCAAACACAGATCTAATCCTGCACATCTTGCTCCTGGGAATGCCTTATCAGGCCAGTTGTCCTACACAGTGGTTCTATCAAGTGTATTTATCTCTCTATGTACATGTATATGCATAGGATATGTTTATGTATTCTGTCTCCCCCTCAGTGTAGTCACTAATCACATGCTGATCCACCCAAAAACCCTTAAAAGTGGCCTATACCTCGTTGGCAATCACTGCTTCCACCATCACTTCTGTCATCCTTGTTTGAGGGCTTATTGCACCACAGATGCCACCCTTAAAAAAAAAAAAAGAAGCACTTCTCACTGAAAAACAGTGAGGTTTGGACAAGAGCCCATTGCTTTTTCTATTATTGCTTCAGGGAACAATTGTCATCCCATGGGGACATCTCGCCCTTGGGATGGTGCCCTTTGCTGGCACCCCCGCCGTGCTGCACAGATCCAGTGCCGGGGCTGCACCCCTCTCCAAAGCAGCCAACAGTCTCTCTCTCCCCCTCTCCTTATTTCAGCAAAACAACCCTGCGATTATTTTTCCACATGAAAGTGCCCCGGTGTTCAGGTGGACAATCTGACTCCGGCTGAGCCGCCTGGAATCCCTGAGGTTTTGATTTTCAGCAGGGAACAATCTTATCAGCCCAGATTGTACACAGAGATAGGGAGCCCTCGGGTAGGGTTGCATAAGCACAGATTGCCTCAGCTGGGACGGGGAGGGCTCCACTCCTGTATTTATTTGTTTTCCCCACCGCGGGTTTCAGGTTCTCCCGGTGACCATCATTTCAGCTCTCTTTGCCCGCTCATTGTTTGAGCAGCCGAGCCTTCCTCATGGATCACTGGGCAGGAGGTTCAGTTTAAATCTGGCCTCAGCCCCCGGCCACTTCCACGTTGCCTTGAGAGGTTGGTTGCAAATAGGGCATTTTTTCCCCCTCCCATCTCCCTATGGTTCTTTGCGAGGATGGGATGGGGCCCAATTTGGGATGGATGTGATTCCCCCCTCCCTTGGCACACCCGTTTTGGCCTCTTCCCCTCCTGCCATCTCCTCTTTCAAATCTGGCAGCTGCGTGGGCACCTGGTCTCCGGTTGCAGAGGCAGGATATACGGTTTCCGTGGAGGCCATCAGCAAATATCTGCAGCTACGTAACCCTGGCAGAAGAGAGGGATGAGGACAGAGAGGCATCCTGAGCAAAGCAAAGCCTCCAAAGCGTCATCCAGAGGAGCACAGGGAGGGGAGGAGGTGCAGACTGAGATACTCGGGCATCCGAGGACAGCCCAGTGCTGCAGCTGGCACAGGCACGGGGGGCCCATCCCATGCCATACAATGCCCTGCTGCCAGGACAGTCCCCTCCTGTGCTGCCCAAGGGCACGGGGTGGCAGGGGCTGAATGCTCCCATGAGACATCCGTGCTGATCATCTGGGGTGTCACTGGGACAAGGCATGAGACATCACCACGCAAGTCAGAGTCTGTCTTTTAGAATATATTTTAGGTTTGAAGTTAACCCTGCAGCTGCGAGGGAGCCATTGTGTGCACACTGAGCTCCTCTTTGCTGTGGGAAAACTTTATGTCTCGGTCCTATTCACAGATTTTTCTTCTTGGTTTAGAGGATTTTAAGAAATTCCCCTTATACTAGTGCCTTCAGATGGTGTAACACCTCCTTTTTTCCTTCTCTAGGGTAGATTATCAAATTTGACATATCCATAAACCAGAAGGGACCACTGTGATGATCTGGTGTGCCATGAGCCCAGATCAAGCCTGCTAAACATCTCCCAGAAAGTCATCACTGTGTAGGGTGCTGATTCTCTTCCATGCTAAAACCTCCCTTTTAGGCTTGAATTTGGCCATGAGTGGGCACAGACCTGAGTGAGGTGGGGGGGTGACCAGCTGCTGATCATCTCTGGTTTGCTGCCACAGGCTTTGGCCACACCACTGACTTCTATCACCCCAGAACCAAGTTCCCATGGGGTGATGAGAGTCCCACAGGCGACAAGCAAAGCCCCAAAGTCCTTTTACTAAAGGTCTCCTCCAGCCCAAACCCTGCCTGCTGGGGAGATCAGAAACAGAGGAGGCAGGGATCCTGCAGCTCCCCATCCCCATGCCTTGCTTTTCCTTTACTCTCCTGAGGGCTTTTTGAACCCAGTCCAAGTCACCCTTGGGACCTGGAGGGCTCAGAAGCAGATCCTGCACACAGAAGTAATAGGTGGGTCTGGTACAGCCCCACATGGCATCAGCCTCTTGGTCAGCTTGTTGCACTCAGTATGTCTGTCCACTTCATTAGGCACCGTGTCCCCTGGCAACAGCACAGCTCCAGCATCCCCACTGTATCCTTTGCCTGCACTCTTCCTTCCAAAAGATAATCCCACCTCTCTGTCAAGCACCTTTCCTCACCTTTGGGGGTGTTGTCTCAAGGGGCACTTTTGCCAACAGATATTCACAGAATCGTATAATCATAGATTCATAAAATCATAGACTTGTAGAATCACTGAATGGCTTGAGATGGAAGGGACCTTACAGACCCTCCAGTTCCAAGATCCTGCTGTCGTAGGGGCACCTTGCACTACACCAAGTTGCACCAAGCCTCATCCAGCCCATCCTTGAACACTTCCAGGGATGGGGGATTTCTCCTGGCTCAGGCTTCAGCATCTCCCCCTCCCACAGGGTGGCAGCCTGAACTGTCCCAGCAGTATAAAACCAGTGTGTGCTTCCCTCACCATGCACTCTAAAGATGCCAAACATCCAGGAGAGGATGAAATATGTCAGGGCATCCCCTCCTCAGCCCCACTGCAAAGGGTACGTGGCATAAACCACCATGTTCCGACAGGTTTGGAAGCCACTGTGACAGAAGTGTCCCCTGCAGCTGCTCATTGCCAAGCCTGAACAACATCCCAGCTCCTGCTCACTTTGGTCCTGCTCTGCAGAGAAGGGGTGCAGCGGGTGGGCAGAAGGCAGCCACTGGCTACGGAGAGACAAGCAGCCCCTGGCTGGGTGCTTGAGCAAGTTCTGCGGTTCCTTTGTGCCAGTGCCTCTGCCCAGCCCTGGAGGGCTTCCAGAAAGGGAACAGCAGTTTATAAGCTGGTGCTCCTTCCCTCCTGCACTCTTTCTTTCTGTGGTTCCCTGCCAGCTCCGGGAGATTAAGCATACAAGATCTTAATTCCCTAAATGCATCTCTGATTTGCTCCAGCGTGACTCTGCCCTTCTGCTGAGGGAAGCACGCGCTGAGGCTCTGCCCATCCCCAGACACAAAATCCCTCCTGTGCCTGGATGGACAGGGCTACAGATCCCTGTGACACCCACCACCCTGCGCAGGGCAGTGGGAGCAGTGGAGGGCGGGACAGGCGCCCTTCAGGGATCAGGAGAAGCACCCTGATGGTTTGCAGATGTGATTTCATTTTTCAATTGTTTCTAATTTTCTTGGCTCTGGGGTTGGGTTTTTTTTGTTGTTGTTGTTTGTTTTTTGGGTTTTTTTGTTTGGGTTTTTTTTTCAATTCTAGAAAAGAGACAATTTCTTCAGGGAGTGTTAGCCAAAAGTCTCATTTGGCATTGTTTTCTAGTCAATTGGTTTTGTCTTGTGTTATTAGGAATATTATATTACATAATGATAAGCCACCGCGACTTATTCTGGGGACTATAAAGGGAGGCAGCGTGGGCAGCACCAGCAGCCCTCCCCACTTTGTCATCTGCCCTTGCTCTGACCTTCAGCAGGTCTGTCATCTCCCTGGCTCTCAGTCTCCTTCTGTAAAACAGGGCTGATCCCCGCTCCAGCTATCAGCTCAAAATTTTTTCTGTCCTTCAGTCATAAAAGGAAGAGTTTTCCCCCTTTTTTCCACCCTGAGGGGCGGGCGTGAGGATCTTCCGCACCTTTTCTGTCACGGTTGAAAGCCCCTGGAGTCTGAGCAGGTACAACACTGTACCAAAGCATCCCTGATGTCTGCAGATCTAAGCTGGGGATGAGAAGCTAAGACGGAGACGGGAAGGAGTCACTCTGCCCACAGAGGCATTTTCCAAAAGCACTGGACATGTGAAAACAGGAAACCGTAATTGAACTAAATCTGCCTCTTTAACCTCATTATTAGGATTGGGATTATATGCTTCGGAGGAAATTCAGCCTCTGTTTAAAATTTGGGGAGGTGGTGGAAATCACAGAGGGGAGAGGGAATGTTCCTGTGCTTGGTGAAAAGTCCAGTTGGAAGGAAAGACAGGGTGGCACAGGATGGGTGTTCAGCCTGATGCCCTTTCCAGACAGCATCAGGCTGCTGCTGGGGGGGAGTTCTGATAATCTCTGGGCAGCTTGGTAATTTGCTCTCTCTGCCTGAAGATTAAAGCAAATTTTCTTTCATTTCCATATTTAAAACCGTGTCCACATCCAGTTGGGAAAGATGACAGTGTCTCCGGTTACTTTGCACACTTGAGCTGCACCAAAGCTCCCATAGATCCGGCCTCCACCACCTCTGCTCTCCCCACACAGCACCTGGTGCCCTCAGAAAACCTGACGGCTTTGCCCACAACAGGAATAGCAAAACCCACCCTTGGAGATGAATTGCCACAGCCAGGATGTCCAAGCACTGTGTTCTGCTCCTGCTAACGACATCCACACACCTCGGGCAGGTTACAGCACCTGACCCTGAAGGCACTTTGTACAGAGAGCAGCCTCCAGCAGTGTCGCCCCCACACTGAGCTCTTCCTCAGCTGCAAAATTACTGACAGCAAAGCACATTGGGCAGGCACACAGGGAGATATTCCACCTGTGCAGTGCCCATGAGCTGCTCTCCAGAGAAAAGTAGGAGTAAGGGAGACGCTCAGAGGTGAAGAGTTATCTCGGGGCATGTGCTGTTTCCTTTACAGGGTCTGCAGAGTCTGAAGCACTTCAAGAACAGTTAAACAATTGTTAAATAGTACTTTATCTTCAGGCTGGATAACAGTGCAAGCAGCTGGTGGCTGCCTAGTGACAGGCAGCTCCGTAAAACCATCTACCCGGGAGAGAGGGAGTCAGGATGCCTTGGCCCAATCCTGGCTATACTGCACACCCAACGTCATTCCAGCTGCTGATGTTCCCAAACCTGTGTGATCAAAATGCAACTCCATCATCTGTCTGTCCAGGCCTCATTTGCAAAGACACAGAGTACAAATGTGCTGCATCTCGGCTCTGGGCTCCTGGAGATGCAGCTGGGGATGTGAGAGCTTTAGGGAGTCAGTCCTGGAAATGTTGCGCTTACAATCATGGGCTGAGCAAGCATCCAGTCCTCGTGGTTGGCCTTTGTGAAGGATTTGTCAGCACATGGCCCAGGGCTGTGGGGCTAGGAGTGGGACCCTACCTGCCCACCTTGGGGGTTGGGGGGCTGACAGAGAAGGGGAGTGGGCAGGGGCTGGCAGTGGGGTAGGGCCAGAGCAGGCGTGTGGCTTGTGCACGGGACAGCGCTGGCTCAACGTGACTTAGGAAATTAACTGAGGAGAGAGAGAGGAGGGGGCTGGCTTTTGTTTTCATACACTGAATTTCCTGCTTGGAGAATCCAAGAACACCCCCACAACCCCCCAGGCTGCCCCCAAGGTGGGAGAAGCCTGGGGAGCAACGGGCTGCCCGTCTGATTCCGATGGAGGAAGAAGCATTTACGGTAGAGGTGACCTTTCTAAATCCCTGCTTTGGACAGACATTTCCAATAAGTGCTGAAGAAAAGCCTGCCAGTTCCAGCTTTCTCAGCCTGCTCTCCATTTTCCTTCCATCCTCCCCAGTCTGAATTTAATCCGAGAAGGTTCCTTTGAGCTTTTGTGTGTTGCTGGGGGAGATGTGGGCGCACAAGGGATCGCGTTACAACTTTCATTTCCTGAAATGTTTGAGGGAACATCCAGGGTTTTATCCACACATCAGGCAAAGTTGAGGGCTCAGATTTCAGGTCTTGTCACTCAGCTGTCACCAAACAAATGAGCCTCTCAGAGCTGGAGACTGAGAGAGCTACCTGCTATTCATGACCCCGAAAGCAGGTGATCACTCATGGGAAAAGCAGGTAGAATTAATCATTCCGCTGTTCTCCATTTCCTCCCCTTTTTTGGATGACCTGGACACAGTGTGAAATCTGTCCTGGGGGGTGAGCGGGAGTGTGCGGGGGTGCGAATTAACTCCTTCCTGCCGATGGAAATACAAATCAGAGCTAGGTGAGAAAGAGCCCCAGGCTGCACCCCCCCCAGGCCGGCTCTGCTGTGAAAAGCTTGCTGCGAGGTCAAGCCTAATCGAGGAGAGCTCAGTAACCTGCGCCTGGCTCAGCTCCAGGGCCTCCCCGATCCTACCTTCCTGTCGGCCGGGGAGTTGGTTCCAGGGGGGTGCCCTCAGCACCCTCCATCCCTCATTGCCACCGTCCGCCTCTTGGCAGCCTCGTCCCTCTCCTTTCTGGGGAAATGGAGGGTCGGGGGGTGGGTAGGGCTCTCCGGCCTGGGGGCGGCGGGGCACGGCATGCGCGGTCCGGCTCCGCTGCCGTCGGGCCTGAGAGCACCTCCGGCCCGGAGGTGTGCGCTGGAAAGGGAGACTCGGTCAAGGGGAGCATCCTCTGGCAGCTCCCCCCTCCACTCCCGACAGTCAGCCCTGCCGCAGCCTGCGCGCAGGAAGCTCCTCCGCGCTGTTTGCTTTGAAAATAACCCCCGGTTTGTGAGTCCCTGCTTGGCTTTCCCGCCCGCTGCGCAGGGCTGGAGCCCCGGGTAATATCCTTCCTCTTCAATAAGCCTGTGGTTTGGGAAGGAAAAAAAAAAAAAAAAAAAAAAAACGGAGCGGGGGCACGGAGCCCACAGCTGCTCCCCCGGAAAACCGCCAGCGTTTCCATGGGGGTTCCCCCCTTTCTGCCCTAGGGGCTGGGAGCGGCTCTGCTGCTTTGTGATGGATGACGGCGGGGCTGGACGAGTCCCCCCGGAAGAGGGATGAGGGTCCCCGGGAAGGGCGAAGAGGACGAGCCTGCACCAGGGGAGGACCCACCCGTCCCGTCCTCTAAGGTCCGGGTGGGGCGCGGAGCGGGATTCGCCCCCGGTCGCCCTCCCGAGCCGGGCACCCGGAGTCGGGGGCGCTGCACACGAAGAGGGGGGTCCACGCTCCCCCACACAACGTCTGTTCTTGCCCCCGCTCCGCCCGTGGCCGCAGATGCGCGCAGACAAGCAGCTGCGCGCCCACCCGCGTGGTTTGCCCGTCCGTGCGCGGGATTTGCGCCCTCCGGGCTGCACCCACGAAGCCACTTTGTGTCCCGCCCGGGAGGGTGATCCCCCACTGCCCCGGCCATGCTCCCCTCAAGGGTCGTGGGCGCAGGAAGCCCGGCGGGATCTGGGCCAGGTTCCCCCGGGGGCGGCCGGTGCCCGTCCGGAGGGAGGAGAACACCATCCCAGCAGCCCGGGCACAGCGCCCCGGCTCCCCCGCAGGGAGAGGGGTGGGCACGGATCCGCCGCCCCGTCCGAGCCCGGGAGCTCCACGGGGAGCTCTGAAGAGTGTCCTTGTGCCGGGGCCGGCGGGCCCGCGGGGGATTGGGCGGGAGAGACGCGGAGCGCTCCGGCCGAGCCAGACCCTCCTGCAGAGGGTGACATTTCTCCATGGCCCAAGACCCCGAGCACAAACACGGCAGCGACTTAAATAAACACGCACTTAATGATGCAAAACGCTAACAGGGGGGACCGGCACCAGCGAGGCCCCGACGGGGCGGGCGGCGCGGGACAGCCTCTCCCTCCCGGCCGGCAGCCCGGCTCTCACGGGATGATCCCAGGCAAGGCGGGACTCCTCTCCCCATCCTTCCTCGGTTAGGAAGGCACCGGTTTCCCCGCAGCCCCGAAGCACCTCCGCTGCAGCCCGTGGGGAGGAGGGTAAGGGTGGGCAGAGGGGCACGAGCAAAGAAACCCTGCAAAGAAAAGCGCAGCCTGGGTGTTCTGCCATCAGCGTTGTTTAATTTAGACTGTTTAGGTACAATAGAAAATAAACCTGAAAGCACATGCGATTTTTGGTAACAAATACTCGAGACAGGCAGCGTCATCCGCGGGCTCTCTGCAAGCCGGAGGAGGGAGGCGGCGAGCGGGGACAGACGGGAGAAGGCAACAGGGAGCTGGCAGAGCAGCCTGGGGGATACTCGTTTAGGAGGAAACGGCCGTCGACTTTTGTTATTACTATTATTATCCTAATTTTTAGCCACATTGATGCATTTCACCACCGAGGAGGAGGAAGTTGAGGGACGCGGGCCCACAAGAGCCCGCTCAGTAACTGCATCGCACGGCCACGCTCTGACACAGGCACTTGGTAAAACTCTAATACTGAAGCTTTTGAATTTTTTTTTCACTCCTTTTTTTTTCTTTTTTTTTCTTTTTTCTTTTTTTTTTTTTTTTTTTTTTTAAATTTAAACTACATCGAAATCTTTCTGGTAAGGCTAAATATGAAAAATGTAAACGTAACTTCCCCTCCCTCCTCCCACTCCGACACAGGGCTCAGTACAGCAGTTCGCTCCCTCTGTCCCCGTCCCAGCTCCTCGGGGATCCGGCCGGGCAGCAGCAGGGATGTGCTGGCCGCCCCTGCCCCACCGCGCCCTCGGCGCTGGGATTTGTTTGGGTGGAATCGGATCCAGCTGGGGTTAGGTTTTTTATTTTCTCTTTTTTGTTTTCCTTTTTTTTTTTTTTTTTTTTGTAATTCCCCGTGGGACCAACTTGTTTGAACTCGAAGGGCTGACGAGGGTTCTTGCAGCTCTTGGCGTTTGGCTACGTGGAAAAAAAAATAATAAAAAAATCGTGGTGATTGTGGGAAATGCTGAGGGAGAGGGGACCTGGAGCAGGAGCCGATGTGAGGTTGTGTGAAAAGAGCCGAGAGTCCCGTTAAGAATCAGCGGGTGAGCTGTAAAACCGAGTTCTGTCCTCTATGTACAACCCAGAGCCTCTGTCCCCGAGCAGAACCTTCTCTCCCGATCCTCCGGCCGTCCGCCGAGGGCCTCTAGGATCCCAGATCTACCAGGCTGGATGTGAGGGGTCCCAGCAGCGAGTCCTGGAGCTGGTGGCCTTGGAGGCTGTGAGGGGTCTGGGATGTGGCTAAACCGCTCAGGGAATAGCCGGAGCTCCTGGCATGGCCGAGGTTCCCCTGCAAGAGCAGGACTGAGTTCTGATCTGGGCTTTGGGGAGGAGAAAACTCTTCCTCGGAGCTCGACATGAGGGGTTTGCTCCCATCCAGAGGCGAGAGTTGGTTCGGTTTGTTGGTGGCCGCGTTGTTGTTTTCCGTGTTCTCCCTACAGAAAGGCAAGGAAAAAAAAAAAACCCACAACGGGGATGTCAGGGCTGGTGGGAGGCGGCGGGGATGGGCATTGTGCTAATGTCCCCCGTAAATCCTTCGCGTTTAATTCCAGCGTGGGAGCAGATGCTTCTCCAGCGGGGGGAAAAAAAAAATCCTAATATTTTCATAACGGATCATTCCTATTTCTTTTACCCCTTATACAAATAAGTGCACACCGCACAGCCTGGTAATTTAAGTGAGGAGGAAAAAATTGGAGGGAGGGATTTTTTTTTTTTTTTTTTTGAGGGAAGATTTTTCTTTCTTTTTGATTAAAAGTGAAAGTGCGGCCGGGAGAAGAGCAGGGTCCGAGATTTTCTCCTGGAGGCTCGATGGGGAGATTGCTGAAGGCGATGCCCTCCGTGGCTCTCTGCTTCCCCGGGCCAAGCTGCCGCCTCGCTCCGAGGCCACCCCGGCGCCTCCCGGGGTGGCCTCGGTACGGGGCGGCGGCTCGGCCGGGCCAGCGTGTCCCCATCCCGGTCTCACTCCGATCCCCCCCAACTCTCCATCCCTGCATCTCTCTCCTTCTCCGGGCTTCGGAGCTACCCTGACCGATCCCTGGCAATGCCCGACCCGGCATCCCGACCGCGTCTCCGGAGGCTCCGGGACGGCATCGCTCCCGGTTTGCTCGGGGAGGCAGGCGGCAAACAAAGGCGGCGGAGCGGCCTGGAGAGGACGGTGAGAGCCTCGTTTCTTCCCCCCGGGCAGGTGGGGTCGGGCTGATCACGAGTGGAAAGACCACTTGGCTTTCCGCAGAAGAGGAAGACGCAACACGGTTTATGATTTTTAAAAACTGGATCTGGAGGGAACCGTGTGTTTTCGTCGCTCCCATCCCATCCCATCCGCCGCCGGGTACTCGCCGCGCTCCCGGGGTTCCCAACCGCCCCCCGCAGGGTGGAGCAGGGAGAAGAGGGGGAGATGGAGGGGATGGGGGGGTGGCACGTACCTTTCCTTCGCCTCCGCCGCTCGGTCCCGTTGCCTCCTGTTCTTGAACCAGTTGCTGACCTGGGTGGTGGTGAGACCGGTGGCTTCCGCCAACTCCCGCTTTTCCCGGGGGGACGGGTAGGGGTTGTGGGCGTACCATTCCCGCAGCACGCCCCGGGATTTCTCCTTGAAGCAGTAACTGGTTTCCTCGCCGTCCCAGATGGTGCGGGGCAGAGGGAATTTTCGGCGAACGCGGTATTTGCCGACGGCGCCCAAGGGTCTGCCCCGCAGCTTCTCGGCTTCCACGTAGTGCGCCTTCAGCCAGAGCTGCTGCAGCTTGGGGTGGTTGTGGGGGGAGAACTGGTGGCTTTCCAGGATCTTGTAGAGCTCGCGGAAGTTGCCGCGGTGGAAGGCCACCACCGCCTTGGCCTTGAGGACGCTCTCGTTCTTGTGCAGGTGGTCGCAGGCCGGCAGCGACCAGAGGAACCGGCCCAGCCTCTCCAGGTTCCCCCCTTGCTGCAGCACCTCGCAGACGCAGGCGACCTGCTCCTGCGTGAAGCCAAACGACGGCAGCATCGACATGGCCGAGCGCGGCGGCGGCCGCAGGAGGACGAGGAGGAGGAGGAGGAGGAAGAAGAGGAGGAGGGCACTCCGCGGCAGCGCGGCGGCGGAGGGGCGCGGGGGTGGCGCCCGCCGGGCCCGGTCCCGGTGCTGATCCCGATCCCGGTGCCGGTCCCGGTGGCGGCCCCAGAGCGGGGAGGCGCTGCGGCAGCCGGGGGCGGTGTGTCGGGCTGAGCGGGGATGCTCGTCGCGCCGCCGGGGGGACTTTGTCCCCGCTCCGCCGCCGCCGCGCTTAAAGCGCCCGAGCCCCCGCGCCGCGCTGATTGGGCACCCCCGGCCCGGCCCGGCCCAGCCCGGACAGCCCAGCCCAGCCCAGCCCAGCCCGGCCCGGCGGGCAGAGCCTCGGCACGGGCGGGCGGGGCCTGGCGGCGGGGACACGGCCCCGGACACGGCCCCGGCCGCGGCTGCGCGTCCCGCCGCCGCCTCTGCGCGGGTGCGGCCCAGCCGCCCGCGCCCCCGGGCGCATCCCCAGGGAAGCCGATCCCGCCGGGCTCTTCTTCTCTTTCTTTCTTGCTTTCTTTCTTTCTTTCTTCCGTCTTTTTTTTTTTCCGCCCAAAAACTCCTGCTCCCTCCCCCGCCCAAAAACTCCTGCTCCGCCCCCCCCATCCCCCCCGCCCGCTGGCCGTCCCCTGCCAAGCCAGCCCGTATTTAATTACCTTAGTGCTGGGGATGAATAAATAATGGTTTGGTGAATGGCTAAGTAACACGCGGGAG
Source organism: Myiotriccus ornatus (assembly GCA_036023395.1). Taxonomy (NCBI): domain Eukaryota; kingdom Metazoa; phylum Chordata; class Aves; order Passeriformes; family Tyrannidae; genus Myiotriccus; species Myiotriccus ornatus. Next base: position 58,874,971 of record JAYRBT010000177.1, on the reverse strand, counting down.
CCCGTGCTCCCCTTCCTGCCCCCAGTTTTGCCCAGTTCCCGGCGCGGGGGGTCCCGACGGGTCGGGGCAGTCCCGTGCGGGCAGCGGCGCTGCACCCACCTGCGGCGCTTTAATTAGCCTAATCCTCATTTGCACACCTCGCTCAAAAGCAATTATTTGAAAAATTAGAAAACAATTAGGCTCCCTAAGCAAGGATAATCTATTGTCAGCAGGGAGGTGAGGACAATGCAGGGAGATAAGGGCAGGGCGCGGGGGACAGGGGGTGCCTTTACGTCTGTATTTATCTTTGATTAGATAAGTCGAAACCCGTATTTTAAGCACACTCCAGAAGGCTTTGGATTCAAAAATGAGTTCGCTCTGCGGGTGCCAAGAGCCATCGCGGGGCTCTTTAAAACCTGTTTGTCCTCTCTAAAGACAGTCGGATTTATTTGACCTTCCAAGTCGGATTCATTTGAGTTTAATGCTCCAAGTGAAGAGGAGCCCGTTCGCAGCCGGGGAGCTGCAGGTCTCGGAGCCGGGGCCGGTGTCTCTCCCGCTGCCCGCTCTCTGCCCGCAGCCTCTGCCCGCGATACGACATGGGAAAGGCCGGTCCCGATATTTTCCTAAATCCAGATTGTTGTTTTTCCCACGTACTTCGCGTCTCGGGACTGCTTAAATTAAGCCCCTGCCACCCAGTCTGTACAGCGACTGTACTATGTCCGCTGGAGTCAGGGCTCTTCCATATCCCATGACCATGTGTCTGGTAATTTTCCCTTGCCATTTTATTTTAGTACTTATGATGTTGCAGATGAAGTCTTAAAGAGCTGCAATGTCCTCCCAGAAGGAATGTCTGCTTGGAACAGATCCTTATTGACAAGGCAGCTGTGTGGGGACCGGAACGAAGCCTTAAACCCGGCTCTAAAATCAACTAATACCCTAAAGTCTGGAGCAAGTGCGCAGAATTATAAGGCATGGGCTCGCCCGCGGCCGCGTCCTGGAGGAGCAGCGCCCTGCCCAGCCTAGGGGTGGGCTCCTCCACCGCTCCTGTCTATTGTTATTCATTTTTAACTTTATTTTCTTCTTTCTAATAAGGTGCTCGCTTCTGGAAGAGCACGGATCTGAGGATTTGTAACTTGTGGATGAGGAGGAGAGAAACGCAACTCGGGGCTGAGGAAGCCCCTTGGCCATTTTAACGAAAGTGGCTTTTTCTTGCCCTCACATTTCTTCATTTCTTCTCTTGGTTTTTTCTTTCTTCCTCCTTTAACAGGCCGACCAAAACAAACACCGATCTTGCTGGGAATGAGCAAATTATCCTAATGCGGCCGGTGGAACTGCTGACAAGGACGGGCGAGGGCTGAGCCGAGGCTTCCTCGCGATTCCCGCTCGGGACTTTATTCTTCCGTCTCATGAAAATTCACACAGGGAGGGGACTGACCCTCCAGAGTCTACCTGGGAGTTACTGCAGGCGAGAACCGCTCAGCATCAATGTTCGTTGTAGCCCGCGGTTGGTTTTTCTAAAAACTGGGAACCTTTCATTTTAAATCGCGGAAAGAGGTACATGTATTCCCAGAACACCCCATCCCGTTTAGCCCTTGAAAACCACACAGAGGAAAAAATAGTTTCGAGCCGCTCAAAAAATAAAAATAAAAAAATTAAACAAGACAGATGCAAATGAGCATAAAGCTACTGAACAACACAACGGCACGGAGCTCCCGCCGGCCGCTCGCGGTCCTTCCTTTCCCGGCGGAGCAGGAGCAGCCCGGCAGCATCACCCCGGCAGCATCACCCCGCTCCCCGCACGGGCTGAGCCCCCCCGAGCTGTCCCCCGCCTTCGGGGCCTGCCCGATCCGCGCCCGCGGAGAGACGGCGGCCCTCCGCTCCTCGCCCCCCTTGCCCGGGCACCCATCGGCTCTGTTTGTGCGGGAAATTCATCTCTTCCCTTGTTTATTCGATGTGGCGTTATACAAACGCGGAGCGGTGATGAAGATGCAGCCCACGCAACGCTCTGCGGGTTTTCCTCGATTTCGACAAAAAGCCGAAACAAAGCAGGAAAAAATAACCCGAATACATCCCCCATACACCCACGGACTTAGAAATAAAGCTCTTCCCCAAGCAAAAATAAATTTTAATTTTTTTTTCTTTAAGTGTAATGGTCTGGAGGAAACAAATAGCGCAACAATATAAAACCAGAGATGGTTTTTTTTTTTTTTTTGTGGAGCCACGTCTCGTCGGGATGAGGAACCGGGGTTGGAGGCTGGGAACCGGCGGGGCAGAAACACAACGCTGCCGCTTGCCGAACCTTTCGCAGGCGAAATCCAAAACCGACCCATTAAGTCAATGAGGTTTGTGTTGTAGAGGCTCCTTTCCCATCCACTTGCTGTTCTGAAAAATAGATCGCATTTCGTTATCTCGAGTGAGGATCTGCAACGTGATACCGGATCCGCGCCGCCTTCCCTGCCGAATGCGAGGCGCAGGGAGACAGCCAGCTTCCCGGCTTATTCCCCAACAATAAAGGATTTGTATTTTCTTTCTCTCCCTCCCTCCCTCTCTCCCCCCCTTCCTTTATTATTCTATTTTTTAATGAGGAAGGACAAACCCCTCTCCATATGCACCGCTCTTCTCTCGCAGGAGCCTCTGGCCCGGCGCGCCTGCAAACCGGTGCGACCTTTAATTACTTGTTAGTAAATTGCCCTCCCGACACCTGTAAAAACAAAGCCGGTGTCCGGGGGGCGGGGGCCGCGTCCCTGCCCGGGCCCCCCGGGGGTGCCCGGCGCGGGGGTCCCTCCGCACCCGGCGGGGTCAGGCCGGGCCGGGGCTGCCGGAGGAGGGCCGGGCCGGGATGGTGGGGCAGGATAAGGATAAGGCCTTCCCGGCGTGGCCGATCCCCAGGGCACAAAGGGCTCTTTCTTCGCGCACTTACCGGGACATTTTTCAAAGGATTAGAGGTGATCACGCGTTGTTTGGTTTTTTTTTTCCTCTCCGAGGGCCGATATGTCTTTCTGTCCCTGTCCCCCTTCCACCCTTATTTTCTCCTGCTTTTGCCATAGGATCCCCAGTTCCGATCCTCCCCCTTTTCTCTTTGCTCCTGTGCCTCCTGGATGCTGATTCTTTTAAGCTACGAAAAATTTCCTTTTGGGAGGTGAAACCCTCCAGCTCCTCCTGTTCAGAGGAAAGTGCTAGTGATGGTAATACGGGGTGACACTAAATAAACAGTTAAAGCAGGGCTGGAAAGATGGAGTTAATTATCCAGTGAGCTACATTTAAACCGAGACCAGGAGGGGCTGATTTGTTTTGGCGCAGGGAACTGAGAAGGAGGCAAGCCACCGAGGTCTCCTTGCCCCTCTTTGGTGGCTCCTTAACTTGTCCTTGCTGTCGCCAGCCCGGGGACCGGCGTCCTTTGGCCTGGGTGGGGCAGCCCCCGGCTGGGACCCCGAACCGCGGCCCGTCCTGCCCCGAGGCCGCGGCGCTGGGAGTTCTCTGTGCGAGCCGTGCATGGAGGCGGGCGATTTCAGGGTGTCCGGAGGTGGGGTTTTCCCCCATATTTGTTTGCTTTTTCTTTCCCAGAAGTTAGATAAATTCTCGTCCGTGCGGCTCGCCAATGCCTGTGCTCTCAGGTAAGTCTGCATCCCCGCGATGCGCTTTTGTGTTTTAAATTTTCCCTCCTCCTCCTTTCCTCTTTTCCTCTTTTTTTCCCTCCCCCTTTTTTTTTTTTTTTTTTTTTTTTTTTTTTTTTTTTTTGAGAAGTCTGATATTAATAATCCCCGTATGCCCCGCTTTCCGGGTCATTACGGTACTGCTGGTCTCTAATCAATCCTAATGCGATGGCAATTGGAGTCTCTGATGAATGCATCTCAGGTTTCTTGTAATGGCTCTACCACATTTTCCTGGACCTCCTTCTTTAACCTGAGATGCCAGGGGGACGTCTCCGTTCTCAGCTGCTGATTACTTCAAGATGTTTGGGCTGGTGTGGGGAGAGAGGGAGCGAGCGAGGCAGCCTGCCCCTGAATAATCTGGAACTGAATTGGATGAGCCATTTCGTAAATCGAGGGACAACAGCGGGGTTTAACTCCTTTTCTGCACGGAAGCCTGCCGGCTCGCCTTCCAGCCGGCACTGGCTGGGCTGCATCTCCCCCGCGTGTCCGTGTCCGCGACACGACCCTCGGGTGCCCACACGCCCCCGGAGTGCGCAGCTCCCCCCACCAGTTGCAGTCCCCCCCAGGCAAAGGGGAGGAGACCCCCACCCGCTGCATCCCCAGCTGCTCACACCTCCCCAAAGTCCCTCAGCGCTGCCGGGCGGGTCTGCACCCCCAGCACGGCGGGTGGAAGTCCCACGGCGAGAGGTGGGATTCCCACTCCCGGAGGGGTGCTGGGAGCCTCCCGCGGGCCCGCAGGGACCCGCGCGGTATCAGCGTGGCGGTTCGAGTTGTCGCGACATTGTTTTCCTCTCGTTTCCCGGCGTAATGGCATCTGCCGGTAGCCGAGGCAATGGTCACTGCAACTTCTGCCGTTTTATGTTATTTTATTTTTTTTGCTTGTTTGTTTTTAAAGTAAGATAATGCAGCCGGAATTAGGCTGCGGCCAAACCAGGCGCGGGGCTGCCGCGGGTTCGAGCGCTGCTTCCCCGCAACCGGCAGGATGTTCCCCCGAGATGCGCCTCCTCGGTGGGAGAAAAACACGTCCCGGCTGCCCCTCCGCAGCCACTCCGAGGCCGGCAGCGGGATATGTCCCAGCGCAACCCGACAAGCGTGGGCACCTTCGTCTGCCCCCCTGTGAGAGGAGGATGTGCTGGATGGGGGGGCGGAATAAGTATTTGAAACGAATAATTTAATTTATCAGCGCCGGATGCGATGTAGAAATGAATCCTCGGCAGAAAATCAGCGAGGGGTAAAACCAGCCCCTTCCACGCGGGGTTGGTTTGGCCCTGCGTGGGGAGGCAGGAGCACGGTCGCGGGGGGGTGGAATATAAGTACTGAGTGCGTGGGTGGGTCCTCCCTGCACCTCAGCGGTGCCACATCTGCCAGGAATGAGTCACTCGCGAAAGCGAAACAAACCACGGGCGCCTTCTCCGCTCCCGGCGGGGCGGCCCCAGCCCGGTCCCGCCAGGGTCCCGGGGCTGGAATGGGGGTGCAGGGCCACCCACGACAAGCCCGCGCTGTGACGCCCATCCGTGTGTGCCCAGTCACCCCGCGGGCAGCGCCCACAGAGACCCGTGTGCACTCCCCACCGATGTGCACACACACACCTGTGCTCCCCCCGAGTGCTGACACCCCAAAATCCACCTGTGTGCGCTCCCCCACCCACGTGTGTGGACGCTCCCCCCCAGTGTACACCCTCGTGTGTGTACAGCTCCTCGTGTGGCACAAACATCCCTGCCTGCGCTCACCTGTGGTCAGACACCCGTGTGAGCACACACCGAGCCACGTGAATGCTCCCATAGCCCTGCGTCCGGGTGTCTGCCCATGTGTACATCCCCCCCTACACGCGTGAACCCCCCACCCGTGACACCCACCCAGCAGCACATGGACCATCCCCACGTGTGTGGGAAAGGAAGCCAGGTGCCCAGGAGTGGAGTTTGGGGGAGTCCCATGTTTCCCTTTTTTAGGTGGTGGCTGGGGCAGGGGGGCGCTGGACACCGGGAAAACTGCAAAAAGAACCCCAAACCCCTTATTAAAAAAGAAAGAAGAAAAAAGGGTGTGGAGGGAAGTGCAGGGGTTTATTTTTTTTCCGCAAGCCACTGCAACAGGTTCAGTGCAAAATGCTGGAAAAGAAGATAAATTAAATTTCAGGCCCTTCCCGGCCTGAGGAGGGCAGCCCAAGGACCCCCTCCTTTCACATCGTCCTCAAGCCCAAATCCATCTCCCCACCCAGGCGATGCCCAAGCACGATCCATGCTTGGAGCAAGGTGCTGCCTGGTGGTTGGAAGGGTGGCAGCTGGACCGGAGACAGGATTTACATCCATAGCTCTGTTTGCCTTCCTGCTTTGCATGTGGGTACTGAACAAATATTTCCATTGCTGGGGGACTGTGCTAGTTCCACCTGGGCGAAGGGAAGAGGCACCGTCAACCCCTTGGATAAGTGTGTATGCCTGTGGTGGATCAGTGGGCACCTGTCCCTGGGAATATGGGGCTGGGGGGCAGCAGGCCCCTGCCTGCAGGGCTATGGGGTCAGGGGCACAGTGCGTGTCTGCCTGTGGGGCTGCAGGGCTGGGGGGCCCGTCCCGCACCAGCCACCTCGGTGGGTTTCCAAGTAAGCTGCGAGGAGGGGACCTTTCACCTCTCATTAGTGATGCCATCAGTGGCTTGGCAGAGCAGAGCTGAGGTCATGTTACATATGGCACACAGTCTGTTCAGCGCCGGCAACGCCAGCTTTGAAATTTTAGAGAGGGGAAAGGTCACCTTGCGTAAGCCGAGGTCTGGGGGTCCTCCGCTCTGTCTGCGCCCTGGGTGGGTCTCCATATGCCTCTGTCGTCGCCAGCCTTGCTCAGTCTGGCTCTGAAAGATGCTCAGCCCACCTTCTCTTCCGCCTCCTGAATTTGCAGGGAATCACTTAACCGACGGGAATACTTTCACACTGCCTTTCCTTCTCCCTTACAGACAGTCTCTCCCAGCACTGCCTTTTTTTTGTCCTTTCTCTTCCCAGCATAAACCTGCTTCTAACAGCTGATTATTTTTTTTCAAACAACATAGAATGCAGCTTTCCAGGGGAAAATGAGTTGTCTCTGTTTATCAGCAGATCTGCCCAGACGGATAAGTTTACCCTTTCTTCAGACCTGGGTGTATAATTTCATAGACCTTCAAAAGTGTTGTGCTTCCATGGTGATTAAAACTTCTCGCTCCTGAAACTTGCTGGGGCATTTCAGGTTTCATGCCACTGGATCTTAGAAAAGCACATCTGCACAGCCGTATTTCTTCATCTGAAGAGCCAAAAAAAAAAAACCAAAACAAAACAAAAGAACAAACCCAGTATATTTTGTATTTGGAAAAATACGACACATTGCAATAAATTAATTCCCGGTTTAATTCACTATGTTAAATTTTGGTAGGATCCTGTCGGAGCTTCCTCTGGAATGACTCCATAGGTGATGACTGCGGGGAAGAAGTTACCATTTTCTCACGTATGATGGCTGACAGGTAAGTTCATGCCCCTTCTCAGCCCTGCTGCAGAATCTTATTTTGCACTTTATTTTTTAAATACTTGGGGCCTGATCCTTAAGCTCTTCAAGTAACTTGGCTGGGAGTCTCTGGCATGCATCTGTTGCGGGGAGATCTTCAAAAGGACATTTGCTTCTTCACAGGTCATAACTAAAAAGGCTCTAAATGAAATAGATGCTTATCTTGAGAATCCGGGAGAAGCTGGAGCTGAACCAACACGCGGTGTGGATTCGGGATACACCTTTCTGCCTGCTCCAGTGAGGCATCCAAACAGCCACATTAAAAGCAGCTCAGCCTGATTTCCTAATAGGGCTACTTGCATGGATTTTAATTTTTAAACAGGAGTACTCTTCTGCTGCCTGTCAAAGAGGGCGTTTGGGAGCAGAGGTATGAGACAGCTTATTTTCAGAAATGGAAACTGATCTCTTTATGGTTTTTGTCACAAATGATGCTCTCCCAGCACGGGGTTAAACTCTGCCCTTGGTTATTGAATGCAAATCTGTCGATTTAAATGGAGTTCATTGCGAGTGGGAACAGGATTTAGCTGTCATTTTCCGCTGCTGCCTAATCACTGTAGTCTGAAGAAAAGCAACATATGTATAATGGTAGCTGAGATGCAGGAGGGGTGGAAGCTTTCGAACAACAAAAACCACATTAAATAATTAATTCCCAATTGCCTTTCTACATTAGTGCTTTCAGCTAAAAAAGCTGGTCAGCTTTGTAAGGCCCCAGGCAGTGAAACATTTGGTGCATTGTCAGTCTAAAAGTGGAGGTAATAGATATCCAGCGTGGCTGGGAAAGTGCTACTCTCCATCCTGCCATTTACATATTCCAGCTGCGTAGTCTCATTCCTCATCCCCCCCTTTGCCTTACTGAAGTTTGACAGGACAGCATCTCTTCTGGGGTGGCTGCTGAGGAAGCCAGAAGGGCATTTATTTTATCAAAAAAACCCCAGAGGAACTTAATGCTGGAGCCTAAAAATGGCGTATACAAAGTTGGTCCCTCTTTTATCAGCAGACAAATCTGACGGGTTAATAAGGAAACGACTGAATTTCCCTCTCCTTTCCCATTTGCCCCTCCTTAACCCATCTGCTGGTCCCCCAAGCTCAGCCCGTCACCTCAGGTCACGATGGGATCTTTTGGGCTCGTACGTCATTCTCAAGAAAGATCTTGCCATGAGAAATGAGTTAACAAGCCTTTTGATGTGCAAGTCATCAGAGGCTGCTCCGCTCACCTTCTGAGATAAATATACGTGTGCATGTGTGGAGAAAGCTGAGGAAGAAAAGGAAGCGTTGGAATAAATTGCCCGGGGAGGTGGGAGATTCTCTGTTAGAAACAGGTCTAGACAAACATCTGTCAGAAAACACCAACATTTATTTGATCTTGTCTTGGATCTGGGGAAAAGACTGAATGGTGTTGTCAAGTCCTTTTCAGCCCTGAGAGAACACAGTTGCACACATATATACACTCATATGTGTAGGTGTATATAGATATATATTTTTATATCTCTGTGTGTATAAATGTATATATTTCCACACTCTTGGTGACAGGCTCTTGGCCTCCGTGATACTTTGTGGCAGTGAATCTTGTAGGCTAATTACACACAGGTTTGTGTCTCTCAGCTTCATTAAATTTGAGTTTCAGTTCCGTTTAATGTCCTTTGTGCACTAAGTGGATCAGATGACAGTGTCTAATCTACTGACTGTATTTCTCTCCCCTCCCCTTTTTCTCATCTCTTTAAATATCAAGTGAAATAATTTCAATTCTGGGAGATTTCCAGCAATTCCACTTATGGAAGAGCTCCCAAAGCACATCTGTGAACGCACATGGGGTTACACTTAGTGAGGTAAGGTCATGATAGTAGAAACTTATCTTTATTATGAGTTGTAATAGATGGGTGCTTGGAGAAGCTGTTTGGCTGAGCACGAGGACAGCATGAAATATTTGGGGGGTTTTTATGATTATTTTCATATGCACTCACTTTCCAAAGCATTCCTCTGCTTTAAAGTCATCATGGTCACGGCCACTGCTGGCACACCTACGTCTTTTTCCCAAGCACACAGACCTCAGAGGGACCAAGGAGCTGCAGGATGCAGCTTTGAGAAGTGTTGGTAGCTTATACTTGTGTTTTTTCGTGGAGGATGGGGAGATACCAAGGGCTGGGACCTTGATCCTTTACACAGGAGCCAATATTAAATATAAATACTTGTATTAAAATTCATATGAAAGGGAGCTTTATCACAGTGACACGTAGAGGCTTCCCTAAAGGCGGGGCCCTGTGCAACTCAACATTGGAGACAGAGGAGAGGCTGCTCCATGATAGAAAACTTACACTCCAGGTGGGTGTAAAAGAGGTTTTCAGGGCTGTTGCAGAGAAAATCGTATAGTAATTCCTCTGTCACTGCTGCCAGAGCACATTTACAACAGGCAATGCAGATGTTCCCTTGACACCCTGGCGAGTGCTGGATGGAAGCAGGAGATGCTGCAGTTGAGTTCCAGGAATCAACACCAAACTTTGTAGCAGGAATTGAACCCTGAATTTCTAATGCCAAATCTAGGATGAGCCAGGCTGAAAAGTTCTTTGTGATCCAGGCTTTTAGCCCCACTACCAGCCTTCGTGAGGACCTGTCCATCTTATCTTTCCAAAAGATCTCTGTTCCTCCACAGCTAAAGCACAAGCAACCACAACTTGGCATTCCAGCTGAAGCCACCTGCTGCTGCAGAGGACATTAGGGCAGTAGGTTGCACTCTGAGATGACCATGGAGGTCGCACACCATTACTTCTGCCAAGACCGCAGTGAGGCAGCAGCCTCTCCCTCCTGGGGACAGGCAGGGACAGAAAGTCCTGATACTGCCTGAGAATGAGCAGCTGGATCTCGTGAGTCCATCCTTGGGCAGGGTTTGAAGAGCAGCTGTGACTCAAGTTCACCTTTTGGACGAACCCTCCTGGCAGATGATGAACTGAGCTCTCGTGTGTGTTCACTCAAGGACTTGTGAGCAACAGGGAGGAGAAGGCGACTTGTGATCTCCTTGGGTGTACGAAAGCAGCAGGGCTCTTCCAGAGTGTGCTGTTGTCTCAGCTGATCGTGGCATGTGACAACAGGTTTTGACATCAGGACAAGGAGCTCAAGGAGCTCTTCGCAAGCCAACTTCCAGCACAGCTTGGTTTGGCTGTGCAGTAAAGGCAGAGGTGAGAAAAGGGAGTGTGACTGTCCCCTACAACCATGTCCAAGGGGAAAGAGCTATTTAAGGGGAAGGACAAAACGGGCACAGGCTGGCTGTGAGCACACACGAGCTGGACATCAGAGCAAAGTCTCCAGCCATCGGTACGTGACGCTCTGCAGCAGAGGTGATAGAAATCACGCCAGTTTTACAAAGGAGCTCAGTGAGTGTACAAAGGGTTGAGATGGGCTGTTCCCCTGCTCTCATTTAGTATTTTAAGCATCACTTTTCCTGAGGTCTCCCCGCACAGGGTTGGGCAGGCATGACACCAGAGTCAAAATTCCTGGCCAGCAAGCGAGTCCCTGTTTGCCTTTCCCAAGTGGCACATTTTCATGCACTGGAGGTATCAGCCACATCAGATAGTCCTTTGGGGGTAAGGCAGAGGAGGAAGTGGGGGAGATCTTCCCCCCATTTTGTTTTCTACGTTCCTTTTGCTGGTGAACCATTGCCATTGTGGCTGAGGCGGTTTGTCTGATGCCTCTTGGGTTTGTACTGCAGCCAGTGCTTCTCATTCTGTCTGGCCACATATTGCATTTGGCTGTTTGGCTCTCCCTGAAAATTCTTCTATTTTTTCATGTTTGTTTTTTTTCTTTCTCTGTGGCATTTTAATATCTCACAACAGGCACCTTTACCTAGAGATTAAAGGTCTATAAGCAAATGGCTGTTTCACAGGCAAGCTTTAACACAGGTAACAAGTAAGAACCCTTTGTAAAAGAGAATTTGGGGAGAATTTTTTGAGTGTGGGTAGTGCTTTTAAAACATTTCTTCCATGATACTGAGGAATTGCAAACAATTCCTGAGTTAATATTCACGTAAACCACCAAGAATTATTCAGGTAATAAAAAAATATTAAAACCATTTTAAGGAAAACTAGGTGAGAGGGAAGCTCTACCGACCTTGAAAAGTTTCTACAGTGATGAGAGAAAATCCATATGTTTTTGGATGGAGAGTGGACGCAGTTCAGCTACGGGGAAGAAAAGAGTCACAAAGCCTTTATGCTAATAATTCTTTTAACCCTCTGGTTGAAAAACCATTGAAAATGTATCCAGGGCTCTGCTGTAACTGACTTGCCACTGCAGGTCCAGCCTTTTTATTGAGCTTGGTGAAAGCACTTCAAGAGCCTTGCACGGCCCTGGGAATTGTGGAGGGCTGGATGATGGGAATCACACAGACAACACACGTGCAAGGAGCAGGGATCCCTTGGTAGGGAGATAGGAGTGGGCTTGTGTAAATGGAGCTTTAACTCAAATTCCTCCCTTTCCATGATCTGGAGAAGATTTTTCCCTTTATCACTTGGGAGTTCCCATGTTCTTCTGTTCTTTGTTGAAACTTCCCAGCTGGTAAGTCTGAGGAGCTTTTTGCCTGGCAGGGTGTCTTCTTGTCCCACATCCATCCTCTCCTGCCTGGCACATGGTATGGGATGCACCAGCAGGCGCTGGAAGGCTACAAGGGCACAGGTCAGGAGTGACAGCAGCGGAGAGTCCTTCCCAAGGACTGGTTTTGGCAAATTCCAACCTGGCCCAAGGTCATGGAGGACTCTTCACCCCAAGGGAACAGCATGGTCCTGGCTCAGCGTGGAGCTGGTGTGCTGTGGGATGGGCTGAGGCTGTGGCCATGACGGAAGGTGCTCAGTTACAAGGACTCTGGGATGGTGGTGAAATGAAATGCAGGGGACAGCAGCGTGGAGATGGATTAGTTAATTAATGCGTAGCTTGATTAGGAAGCTGGAGCCAGGCATGCAAGCCCCACACTCCTCCTCTGCCATTTGTGGTGCTGATCCCTCTCACCATGACTGCAACGTAGGGAACCACTGGAGTCCACTATAGGTAAAGTAAATATTGTTGTTTCAAGTAGAAAATAGTTCATTCTATAGCAGAACAGAGGGTGCCTTCTCTTTGAGAGGCCTCACTGAGCTCGGGGGAGATTGCAGCCCACCCAGCTGCCAGCAAGGCTGCTCTTTCTGACATTCACAAGCCCTAGTGCTGGATGAGCCGCCTGAAGCCCACAGGTGAGAAGGGGATGTGCTTGGAGCTGCACATCCAATGTCTCCAGAGGTTGTCCATCATCTCCTTCCTTCAAACAGGTCCTTTGCTGGTGTTTGGGCCTAGTTCTGGGCAAGGTGCCCAGGGCAGGATGGAGTCCCTGTGGTGCCAGTGGGAGCTGTGTGGGGCATGGAGCAGTGGGAGCAGGGGCAGAAGCCAGCCATGCTGGGGGAAAGGAGGGGCTGTGCCCTTCCCCACCGAAGCTGTGCAATCCTTTGCATAATCCCTTTAGCTTCGATGGCACCATGGTGATTTACAGCACTAATGCTTTGATCCAGAACATGATGGACCATGGGACACGAATTATAATATGAGAGATGACCGTAAAGCACAAGTTTCCATTTGTGGCCAGCTATTTTGTGAAGACGTGACCACAACCAGGTGTGAAGATCTTGCAGGAGATGAGGGAAAACCAAGCCAGTCCAAACAGATTTGTTAGAATGTGAATGGGAGCGCAGCAGCGTAAGTGCTATTAATAGGATTTACACAGATTAGTAAACTAATCTGTGCATTTCAGATTGGATTTCATATTATGGAAAAGAAAATTAAGCCACATACCATGCAGACTTTCCAGGCAGTGATTTGAGAGTGTGATCTATTCACTGGTAGAAGTGGCCGCTCAGGAAAGCTGTGGCAGCTCCACTGGGTGGGTTGGTGACACCCACTGTGAGCCCAGGAGGTGATAAGGAGTGCAGAGCTGTGCTGGTGGATTTGGGAGACAGACAGTGAAAGGAGCAGCACTGCAGTCTGTTTAAGGAATGGCTCTTGCACTACTGGTAGGTAAAGCAGTGTCCAGCCTTGGCTCCATCACCACCAGTGCAGAGCTGTCCTCCTGACTGGACTGAAGCAAAAAGGGAGGAGAGGTGTGAAGAAGAAAGGCTCATAAACCAACTGTGTCCTGGAGTGCATCAAAGGCAGAGGGGGCAGCAGGTCCAGGGAGGGGATTCTCCCCCTCTACTCTGCTCTGAAGAGACCCCACTTGGAGTTCCGAGTCCAGCTCTGGGGTCTCCAGCATAGGAAGGATGTGAAGCTGCTGGGGCAAGTCCAAAGGACGCCCCAAAGTTCTGTGGGGAAAGGCTGAGAGCTGGGGCTGTTCAGCCTGGAGAAGAGAAGGCGCCATGGAAATCTTAGAGCTCCTTCAAGAACCTAAAGGTGCTACAAGGGAACTGGAGAGGGACCTTTCACAAGGGCCTGGAGTGATAGGACAAGGGGGAATGGCTTCAAACTGAAAGAGAGTAGGTTGAGATTACATATTAGGAAGGAATTATTTACTGTGAGAGTGGTGAGGAATTATTTACTGTGAGAGTGGTGAGACCCTGGTACAGGTTGCCCAGGGAAGCTCTGGGTGCCCATCCCTGAAGTGTTCAAGGTCAGGTTGGATGGGGCTCTGAGCAATCTGGTCTAGTGGAAGGTGTCCCTGGCCATGACAGGAGAGTTGGAATGAGAGAACATTTAAAGACCTTTTCTTTCCCTTCCCTGTATGTGGACTGAAGAGGAGAAGAACTGGCCAAATGTTATTGAAATGGGAAAGAAAAGGCCTCTTCCAAGGTGAAGGGCAGAGTGCTCTTGCTGTGCCCTGCTCACGCTCCTCCTGGTGTAGAGGAGGAGGATGGAGAGCAGGAACAGGGAGGTGGGAGGCATTAGCACAGCTTGGGGAGAGACTGAGCACTCAGGCCAGTTCTGAACACTTGTCTGTGTAAGGGGTAAATTTAATAGTACCTAAGAATGCATTAAATATATATTGTATATAATATGTAATACATAATTTACGATACATACAAAAATACACTATATAATATATTTAAATGTATATATATTTGTATATATTTTTATATATGTTTTCTGTTGCATCAGTAGGGTCTAGCCTCAGTATTTTGACTGTGCCATCCCAGAGAGGTGCATCCCAGCCTGGCTATGCCTCTTGCCATGAGGGAGGGAAGTGCTGTTACTGTTGTTGTACTGATGGGGATATGGAAATCCAGACATTTAGGAACTGGACTTTTGGTTCCCAGAGGTTAACATCAGCTAATAGTGGGCTAATATTTAAGATAATATTCAAACTGCCTCTGAGTAGGGCTTGAAAAATGAAGTATAACCCATCTTTCTCTTTGTGCTTCCTGTTATTTTGCAAAAATACAAGTATTTGGAACATTTCAATGCCCATTATAGTCAGGACCGAAGGAAGAACACCACTACCCTTTTAAATTTCTGTTTTAGGCCAAAGCTTTAAAACTCAGAGTGAGTTGAGCTGAGATTTCTCTTCTTGCAGCATCTTGTTACGTTGCAGCAAATAGAAGTCTCAAAGTTGATTTGGTTGATCTGGAAGAAGAAACACTTTGGAGTTTTCCTGGACCAGGGCTGAGGGTGGTAGTTAATATAAGGCACATCAGGAAGCTTTCTCTACCTTTTCTGGTTCCTTTTCCATGGACCTTGAGGTTTGTCTGGTGTTTGCTATGGGTGATAACTCAGCTGAAGATCATTTGTTACAACTGGGAGCCATTTGCTTGTGATAATTATGGCTACACGGATATGCAGTTTGCACACAGACAAGTGTTTAGGTTGGGTGTTGAGCTGTGGCCTTGAGTAACCTGGCATGGGGTGGCTTGTGCTGCCAGTCTTGGTGGGAGCTGCCAGGCAGAGGATGCTCTGAAATTCCTGCCTGTGTCACATAGGGATGTAGAATGAATTTGCTTGAATTCCTGGAAAACAGAACTGCTCATACAGGTGCTAATTTTAAGAAATGTATTTGTATGCTGTTTTCTGGGGGTTGTTTTTAGGTCAGTGAAATGTTTCTTCATCTTGAGTTATGCTGAGGTTTTTGAGAGATCAGCTATTAGCTTTACCGATTAGACCACATTAGTCCAGTAAATTAACTCAGAAGTCTAACTTTAAGTTTAGGGAAATTTGGATCCGGAGGCATCTTTGACAAATATTCTCCTGAATTTGTAGAGCATTTATTAATCTTATTTCTAAAATGGCACCTTTTTGATACCCTGGTTTATCCTCCTGAAGTGCCTTGTTGCACACAGTGCTATCAGACCCAAAGGCTTGGAGGGCAAGAGGCAACACCAGCTTTGAGATAAAATGCTTATATGCAGTTAGATGGATAAATGTGATATACCCAAAGTTATATGCATTGTGGTTTGGAGACCTTCAACACCTTCACATTTATTTGTATTTTTTAAAACAAGGAACTTAAGAATGAGGTTGATCAGGAAGCTGTGGCCGTAACCCCCCTGCCTACTTCTGCTCTCTCACCAGCTACTGAACATTGCAAAGCTCATAAATTGTGAAAGCTGGCAAATCAGAGCATTGCTTAATTATAAGACTGAGACTTGGGGCCAGGAGATTTCAATCCTGTATTACCTGGAATATATCATTACTGACAGACTTGTTGGGATTCGGTTTCTACCAGCTATAAAGTGAGATTCTCAAATTATGTCATGCCAGCCTAGTTGCCTTTGATGACATGATATGCTGTTTGGAAAGGGAAGAGCCATTAGAAGTGACACAACTTGGCATCCATCAGCCTTTTGATGCTGTTCCATGCCCCGATGAACTGAGGAAATGCGATCTGGGAAAAGTCCCCGTAGGATGGGTGGGAAATTGTTCTGAAACAATGATTATCTTGTGGTTCCAGGTCAAAATACCATGATCTCTTGATCAAGGGCTTCTACTCAGCATGGTGTTAGTCAGTGTTTTCAGGAACAGCTCGGATGCTGGAAGAGGGTGTGCTTATTAAATACAGATAAGCCGGCGATCCTGCACAAGTTTCACAGGGTGGAGACCTGGATCCTGAAACACTGGCTGTGGTGTTTATAATGGAAGTAGAGCTTGCAGGGCAGGAGGCACTGCTTCCACTGGACTTGGCTCTGGAAAAACCCAAGTGGGAGTGTTGTCTAGTTTTGGGCTTAGATATGGCTCTCCTCTTGCCTTCCAGTGTTGTATGTTAATAGCAGCTGCTTATTTCACAGGGATATTTAATTTATTATGGCTTCTAAAAAGATCCTCAGAGTTGAGAATAGGTAAGAAATGAAAAGGAATAGGCTCTACCCCGTACTTTAATCTGAGGGGCTGGTCCTCAGTCCATTAGCAAATGACTAATCCTTGATTGCTGTGAATGTCATTCACCTGAACAAGTCTTGCTTTTGTAACCCAAACAGCAAAAAATTCAGACCTTTGCAGGGAAATCTGGAAGGAACAGGAGCACTGCTCACCACGTACACGTGAGCAATACTTGCTGGTTAACAAAGATAAACCAAGAGCAGCTGGTTAAATGGCCTCATTTGCTGGGACTGACTTTTCCAAAGGAGCGGGATGAAGCTTTCCTGACTTGAGGATCAGGTTAACTCAGCCTTCAGTTTACACATAAACCCTCCCAAGGCTGCTTTAAGAAGCTATTCCTAGAACCTGAGGCCAGAAGGGGTTCACTGAGACCTGCAGTGTGTAGCAGGAGGTGCCAAATGGCCCCCTGGCACTGCTCTACTGGGCCAGTAAATTGTTGTGGAGCCATGGAGGGCTGGCTGGCATGGTCTGATCTGGGACCAGGCATCCTGCAGTGCTGCTGGCCAGTGCAAGCCAACCCTGCCTGGTATGTGCAGCACTCCCTGTGCTCTGGGAGCGCTTCCAGGCTCCTCCTGATAAAGCAATACCTCGAAATAGGCTGCTGTCAGCAGCCTGCTTCCAGGTACTGGTGTTTTTGGAAGTCCTGGGTTCTACGTCCCTCATATGGCAGAGGTCTGGGGGCTGAGGGGAAGATGGCAAATGAGAGCAGCCCCTAAACATCCCCTCTGAATTTATCTGGGGGGGTCCTGAGAGGTACCAAATGAAAGCTGCTGTGGGGAAGACACTGTGGGGGCTCAGCTGAAGCACCTCAGTGCTTGCTGACTGAGAGGATGGACCTGCTGTGGTCTTGCATCCAGCCCTTGTCCTCGTGGGCAGATATGTAAAAGTGTGTCTCACTTTTCTGGCCTGGTGGCAAAACTTGGGGAAACCAAACCCTGCAGGTGATGCAAGAAGTAAAACCACTGCAATATTTTGAAGCTCTGGGGAGAACATCACTACATTTATAGGGAAGAGGAGGAGAAGGCTATAGCAACCTTCAGGAGCTAATTTGACTCCTCACAAAGGGGTGTAATGTGCCTAAATCCCTCCACGTGCAGATGATATCACACCCTTAGAGGTTTCAGCTTTTTCTGTTACTGATACTGCTCGAGCCTGCTTCTCCTCCAAGGACAGCACTAACAGGGCAGTCAGCCCCTGCTGCCTCTGCTGCTCTTCTGCCACAGGCTCTGAGCGAGGGGCCAACACATTTAGCAGCAGTAGGTCAGGAATCTGCACCTGTCTGGGGGTGTTGACCCTCAGCCCAGTTCCCTCATGAAGTTTTGGGACCTGGTTGTATCATATGTTGCCTGCATACATGTGAGGGAGGGAGCAGAGGTTGCTGCTCTTACACAAATTCATAGTGAACCTCAAAATAAGGAAATCTTTTTTAGACTTAATCTGGCCAGTGCTCACTTCTACCTGCATGCATACAGCACAACAGATAATGACTTTTAACACAGACAACCTCTATATTTTTATGTGCATTGTAAATGTACTTGGGTTGGTACAGAGTGTTGTGTTCCAGATCTGCCTTCTGATCCTGCATGCCTTGGTTTGCTCAAGCAGCAGTAAGTAGCAAAATGCCCAGCATTTTCCTAGGACATAGGTAAGCTGTAAATTCTCATTTGTTGTTGATTTATTATTTTAGGAAACCACTGGCTTAGGACATGCACGGCTCAAGCTCTGAACTAACCCTTCCTCGCTCTCCTGAGCATCCCTCGGCTCCTTGGACTTGGTGGGAGATGAGTCAAACGTTTCTCAGATTGCCTTGATGTGGAAGTGGGTGGCTTGGAGTCAGCCTTTCAGGGCCTGTGTGTGTAGGAGCAGTGTCCCTGGAGCCTGAGTGCTTGCAGGCTCAGGGATGCTGGTCTAGGGCCACTCTAGTTTTCAACAGGGCTATCGGTCGGCTCCAGGAGGTGGCTGTAAACACAGCAAATAAATAAAAGAGGCAAACTCAGCTTTGGTGTCAGCAGCAAGTCCTTCTGCTGCTGTGGGGGGACATCCCATCCAAGTGGGATTGGGCTCCCGGGGAGGCAGCGTGAGCCAGTGGGCAAAGCAACAGGGGGAGTCAGAGACCTGGCTTTGCAACCTGGCTCTGCCACCCACTGCCTGCATCGCCCTGAGCACATCACATCACCTCCCCTCCCCACACTGCCCTCCTCCCCTCTCCCATTCCAGCCTGGGTTGCTTTGATTTCTGTATACTGTAAGTGCCTCAGGGGTCGGGCTGCATTTTACAGCTGTAGGCAGTGTAAGGGATACCACCAACACCGAAATCATGGGCTGTCAGCTTGCAGACTGGGAAAGAAAATGATGTGTAACGTTCTGGGAGTCCTTTTTCGTAATGTAAAATCTATCACAAAGCACTTTGGCTGCAACAGCGGAGCTTATTGATCAGCCCCAAGTATTACAGACACTGTCTTTCTGCCCGAGAAGTAGCAGGATGAAGAATTGAAAGTACTTACACGGGAGAATATTGTACGTGAGTTATTGAGTAACCATCAGCTCTGCTCCAGGGCTGCTCTGTTCCTCTGGACTGTGTGCAACTTCTGAGCCTTTTATCTCTTTCCTTCAGCTTTTTGGAGGCGCGTGCCAGCTTCTGTAGCACATAAACTAGGTGCTATTTTTATTGAATCTGGCTTTAATGCAGTAGATTTTTCACACGTGTGTTGGTTTTTTATTGTTGGTCTCATTCCTGAACTTTCTGGCACCTCTAAGCGTAAAGTCGGTTATATGCACGTTGTTTGGCAGATGAATTCCCATTTCTGGGAATCATTTTCCTTCTAAAATGTATTTTTATATTAAAAATGTGATCTGTATCCATATACTGTACTAAGACTTCAGCCTAGAGATTTCTGCAGCCAGAGATCACCACAACAGAGGATGCAGCCCTGTGAGGAGACCTCTGCTTTCCAAGCCTTGAGTATTTCTGTTAAAATCCTGTTTTACTCACCCAACCTTTGCCTCTTGGAGCAGCAAAACTCCCTTCTGATCAAGCCAGAAATAGAGGATAATAAGTGCTGTCTTCCAACATTGTCTCCCTTCCCAGCTTGTCTCCCTGCTAGATCAAGAGCAACCGCCCATCTCCCCGAGACTCCCTGCCATCAGCTCTATCCCAGCTACTGCCTTGGCAGCTCCCCATCCTCTCTCCAGCATCCCCAGCCTCCGTGTGAAAGGCAGGGGCTCAGGGATCCAGCTGCCCACCCTTCCAAAGGTGCTGTCCCCCCTGCACAGACTGCCAGGGAAGAAGGAACTGTGGCTGTGTGTGGTTTTCTCGCCCAGGGTGACCTGGAACACATCTGCAAAGCCCTCCAAAGTAGCAGGAATGCGCTCAGTTAGGACATGATTCATCCTGCATACCGCATGGGTGGCTGCTCAGGGAGAATTCTGACATTTGCATACGCTGAGACTTTCCGCTTCTCTTGCTCTGCAACCCCTGCACTTCGTCTGGTCGAGAGCGTGGGGGCTGCAGAGCCAGAACAGCCTTCCCAGAGGGGATTCCCCCCAGCTGGAGCCGAGCCAGCAGTGGTGGTCCTGCTGGTCCTCCCCCCACCCCCGGCTGCCTCAGGAGGCAGAAACAGAAGCTGCTCCCAGCCAGGTTGAAGGATGGCTTTAGCTCCTCAGCTCCTGCTCCAGGCAAAGCTGGGACAGAGCTGCTGCTCAGGGATCGCTTAGGAACTTGGTATCTGCAGGGCAGGAAAGTATTACCACGGACCTACTGCTCAGGCAGAACCAAAGCATGGCACAGGGAAGTGCTACGAACAGGACTGAGCCAAGCGCGCTGCTTCTGGGGAGGAAACAGGAACTGGGCAACAAGGCAGTTGGCTCTCTCTACCTTAGGGCTGCTCCCCCTGGATAACTGGATTTACTTTGGCAGCTGCAGAGTGAGAGTCGGATCAGCCTCAGGCAGAGAGGGCAGACGTTCCTGGGACTTGCCACCATCACCGGAGCTGCATGGAGCGAGCGGGACACGGCTGCGATGAATGGGAGAGATGGAGGAATGGTGAATAACAGTAGGGAAAGGTAATGTCTTAGTGACTAATAACATAATGGGTATTACGTTTTTAACTGGAGCTATTAAAAAAAAAAAATCTCTCAGACCTCACCTTGCTTCCTGTGGCCTAAATACAAATTAAGAGGCAGGCTGTTATTTACCTCTAATGAATATATAGCTTCAGCAAGGAAAACTATTTCACCTGTACAGATTAGTCTATTTGAACTTACTGTCGTTCATTTTGGCATCAAAATCTTAACTAGGCAATCCTGGTACTTGGAACACAGATCTGAAGTAATATGGTAACGTGTTTAAATCCTTTAATATCAAGGGAACATAACATTTCAAGCTGTTCTCAAAAGGCTGCCAAAACCAAGTCTGACACTATGGGAAACATTTTAAAGAAAAATTTCAACCATCCCAAATTTAGCAAATAGGAATTTACCTACCCAAAAGAAAGGCTCTGACATAGAATGCATGCCAATCTCATGGCAGCCACAAGTAAATACTGACTAGTCCTAACTAGCAGGTGGAAATATATTTTAACAGTGTCTAACTAATTATGGTATAAATTTGGTTTGACACACAGATTTAATAGCTAGGTTCAATATGAGATGTAAGATTTACGGGTTTTAATTTAGTAGTTTAGAAGCAAAGCTAGGGTCTGACAAAACTCCCTCAAGTCAACAGAAGGTCTCATTCTAGCTTAACTAGGGTTTAGATCAAGTCTGTGGCGAGCATAGGCATTCCTATTTGCCATCACCTTCATGATGAGTCATTCAAAGCCAACTTTCTACTTTGCTTTTCTAACTCAAAATTCAAAGCCCTCACATGCCACCCAAACAGAAATATTTACACAAGATGTGTATAAATATAAAGTTTATTCAGTATAGTGTTTAGAAAAATAAGTTCACATCATCTCAGAATACAAATAAAACACTTAATTGTCCAGGCACAAACCCCTATTACAGTACAACAAACATACATACTTTAGATCTCTTTGGTTGGGTAATTAAGCACAGATATGTTTGATGATACACTCTGGGGCAGCATCACCTAACAGTGCAGTAAAGTCGCCTTGATTATTCCCTCCTCTAACGCGTACATTCCGCTTAAGTTCCGTATTTGTTGTAAGGCACAATAAACCCATATCGGAGAAGTAACTGGTTAGTGTTCTGGACAAACAGTACATGCAGCAAAAGAACAAACATCCTCTGAATGTGAATCCTGAAAGTCAGAAGATTCACTCCCCCCCCTCCCCGCCCTTCCTTGAGTTCAGAAATTTAAGAAGCAAGTTTTAAATTATATGAAACGTACAACTAAGGTATAAAATATCCTTCAACGTAATAACTGCTAGGAGATACAGGAAGACTTCAGGTATCCTTGCTTGTAAAGTAACACAATTTTTGTTTCCAGAATTATAAAATTACTATTCTTTTGATGATTTGACATACCTCTTGACCACAAGCACTAGGCAATTCATACCCCCCCTCCCCCAAGTCCTGCACACACATTTCATATGGAACTGGAAAGATGCACCCTCTTGTTCATCTGCCCTCGCTAAGGAAAGTGTACAGGCACTGAAAATCTGTGTGTGAAAGGCTCCTATGCTAGCAGGAGCCAAATTCTGCCCTGCTTAATTTAACTGAAAATAGTTATTGAGGTGATATTTTTAGGATTGGAAGTCAGAACTTGTCCGTTATTGTCATCAACATCAGATTGATGGTAATAACAATGAAGACAGACTTTTTTTTTTTTCTGGGTGAAGTTGCTTTCTGAATGCGTCTTCCTGAATCCACAGGTAGGGAAAAGCAGTAAATGGGAAGAGGTATATGCTTTGATAGACTGTGACTGTTTGGTTCTACCCAAGTGTCAGCCTTGTGCTCTGGTTCATGCTGCCACCATTTACTGGGCCAAATCCGTCCCTGACCTAACACCAGTGAAATGAATGGACCATATTCCCAGCTGGCATGAAAGGACATTAATGGAAATGTGCTAGTTTAGCCCAGCTGAGGACCTGGCCAATAGATGTCCATGATTTACGTTGCTGAAATGTCCTTGTAGGTAAGACCACAGGAATAATGCTGCAAATAGTCCAGACAGAGCATTCCATTTAACAAGGTTCTGGTTTTCTGCAAAACTCTGGGTGGAACAGAGGCAGCTTTAATCAAAAGCAGTAAAAAGCAGAGGGGTTTTTAACATTGTGCTTTGTAAGAATTTGCTTAAATTTTAAGCATATTTTTCAAAGCTGAGTCTGGGACCAAAAAAGCAGTAGAACTTGCCAATGTTTCCTGTAAGATTACCAGTGGACTTACAAGTTACAAACATATGTGAAGTTGAAATGATCCTTTATTCTCATCCATAACAGAGAGAGAGAGGGAGGGAGGAGAAGGAACGTGTATGCCAGATAGACATACCTTCCATTTAAACAACAAAATGTGGTAATAAGGGGCTGTCTCTGGGGCTTGGACACTCACTGCCTTCACATGTGTGGGAGACCAGCATCCATACCCCCTAAACACCACGTTAAATCCGGGGTTTGGGAATCAGTGGAGCAATGCCTTATTTACAGCAGCCAAGGATCTGTCCCTGGACACTTTTCGGGGCTTTGGGTATTGTCTATTTAGAGCGGTTACCCTGCTTGCTTGAGGGTCACATAATAAAAACCTCGATAAGGATTAAAACTACTTATTTAAATTTCTATTTTAAAAACATTGTACCGTGCAATGAGTCTTTATATTGTGCATATGTACCTGCAGAAAACATGAGGTTATAACTACGTTATCTGAAGGGAATGACACTTATTTTCAATGGGAAAAAGAAAGAGTAAAAGATAATAATAAGTTACTTGATATCTGGAAGACTAGAATAGATTAATCTTACTTTGTCCCAAACCACTGCTTTTATGTACATCCTCCACTCCCACTGAAGAGTGGGAAGTCTACTATTAGAAGTACCAGACACTCCAAGATACATGCCACTGTAACAACATACACAGTTTCCATGTCAACTGTGCTGCAAAGCCATGGAATTCAGAGTCTCAGTAACACAACAAATGCAAAGGATGAAAAAAAAAGTAACAGGTACTGGTGTAACACCACAGTCCCACAGTCTTTTCAGTTGTAAGACCTGATCTCACCAACAGGTGCTCTGAAATATTCCCTAGCTTGCCTCCAAATATAGTCTGAGCTTCACAAACCAAACATTAAGCCTCAGTGAACTCCTTCAGAGCCAAGTACACATTCTCCATTAAAATGACAATGATACAGGGTATTTCTAATTTTCCAAATGGCTGAACAATTTCATGCAAAGCATATGCAGCTACTATTACTATTACTGTCATCACCACCTTGGTTTTACGGGTGAAGAAGAGGTGGGAAGCAGATTGCTCGTGCTGGGGCCCAGCAAGCAGATAAACAAGCAGAGCGGAGAGGAGAACTCCGGCCTATCCGATTCCCTGCTCATGCGGAGCTCCCCTGAATGTTGGGGAAAGTTGTGCCAGGGGAACATACAGCTCCATGTTCTGCTCGTGATAATCTCTGCTTTAAAGCACTTGCCTCAAGCACCCTGTTTGCTTGGGAGCACATGGGGACAGCCAACTGCTAATGGGCTGCTTCTGCCTGCAGAGAACCAGCGAGTCCGTGCAGCTGCAAAGTGCACACCTTGCACACTTGCTCTTCCCCTTCCCTGCCCTCTTCCCTGCAGCCCTAGAGACTCTGGCTTGCAGCACGGACTCCAGTGGTCACCAACAGGGCTCAGCTTCCAGGTTCCACAGAAAACCTTGGAAAACACGCTGTATTCAATATAGTGCAAAACTGCAGCGAGAGCACCGATGCCATGCACGGTGCACGGAAGAGCCTTCAATCCTCAAAGGCTTTCCACAGAACCAGTTACAGCCAAGACAAACAGACTGGGATGTGCTACCTCAATCATCCCTCCTTTCCATTTTCTTGTCCTTTACAAGTGATCTTGTTTTGTCCTGAGCCTGATTCGGAGCCCACAGAAGCTTATGAAAACATTTCCCCTTGTCTTCCAAAGGCTTCAGACCAGGCCCCTGATGAGGATGAACACATGCTTTAGTTACTGTATATATTCACATTAGAATAAAAAATAACAAAACAAGACCACAAGGATTAACAGCGTGTCATTTTTGTACATCTGCATTCTTCTTATTATTTTAAAGCTTAAGGATGTGCTTTTCCATTGCTACAAAAGAAACCTCTCTGGAGGAAAGATAAGATCTGTTCCACCTGCCCAGAGCCCACCTGCTTCTGCTGTCCTTGGGGAGAAAGGTGTGGGGACCCATCCCCAGCCAGGCAGGGACCATGGCTGCTGCCAGGAGCCCTTCAGAGCTGCAGTTCCCACCATCAGCCCTCAGGCTGCTCATCCTGGAAAGATATATAAATACACACACAAGAGCACTCCTGGATGGAGACCTGCTTGCTCAACCAGCAGCTGAAGTCCTCCCACACGGGCTATTTGGACAATGGGCCCGTGTAAACATGGGGTTCCCCTCCCTGGCGTGCCCATCCAACCCTTCCTGCTCATCTGCCCGAGGCTGGAGGCAAGACCTTTCCCTCGGCACAACAGCTCTGCCCACGATCCCTCTCCAGACTCCTCCTGCCCTGCTGAGGAAGGACCCACCTTTGGCTCTCTGCACTGCCAGTAAATGTCACCCACGATGTCCAAAAGACTTAAAATTTCTCTTCTTACTCGTGCAAGTACCCAAGTCAGACGGTCTACTTGCAGAAGTAAGGCATCAGGATTTGGCCCTGAGGACGGATATTTGCAAATCAGTGTTTTTATTCCTCCTGCCACTGTGCTTTAGTAACAAAGATAAGGCCACTAGGAAGAAAGGCACGTGGAATTCTGTAAAAAATACACAAAAAGGTTCAACTAATTTGCAAATTACTAACAAAACAAACAAAAAGCCCCTGAACACAAAGACAGAGGGGGTAGAGACAGTGACCTCCTGGGTTTGTGAGACTGGGAATTCATTTTCTAGTTTCAGTGTGATTAACATTTTACTTTTACAGTCTATTGCTTGAAAAAAACTACAAAAAAGTAAAACCTTGTCAGAAATAACTACGCTTACTTCCTGCTCAAACAATAAAAATAAATTAAACAACCAGAAAACGTTTTCCTTTTCAATGCATTGTGTCTAAAGTGAAAGGGAACATAAACCATAAATAAAATCCATTGTACTAATTAAAAAAAAAAAAAAAAGTCTCCTTTATAAGAACTGAAACAATATTTACATTCATACTGGAGAGAAAGCTTCTGAGTTGCATAATTAGAGTTTCAAATGATGCTTTTTTTTCTGGTGCACTGACAAAATGCTCGCCGTAGCATTTAGAAATCTGTACATGATTGATGCGAGATTTTTGGTTTGAATGCAAGTCTGCTGGAAAAAAAGCAAACACACCAGTAACAGTATTATTCGTGACTTTGTTTCGTTTCTTAACCTCAAACAACGTAAAAGTAGCCGGAGAGGTATCATCTGGAGTTCCTTGAAAATTTCTCAATGCCCATGGACTGGAAGTAAACAGCAAAAGTGACTGCATTGTTCCTACGTTTTTGGAGCGAGATTTTTCTATCTGAAGTTAGGAGTGTATACTTACTGTTCAGAGTATGTTGTACTGTGGAGAGTCTAGTTAAATTTTCAGGGTAGTATCTGGTAGCCAAACCTGTACCCATTCACTCAGTACTTGCCCTGGCATCTCCTTTCTCCTTTAATCTGCTTAAAAGAGAATACTGCATGCAAACCAAGTGTGGCAACCTAATCCCATTGCTGGAAATTCCTCTGTACATCAATTCAGACCACTTAAATGTTCTTCTGGTTTCTTTAAATGAAAAAAAAAAAAAATCAAACAAAAAAACCCCCAAACACCCCACTGGGTGCTTGTTAGGGCCTCAACAGGAGACTTATCTATTAAAACAGAAAGCAAGGGGGAAAAAAAAAAAGAAGTTACAAGTCTTGCATATCTTCATCTATCTGAACTGTCTGCAGTTTGGCAAGTTCTTTTTTGTCCGTTTCCAGTTCTTCACAAACCGTGTCAACCATGTTACTCATAACATACTTGGATTTGGAATCCAGCATCATTAAATTGCCAGTTGACTTGCTCTCAGAATTAGGTAAGAAATTCTCTTTGACTTCGGGTACGGCTTGCAGGACTAACCTGTGCTCCCTGCCAAAATCCTGATGTACTTGTGCAGAGGGGTGGCTGACACGGTCTCCGCTCGTAGAAACTATTTCTCCAAGCACGGGCTGTGCTGTGGAAATGGACAACAGATCTTGACTGGTAATGAGGGAACAGTTCTGAAGAGTTGCATAGTTAGTGTTGCTGATAGATATCACTGTAGAGGTACTGGTCACGGGTGATGACATGGACTGGCTCTCTGAGATACCAGAGTTCAGTTCTGCAGCATTTAAAAGAGTTGGTGGCGTGAGGGAAAAATTATGGGAGGGCGTTACATTCACTAACGAGGAGGCCAGGGACTGGAGTCCTCCACTGGATATATTTTCAGAAGACATGTTTACGTTTAGTTGTGTGTTCTGACTGACTGGCATCAACTGAGAAAACACCAGGCTTCTTTCCAGTCCTTCTTGCTTGACAGAGCCTACTGCCTGGCCCGAATTGGGAACTGTATAAACCACTGCACTCGGAGCCAGGGGGCTGAAGAAAACCTTTCCTTGCTGCACTATTGAAGAGTCAGTTGTAAAAGTTCCTCCATCAGATGTGCTGGGATTTACTGAAACATTACCTAGGGAAAGGGAAGCAAAAGAATGGAAAACAGAGATTACAGCTGGCAGACAGTTATGCAGGCATTTTTGTAAGAACTTCTGGTCTTTTTTGTTTGCAGTACACATGTAGGCTAATATTTCACACAACACTGAACAGCAATTTTTTTATAACAGGTGAAAAAGAGGTTGGTATAAAGAAATAAAAGCTGTTAACAGAAACAGGTTCTAGAAAGAAAAACGAAAAAAGGGTTCTGGTACATGAGGTATCTTTCAGACTCTCATTAAGGGGCAAACAGTCCCCAGCCATGTGACTAAAATGAACATGCTTTGGCCTTCACTACTTGCCACCACTCCATTTCTATCTAAGAATAGAAGCATGAAAAGCTATTAAAGATAGTTCAGTGACAGACTACAGCTTGTGTGTGGGAACTGGAGACACGTCACATGAAATCCACTCCTGCTGGGCAGAACCTGCCCAAGTCAACCTGCACAGAAAACATGAAAAACCGGTAATTTCTATCAGTTTAATGAGGTAGTCTGTCAAGCACTCGGATCTATTGCCTTTCACCTTGCTTTATCACATTATTTCTAAAATCCTAACCCTGCCACATCCACCACACTGTGTAAAGTCACCCAGCACTGCCTCCCCTTGCTGAAAGCCACAGCACTGCTCGCGTGATGTTGCGGTGAGCCAAAACCAGGAGAGGTGGCCAGAGATGACCTGAAGTTGTTTTTACTGGACATGGCATGTAAGTTGTCATTATGATACCTCCTAAAATAAGAAATACTGGCTCTTGGGACTGGTCCCACTCCAAACACCTCTCTTTCTCAAAAGCAGTTTAATTATAGGTAGCTACCTCTGAAGTTTTCAGAAGTGCAGCAGAGATGAATTTTTCACATGGGGAATATTTTAGCTCCCTATCAATTTCAGTTTATCAACGATGATTTTTCGGAAGATGTTACACATATGTGTAAACCAGAAGAATAAAGTGAGGCAATCTGAAGTTACCCGTTAGTATTATTTACTGTGGCTTACTTAAAATAGCCTGCAGCACGCTTCACTTGGAAGAGGCAGCCAGCTATCCATCCATCTCATGATAAGAAAACCAAAACTCTTCCCTGCACCAGACATGTGGCGGACCACTCTCCAGTGGGAAGCAGCATTTTTAACAACGGGGATGGTCAGAGAGCAGCTTATTTATGAATCTGAGAGCTTTCAAGCACAATACTCCCACACTACTTAAGGGATAGAACTTTCCTTCTCACCATTGCTGGCTGTCAGTTTATGCCTTGGAGCATGTGGATTAAGTGGCTTTCATAATTACAGGTGGCATTCAGACTAAATGTCTTCTCTCTTTAGTCTTGGTTAAACTATGTACCAATAACTTCCAGTGCCTGTGAGTGCCACATTTTAGGAGCTTATAATTGTGCACCCATTTAAGATGTGTTTGTACAACTCCAGTGTTCCTCCCCGTACTCCAGCAAGAATAATCCACTCCCTACACACATTTAATTCAAAGAAGCACAGGAGCACAATTTGATTTTCCTCACAGGATTCACAGCTCCTGAAACTAAAGAGATTCATTCCAATTTAATAATTTTCATAACCAAACACAGAGTGTCTAACGAATAACAAAGATGTTCACTTGTGCTTTTTAACTGACCTGCTTCAAAACAAGGATCCAGAACTAGGTTTGTGCTCCCTGGGATTCTTCCTGTCTGGCTGCAATCTTCAGTCTACGGTATGTTAAGACAAACTCTAAAGCAAACTCGGGGAGGAGCCTGCACACTTGGCACGTGAACCTGTGATGACATATTTCCCTTGGACTGAGGGCAGTTTTATCCGAATACCCTCACATTTTACATCTACGAGCTATTGCTTACTTCTGTTGCTTCCCTCAAGTTGAATCTTTCTTAATTATGGAACATAAAATGTACAAGTGTAACTGCTCGATCTTGTTGTGTCTACAGTAATTTAATATGTATTTTTATGACATGCTTTGGTTAAAAAAACAAAAAAACAAAACAACCACCACAAGAGCAACAGCAGTAACAACTTCCAGCTGCCGCAATTTTGATTTTTATGAACCTTCTCATTGGAAGAATTCAGTGGCAAATGGGAAATATTTTGTATTACTGAAACATGTAAAATTTACAGATATTTGTGAAGACTGGTATCACAGACTCCTGCGAACAGCATGAGATGAAAGCGGTGTAAATTACCAGACCTCCTTCCCTGGTCTTAGCAGAGCTCAGCCTCATCTAACGGTTTGCCCATGAGCATAACCCACTATAAAGGGAAGCAAAAGGTATTATTTGATGTTATTTGATGTTTTGCGTGTGGCCACGGCAGAGGTACAACCCTGGTACCTTGGAGGAAAAGGACCACAGCTTCTAAAATGCCAAGTGTGCCTGATTCCAACTCTTTCTTCATACCTCTTACTGCAAGAGACAAAACTTTTACCTTGTGAAGCTGCCACAGAAACAGGAGGCAGCTGCAGAGAAGAAAAACCAATGCTTCCGTTCAGCAGCTGGCCATTTGTTCCTGAATTGGGGATCTGGACAATGCCATACTGGTTTATTTGGACAGGAGCAGTAAAAGTAACAACAGAGCCTCCATCTTGGGAAGCAGCAGTTTCTACGCCTTCCCTTTTCACCTCTGAGCTCGGTATCAATCCTGGGAAAGAGACCGGGATGTTGCTAGGGCTGAATGTGGCTGCTGTGGCGCTGGGGACAGAAGCCTGAAGGAGTTTGAAGTCTTTAACATCTTCTGATGACGACGATATTATGTCAGTAATGGACACCCCGTTGCTCACAACACTCGATGCGGTTTTGGGCGAATTTAAGGTAACTGTCTGCGAAGTGCCCACACTGAGTCCATTGAGTATGACACCATTGGGTCCCTGAAGAAAAGAGCTACCGTTGAGGAAGACGGGAGAGGTACTGGCAGGCACGAGGTTTCCATTCAGCAAGACACCAGATGAGCTCAAGGCTATTTTAGTGTTTCCAAGCTGCTGCATGTAGACGGGCTCCATGTGGCTGGGAAGGCTGAGACTGGTAACGCCATCAGATGAGCTGGAGAGTGGATGGGGAGATAAATCCTCCTGCCCCTTACTGGATTCATCTTCTGTGCTAGGGTTCCCATCTGACTCGCTATGGGAAAAGATGGAGAGATGACATTGCATTACCATGGCGAGCCAGGATCTCTGCACCAAGGCTTTAACAGAGTTTGTGAGAGTTTCCAGGAACGTTTATTTTTCTGTGTTTTGCCTTTACCAGGCATTTTAAACGAATATTCAAGCCAAATGGGGTGGGGGGTGGAGGGGTGGGAGGAGGGGGAAGGTTTCTTGGAAAAGAACACATCAAGCCAAACACTCGCCGAGGAGAAACTTTACAGACTCGGGTTATGGAGTTGTAAATAAATTCCTCCACCCCGGCGGCCGGAGGGGGCTGCCCGGCGCGGGGTGTCCACACGTGTGAGAGTCGGCCGCGGCCATTTGGCAAAGGGCTGGGAGGTGAGGGAAGGCCGGGAAGGCTCTGCCCGCCGCCCCCGGCCCGGGGAAAGGGGGGGACCCCGGCCCGCGCTGCCCCCGGAGGCACCTCCGGCCGTGCCCGGCGCCCGGGGGAGGCACGGACGGGTGGGGGGCGGCCTTTGTGCCTCCGCCCGGGGCTGCGCCGGGGTTTTTTCGCTGACTGGTCCGCCCTCGGCTGCATTTTTCGGTCGCTCCCCCCCCTCCCCGCTCCCTCCCCCTTCGCCCTTTGATGTGTCCCGCGGAGAGGGGCCGCGGCGGCACAATCGCGCCCTTGGTTGAGAAATGCCTTGGGGCCCCCTCCGCCGGCCGCTTTCCCTCCCCGCTCCCTTCCTCCCCCCCCCCCCTTCTCCCCGCGCTTTCTCCCCCCTTTCCCGTCCCTTCCCGGGGGGAAGGCGGGGGGAGAAGGGGGAAGGTCACCTCCACCTGCCCGCGCCCCCGCGGCGGGGCGGGGGGAGCCGAGCCCGAGCCGCGGGCGGAGCGGGGCCGGGCCGGGGCCGCTCTCCCGCCCGGGAGCCCCGGGAACCGGCCCCGCTCCCCCGCTGAAACCCGAGCCCGGCCCGCTCCCGAGTCAGGTTTCAAAACAGAGGAGCGCCGGGACCCCGCGCGTCCTCCGGCCGTCAATGATTAACTCTGTCAGGCGCGACAATTGAATAAAAACAAGGAGCCGGAGGCGGGGGGACACATACACAGACACCCCCCCCGTCCCGTGTTCTCCCGGGAGCCCGCCCGGCGGCTCCCCCGGCCCGGGAGCTGCCCCGGGAGCGCGGGGCGGCGGGTCCGGGAAGTTTCCCCCGCGCCGCCTCGCACGGCCGGGCCGGGTGGGTGTGTTGGGAGCGAGGGAGCGGGGAGGAGGAAGGAGGGGAGGACGAGGCGCACCGAAGGTAAGCGCCATGTTTGCAAGGGAAGAAAGAGCCGGGAGAGGGAAAGGCAGGCGGGAGAGGGGGGCGGGGAGGAAAAAGTTTTCCCTCACCTTTTGGACTGGGTCTCGGAAGGGTTGCGGTCCCGCTGCCTGCGGTTCTTGAACCAGTTGCTGACCTGGGTGAGGGACAGCCCGGTGATCTTGGCCAGGTTGCGCTTCTCGGCGGGCGAGGGGTACCGGTTCTGCTTGTAGAGCTCCTTGAGCGCGTTGCGGGACTTCTCCTTGAAGCAGTACACCGTCTCCTCGCCGTCCCAGATGGTCCTGGGCAGGGGGTATTTCCTCCGGAGCCTGTACTTGTCCACCGCCCCCAAAGGTCTGCCCCGGGCTCGCTCCGCCTCGGTGTAGCGAGCCTTGTACCACAGCTCCTGCAGCAGCGGGTGGTTGGAGGAGTCGAAGTTGTGGCTCTCCAGGATGCTGTAGAGCTCGGCGTAGATGCCCTGGTGGAAAGCCACCAGCGCCCGGGCTTTCATCAGGCTCTCGTTGCCACGTAGCAGATCGCTCGGGGGCAAAGACCACAGGAACCTGGCCAGGCGGTCCAGGTTCCCACCTTGCTGCAGCGCCTCGCACACGCAGGCGACATGGTCCGGGGAGAAAGCCAGGGGGGTCTGCGAGGAGGAGGAGGAGGAGGAAGATGATGAGGAGGGAGAGGAGGCAGCGTGGTGGTTCCTGGCCAGGAGTTCGGTGTGGAGCAGTACCTGTTCCGCGGCTCCCTCCTCGCTGGCGGAGCCTGCGTGCTCCATGGGGAACGGGGCAGCGGCGGGAGGGGGCGGCGGCGCGGGCGCCTCGGGGGCTTCCGAGAGCATTTCCATCACATTTTCCTCCTTGATCTCCACCGCGATCGCGATGTCGTCCGTGGCGGGGGAGGCAGAAGACATGTTTCGGTTTAGTTTTCCTTTTATTTTTTTTTTTCGTCCTTTTTCGTTTCTTTTTTTTTTTTCCTCTCCCCCTCTTCCTTCTCCCTCCCTCCCCCCCCCCCCGCGCGGCGTCCCCTTCTCTCCTCCTCTCCCCCCTTTCCCTATCTGTCTCTCCTCCTCCCGCTGCAGCCGATCAGGTTTCCCCGCGGCCCCGCAGTGACCATCCGGGACCGGCGCTGCGTCCCGGCCGCGCTCCCGCCGCTCCCCCCGCCGCGGCTCCCGCACCCGCCGCAAGACTATGTGGCCCCGCCCACCGCTGCCCGGGCAGCGCCCGCCCAGTGGGCCGCGCTGCGCCCGGAGGGGCGGGGCCACGCCCGTCTCCAGGGCGACCGTCAATCAAGCGGGCGCGCGCCCCGCGCCGCTCCCCCCTCACGGCTCCACCTGGAGCCCCCGCGGGCGGGCGGCGGGCCCGGCACCTGCGGGTCGACCCGCTCGGGGCGGGCGTCGGACTCAACCCCCACCGCCCCCGGCGCTGTGGTTGCCCCCGGGGTGAGGCATCTCGGCTGGGAGACGGCTTGTGGGGTGAGGGGACCCCCGCTGTGTCCGGGTCTGGGCCCCCTCGCTTCAGTGAAGTGGTTGAGGTGCTGGGGCGTGTTCAGTGCAGCTGAGGAAGGGGCAAGTGCGATGGGGAGGGGCTAGGGGGGCGCTTAGCCCGGAGAAGAGGAGGCTCAGGGGTGACCTTATCGCTCTCCACAACTACCTGAAAGGAGATTGTAGACATCTAGGAGTAGGTCTCTTGTCCCAGGTAACAAGTGATAGGATGAGGAGATGATACAAATCATTCGGCTGTGCCAGGGGAGACTTAGGTTGGACATCAGGAGGAATTTCTTCCACAAAAAGGGCGATTAGACATCGAAACGGGCTGCCCGGGGAAGCAGTGGAGCCGCCGTCCCCGGAGGTGTTTAAGGAGAGCCTGGACGTGGCATTACTGAGTGCCGTGGTCTGGCTGACACGGTGATGTTGGGGCGCAGGTTGGACTCGAGGATACGCGAGGTCTTTTACAACCCAGTTGACTCAGCGATTCCCGCTGGTTACTCGTGGGCGAGTGCCCCCTTCTCCCCCGTTGCTGCCGGCTCTCCGGGGCGGGCGCAGCCCCAGCCCCGCTCGGCCCGGCGGGGCCGCGGCGCGGAACGCGCGGGGCGGCGGCGGGCGGCTGCGGGGCCGTTTGCCGGCCGCACCGGAAGGCGGAAGGCGCGGCGGGCGGAGGGAGCGGGGCGGGGGCGGCCATGGACGACCTGGGCTGCCCGCGCTGCAAGACCACCAAGTACCGCAACCCCTCGCTCAAGCTCATGGTGAACGTCTGCGGGCACACGCTGTGAGTGCGGCCGCGCCGCGGGGGCACCGGGCGGCGGGGCCCCGGGGAGGGGTCGCTTCCCTGGCCGGGCCGGGAGCGGGGGCGGCTCCGGCCCCGCCGGCTCCGAGCGGTGCCTGCGGGGCGGCCCCGGGCCCCTCGTGCCGTCGGTTCCTCCCCCGGGCTGGGTCCGGTGCGGGTCTTCCCTCTGTGCAGCGAAATTCCCGGGGGGAAGCGGGCACGGGACCCGGCGTGTGGCTGGGACAGGCTCCTGTCCCGCGGGGCTCCGGGGTGCCAAGCCGGGAACGCAGGGGAAAATAAATTTCTCATCGGCGTAAAGATTTCTTATTTGTACTTAGCGCTGTGCTCGAGTAGTTGAGAAACATAAGAAACATACAACAAAACGCGTCCTTTTTTTTTTTTCTATCTTTTTAATGTGTTGATTCTCCTGAATGAAGAATGCTTCGCTGAAGCTTTGACGCCGTTTTAAAATGTTAGAAAATCCTGTTGTGAACCAGTGCAGATGGTCGTGTTCAGACTTTTTTTTTTTTTTCAAGAAGAATCATGCCTTTCTCCCCCTTCCTCCCCCCTCTCCCCCCCCCAACTCAAGCCTTAGATAATTCCCAGCACTGGCTCTACCTGATTTAAGTCATAGATAGTCTGAACTCATTCACTTTCAGACCTGGACATCATCCTTAATGTGGAAGTTTGAAAGGCTGTACTCTACGTTCTTTCTGGATATCCATGATAGAAGCCTCATATTGCAGTAGCAGCCCTTTCTGTGTTGTTTTGTTTGTTTGGTTTTGTTTTCTTTGTTTTTGTTTGGTTTTTTTATTATTTTTGTTTGGAGTTTTTGTGTCTCTTCATCTTTTCTGTGATCAATTTTTGTATTTTTTAAGCTATATATGAACTACATTCAAAAGACCCAGCCTGAAAGCTTTTGCTTGACCTGATGCTGTGTTGGAAGTGAACAGGATGAAGGAAATTAATTGCAAGAAAGGATTTATCTTATTGGCTTAGGAAAAAAAAAAAAAAGTGTTACCTTCCATTCTGTTCCCTGATCCTGTTCTCTGTGGCCACACAAGCACTTGTGTTGCCGTGAAGGTGTGTGGGAGAGCAGCAGCAGATCTGGTGGTGGTGGTGGTGTAGGAGAGTTGGCATCAGGAGTGTCTGTTTGGTGACAGGGCTGTGCTCTCTGTGTCCAAGTGCAGCATTAACTGGAGCTCAGAAGGCAACAGCCACGTTTAGGCAAAGCAGAGCAGTTTTAGAATGATGCCTCGATCTTGTATTCTCTGATGAACAAAGGACTTGTGGTCTTGATGATCTTCTGCTTTCCGGCTCATCCAGAGCCACTTCCAGCAGAGGACAGCACGTCTCAGTTTCCTCTCCTGCTTTGGTTCTCAGTTGTACTTTTTTTTTCCTTTTTTTTTGTAGCTGAGCTTTACTTGAGAAAATGGTGTTTTGTGCTTTGGTGGGTGCAGCTGCTGACACCGTGTTTGAGGTTGATATCCTTGCCTTGCTTCTTGCTTCTGCACAAGTTCTGCCTCTGCTTCCCCCAGCTCTTGTTGTTTGCACCTCTGTTGTTGCAGAGTAGGATCTCTGCATTTCTTTGGTTTTGTTATAATTAAGGAC
This sequence comes from Myiotriccus ornatus, assembly GCA_036023395.1. Lineage (NCBI taxonomy): Eukaryota > Metazoa > Chordata > Aves > Passeriformes > Tyrannidae > Myiotriccus > Myiotriccus ornatus. The sequence continues at coordinate 58,839,446 of JAYRBT010000177.1, read as the reverse complement.
TCTCCATCTCGATCTGGTTCAAGCGTGTCACTTTTCCTCTGCATTTTCCTTCCAATAGCTCCTTCAAGGTTGTGGTTTTATTACTGTTTCCATGCAACATTACGAAGCCTTCATGCTGGAAGTTGTTTCTTAGTAATGGTTAATAAATTCTCATAATAACTAATCCAGAAGCTGGAAGCTCAGATGATCCACCTGTGAATGAAGGGAGGGGAAAAAGGGAGTTAATTGACATTTGTTCTCCCATAAATTCATTGCATTTCAGGCACAAGGAAGGAATGTTTAACTAGTTCTCAAAGCAAATGAGCTAAAGTAAGTTTCTGGTGGAGATTTATCCTTAGACAATCCATTCTGATAGTTTGCTATTCTTACCATTGAAAATACTTCTCCTAATTTCCAGTCTACATTTACTTGCTGTAACTGAAACATTTAAGAGTTCTAACACGAATATACCTTGTGAACTCTTGATTACACCTCTTCTGTAGGAATGCATTGCGTGTTTTGGTGTTTTCCTTTCTGAAGAAACCCCATTCCTTCAGTCTCCTCTCTTGAGTGATTTTTTTTAAAATTATTTTTTAATACATCTGGGGGCTGTTCTCACTGTTTTTCTTGAGGCCTTTTGCACTTGGTTTGCATTTTATTGGAACTGGACGTGCTGTTCCTTCTGAGTCCCTAGTACATCAGCCAGAGTCAAAATTATTTAATGTGCTTTTCACACGATTCACATAATTTCACATGGATTTTGTACAGGCAGGATGATGAGTCTTTATTTTTTTGCAGTGACATGTTTGATTTATTATCAGGATAAGCCCAGATTCTTTAGCACTTTGCCACCCAGCATATCCATGGGCAGAACAGAATTTGACTTTGCCTTCCACGTTGTGTTCTGCAGCTTATTATGTTTTTGCTCTGTTAAACAACATGTTACTTCAGGTGACTTTTGCACTTGATTCAAATGACTTTGGATTCTGAGTCCCTCCATCCAAGCTTTTGAAACTGTCCCAGATTATCCTCTGTTACTGCCCTGATATTTTCCAGTGTGTAGTTTTTTGACAAAATGTTGTCAGGGAGATTTTTCTTGTGAAAGAAAGAAATCAAACCGAGGCAGAGCAAAATACGGAGTTGCCTGTAGTGAGTTCCTTGCTGAATAACCCTCTTGCACTGGTTACTTTCTGTAAAAGTGAGAAAAGATTAGAGCCATGTGAATGGGCTTGCTACCAATTTTCTCTGAAATAATGACAGCTTATCTCTGGGTGTGGGGTTCTAATCATCTCCCAGTACTTCAGTGGGTTCTGCATTTGTTTCAGTTATATGACTGTCAGTTTAAGAGTGTCAAAACTCCTGTTAAACCAAAACTATTTTGCCTGGAATTGCTGTTTTGCTACTTACTTTGTTACTGTGTTATTGCAGGGAATTATATTCTTTTGATGTGATTTGTTTTTAAGAAATTGTGTGTGGAATCTTATCTGTTTCATTATCTGAAAGAGGTAATTTGTGTGATTATTTCAGCATCTTCCCAGGGGCTGATGGTAAGCCTGACTCTGGTTTGTGTTTCCCTGTGTATTTGGTTTCCTGCTCTTTAGAGGCAGGTGCTTTTGTCCTTCTCTAGGCTGTTGACACTTAATGCAGAGAGCAGAGATGATCTGCTTTTGTCAGTTTTCAAAGGGTAAATATTGCACCTACCAGAACTGAAAACCTTGAAGCACTCTTAATATAACCCCTGGATATAGTCCACAGGTTTATGGACTACACATCCATGGGTTTATGGAGGCTCATTAAGTTGTCTGCAGTTGCATATTGCCTTTACTGTGCTTTCCGTTTGAAGTTTCCCGACAAATCTGCATGGAAAATTCAGAGCCTCGGCTTTGCTGGCTCGGGAGGTTTGGAGCAGTTGCTGTAATGCATTTCCCAGTTCTGGCTCGTGCTTTTGCTCCTTCTGCTGTGATATGAGTTACATTAGCCAGCTAATCCGTCTTACTGAGTGGAGATTGATGCAGAAAATGCCCCAAGTGCTTTGGCATCATCTGTTAGAGATTTTCCTTCCCACTGAATAGTGGGTTAATGTGCTCCTGCTTCAACTGCTCTTTCTTTCACTGCAGGCATTCTGAAGGAATATTTTTGTGGAGCCTCCTGGTAGTTTCTTTCTTAAAGCTTTAACCTTTTGTATTCTGTTAATTGTGCTGTTCACTTAATGAGGTGACCTTCAGTGATTTGCTTTGCACTTGTGCAAAATACCTTGAATTTTGAATTATTGAAGAGCTGAGATGATTTGTCAGTAAACTTCATATTTTTCTCCTGGGTTACTGATAGCTTGTGGTTTTAGCGTTTTACCATGAGTTCATTTTCTTTATTTTGTGGCTCCCTGTCTTCCCTTTTCAAGAATTGTGAGAGTTGCCTTCTTACGCCTTCTATCAGCCAGGTTGTTTCCACTTTCATGTTCTTAGTCAGTTCCTCCCCTTTGATTAGAATGAAACTAGAAGAACCCTTCCTTTTATCGTGGTTTATTCCCCCCCCTTTTTTTTTCCTTTTCTTCCTCCCTCCTATATAAAAAAAAATCTCAAAGTATCTGAGAACTCGTTGGGCAACGTGTGTCCTGTTTTTTCCTTCTTTTTTTGACAGATGCCTGCAGATAAGTTTCCTCTTGCTATGAACTCCTGTGCTTTGGAGGTTTGGCTGTTCATTCTTCTCCTCTTCCCCACTTCATTAATTTAAATCTCTCTCATCTGTGTGAGAGTGCCTCTGTTGTCCTCCCACCTCTCCATTACTGCCACCTTGATCCTGCCAATGTGTTCATTCTGGATTTCAGCAGTTACATGTGCAGGGAGCATTTTTCCTCCCTCGTCCTTCGCGTATTTTCCTGTGTCAGTGGGCTTGACCCTGCGTTAGAAGAACTCACAGTGGCTTTCTCCTAATGCCACATGTTTGCCATGTTCACTTCCCCCGTGGTCAGTGGGGCTCTGGAATGTGTCTGCTTGTGGCAGAGCAGGATCGTTGTGCTGATAAGCGCAGCAGAGCAGTGGCGGAGATAAGGGATAGGCAGGTGGCTGCAAGAGGATAAAATGGGACATTTGGCCTCCGGCTGTAAACAACCTTCAAGTTGGAATTCCATCGGAGTTTATTCCAGTGGAACCGCGCCAAGAGCTTACAATTATGGGAATGGGGTTTTTTGGGGGGGGTTATTTCTTAGCAGAATTCTTGTTTTCCTTGGTTGTTGCTTCTTGACCAGTATCGCCAAAAGTGTAATACCATGTGTTTTTGGCATCAGAGTAATGTTAAATAAGCCTTTTCCACTATAAATCTTCCCTGTCACTGGGAGGGAGGATGATAAATTAGCAGTTAAAAGTTGTTCTAGGATGGGACTTAGTAGGGAAATGCTTAGTTCAAGAATAATGAATGTCTTTTTAAGTTTATTTTCTTAAGTATAACAGAGGTTCAAGGCATGAGACACTTGGCTTTAAAGATGCTTTTGTGCAGGGGAAAGTGTGTCAAATTATGGAGCAATGCTTGATTAAAGTTCTGCAATGCACTGATTTCTAAGGTGCACTGATGGCTTTGCCTTCTTTTAGAAGTTCCCTCAAGAATTATATTCAAAATCCTTTGTGCATGCATGACAATTTTTGATTGTTCAGATGATTTCTAATGTCATTTCTCAGCATGCAGATGCTGGGTGCGTGCTTGCCAATGGAGCTGTGATCCACCTGGCTTCACTTGAGACCATGAATTATCTTTTACTCTGCCCGCTTGGATTTCATGGCCTGTGTTGAGTTTTAGGAGGCAGGTTAAGTGTATCCCACTGATTTACTTTCATGAAGAGGAAAGGAAATGCATCCATCAAAATCTGCATTACAAGAATGTTAAGGTTGTTGCTGCAAACAGGAGAGGGTTAAGAGATTTATTCTTGGCTGTAAACTTGGACCATATGGTCTCCAACAACGACGCACAAAAAGCTTAGGTAAAAAGGGTGGTTAATTGGGGGTGCCGGGTCACCAGTGTTATCCCACTGCCTGCTACAGGGAGGAGGGAAACTGGCATGTGAAGCACTTTCTTAGGAGTCAGTCCTGCTGCTCCATCTACCTGTGACCCACCCTGGCTTGCAAAGGGAGGAGATGTGGATGTCTGCAGACCAGCAAAAGCAAAGGAACACTCTTCCTTCCCCAGTGTCATGCCAGCTGTTGTGCTGTCTCAGCAAAGTGTCTTTTCCATGCTTGACATCTTTGGAAGATGGGCACAGGGACCAGAGCAGGCTCCACAGAAGACTGAGAGGCTTGATTTCAGCTGCTGCCAGGGTGGTGTTTTGGGGTTTGTTCATGTACTGCCACAATCTTAGATGGTAGTTAATGAACTTGTTTGTTATCAGTTTTTCTGCTCTCTTGCTTGTTCACAAGAGATGTATGGAAAGGTGTCTGGGCTCCTTGTTAAAATGTCATTTTTTTCCCTCCTGTTCCCAGAGGGAGATGTATTTATTTCTCATTTAATTTGTTAATAAGGCCTCAAAACTGAGACAGCGTAAAAACGCTCGCTGCCTCTAGGCTCAGCTTTGTGTTGCTCAGGGGAGACATCAATTCACCAAGTTGAGTTGTGTGGGGATTCCGTAATCTGCCCTGCACCCTGTTATGGCTGTTCCAGGGATTCATTAGGGGGTAAGTGCATCCTTGGAGAACTCTAATTGCGGTGCCAACTGCTGCTGAAACTAAGAAACAGAGGTTTCATTATTTGCGTATTTATTTTAACGTTGGGAGCTTTTTGGAGTTCTGCGGCTGTCAAATTCCCCAGGACTTGGAAGTAGGAACATCCCTGGTGAGTTCAGGGGAGTGGGATCTCATGCCAGCGTGTGGGGCTGGAGTCATCTGAAAAGGAGTTTGGAATCTTCTTGTTTAAACTCCTTCCAAGTGAAAGGATGGCTTGGCTTCCTGCTGCATTCTTCTGTGCAGTGTGGTTCAAGAAAATGCCTTTCTTCTAGGATGGGGGGGAAGCCCTGGAGATTTTGGAAAAATAACAGAAAACTGTGTTTCAGCCGAGTGAGTTTGAGTGAGGAAGTCCAACTCGAGGTAGGCAGTGAGGATCTGTCAGACCTGTAACTTTTAACTTGAGCATGTGGGAATTAGGGAGGCTTAAATACATATTTGAATTTTATTTGACAAGCTTTTTTTCCTTAAGAAAATACCTTGAATGCAAGATATACAAGGACAATGATTCAGGGCTGTCGTTTGTAACGTAAAGGTTGACTGTCATGTGTATGATTTTTGGGCCAAAAAAAAGTGGTGTGTGGGCTTTGAAGTGCAAACAGTCCGAGTGTGCTGGTTCAACCATGGAAGTGTGGATTCAGGATTTGTGAATGGGCAACAGGCACAAGGAAAAGAGTCACCAGACTCTGGTACTTACTGGAGCCTTGCAGGAGCTGATCTGGTTTGCTGAGCTGGCAGAAGATGAGAAGCTTTTTGGTCAGTTGATGTGGTGGTGTTTATACAGGACTAGTGAGTTGAAATGGCTTGTGAATGGTTAGTCAGGCATCAGAGGTGGTGCAAGGTCATTTATAGGAATGTGCATCCACAGGAAAGGTGGGAATAGGGTAGAAGGAAGGACGTTCCTATGGCACAATGTTAATTTAGCCTACAGCATTTTGTGAAGCTGCATGCTTAAAAAGCTGGCTTATGTGGGAGAGCAAGTGCTCTGTTTTGTCTCTTAGGCTTGTTTTCTTGCTGCTATTACCATATCACACCTCAGATTAGATTCCTGGATGGTAGATCCTTACTGGTGTGAAAAGCATAAAGGTGGTCTAAAGCAGATTGGAACTACATACAGCTAAAAATCTCAACCAGAGCAGGAACGTGGTGTGGTCCAAAAAATGCCTACTTTGCTTTAGGGAGAAAAGTAATGACAACTATGTAATGCATTTCAATCCCAGTGATTTCCATCTCTGAGAGAATTCTCTTCATTTCTTCTGGGTGGCTTGGGAGTTGCATTGGGGAGGTTTTTACTCGCATTTGTCAGATCTACTATAGGAAGTTTAACTGGTTGGTGGTTGAAATGGTTGCACAACCGTAGCCTATTTGCTTCCTCAAAGGAAGAAGCAAAATGACTTTTTTTTTGTAAAGTGGAATGTATTCCCTCTGAAAGAAAGCTTTTCTCTAACTTCTTAGGGAATAAAAATCTAGGTCATCTTTCTTCTTAGTCTTTTTGGAGTTATTCCTGCTTTTATTAATTGGGATTCGATGCTCTTTGGATCCTGTTCCATCCCATTAGTCTTCCAAAGTCTCTCCAAGTTAGTCATGAGAGGTGATTAAATCATTGCTGAAATACCCAAGAGGTTATTTCCTTCTGCCATCCAGTTTTGACAGTGAATATTTGCTTTTACAGTTGGCTCTGAATCATGGTCTTAATACTTCTGATGAAGTGGTGTTAATGCTTCAGTTTAATTCTTTTGTTTTAAAACTGACATACTTCGAAAATCTTCTCTTTTCTCTGCTGAGCTATCAATTGCCATGTCTGCTTGGTAATACTTCTTGTCTGCTCAGCAAAGCTCACAGAGCTCTGCTCTTCATTCCCTCTAAGTACTCTTAGGAAATTTTAAGTTGTGGTTCCACTCTGTGATGTGATCTCGGCAAGAGATCAAGCTGTTGTTTATATCCCGGCTCTCCAGTCAGTAAATGGGAAAGTAAATTCTTTGTTCCTTGGTTCTGAAAATTCAGTCCAGTTAAATCTGCAGCCTGGGATTGGAGACTGTTTGTAAGGGTATGTAGTGACAGGATGGGAGCAATGGCTTCAAACTGAAAGACTGGGTATTAGAGAAGAATTCTTGACTGTGAGGGTGGTGAGGCCCTGGCACAGGTTGCCCAGAGAAGCTGTGACTGTCCCGTTCCTGGAAGCGCTCAAGGCCAGGTTGGACGGGACTTGGAGCAACCTGGTCTAGTGGAAGATATCCCTGCCTATGGCAGGGGGCTTGGAAGGAGATGATCTTTAAAGTCCCTTCTGACCCAAACCATTTGTTAATTCTGTGGTCACGAAAACGTGTTTGGAGCTCCAGCTTGAAGAGTCTTCTAACATGCTGGGCCCTTTTTGGATTGAGTAAATGCTTACCCTGTTAAGGTTGAATATTGTAAATGCCCAGCATGGTAATGGCCCAATGCAGGTGTGTGTAAATCTCAGTGGTGAAAACAAGAGCTTCTCCAAAAGAAGCCAAACACAACAACCTCTTAAACAATTTTGTATTAGGCAGGTTTTTCTTTTCTCTTTCTTTTAATTGCATCTACTGCATTTTAACTGAAACCATTAATTCTGTGGGTTTATGAGGAAGAAGGACATCTGATTTGCTCCTCTGTGGTTGCATTAGCTGCCAAATGTTAGTAAGCCATATGCATAGGTTTACTATTTGTGAAATTAAGTAAATATATCCCTGAGTCATTTTAGGAAACGTGTCTTGGTAATTGTAAATTCCCAGCAGGGCAGATCCGAAAGTGCCCCTTTGGAGTGCTCAGAAGTTGCATTTGTGTGCATATTCTTTGTTTGGGGCTTTGGCTGGTTGTTCTTCCCCCTGGAAACTGAAGGTGAAATTCGAAGAAAAGCTGGGTCAACATTTTGGAAATTGAATTGAGTGTTTCACTGTTCACATATGGTTAGGAAATACAGAAAAAAAAAATCCCTGATAGCAACAGACCGCGGGACAGGCAGCAGGCTGAGCTTGCGCTGCAGACACTTAAGTTTCGTGTTGCTGGTTCTGTCTTTGGTTTAATAATGTGCAGGAGACAGTGGATATTTCCTCACAGAAAGGCCACTCTTAACTGTAATGAAAGTCACAGGTATTACTCCTAACAGTGAACTGAATTTTGTAATGACATCTGCTTGGTTTTCCTTTTTTAAAAAATACTTTGCAAGAGTTAATTTTGACAGGACCAAATCTGAGAACTTACAGAAACTGTTGCTATATGTGACAAAATTCACATAAGAACTTTTTTTTTGATGATCTGAAAATGATATTCTAAGGTTTTTTTATTTTGAATATAACACGTGGAGGAGGAGAGAATGTATTAAGAAATTCTTGCAGGGTGTTTTGTATGGAATGTGGGTAAGTTGGCAAGTGAGATAAGTGAGAACAAGATGGCTCTGCCACAAAGGAACAATGAGGAAGTCACCTGGTCTGATAAATATTTTGGCTTTGAACTGAGAAACATGTAGGTAATTATTTTTGCTCTGTCCACATAGTTCTGCCTCAATGACTGGCACTAAGGTTGGTTTCTGTGTCTAAGAATTTGCAGAATCCTGGGCTTAACATGAACATGACAACTTCTTTAGTATTACAGAGAAGATAAGTGGTTTTGCTGAGTGGGATGGGCAAAGCGAGAAACAGGGATTTTGTTGGGTTTTTTTAAGAAGTGATCTTGAGGTGAAAGTTCCCAAGAACATTGCACTCTCCAGTTTTTATTAGTGCCGAGCAGTATGGCCAGGCTGTCAGTCTCTCTGCCAGGGTGGCAAAGGAGGACTGATGTTCCTATTCAGCAAAAGGCGAGGGAGTGGTTTGGCTAATGCTGACACCTTCAGACTGCTGAGCCAGAATGGGAAGTGTTGGGTCTCACTGGGCAGGAAATTTTGGCACTGGAGTTAATGTATCACACGAGCCGAGATGAAGGAGAAGGATCTCTGGTCCCAGACAAGTGAAGGTAGACTAATGTTTAGTGTCTTTGTCATCCTTACCTGCAGGGTGTCTGTGTTTTTCTGTAAAAAAAAGTAAATTGATGTCTTTGTGGGGATTAGGGGCTGGACAGTTGGTAGGTACAGCTAGTAACTAGATAATATTTGGTGTGAGCATATGAATAGCCTTGAGTGAACAGAGGAGTTCAGATCCTTCTGGGAGTAGCTGTCTGTGGGCGTTAGAAGACTGAAAAAATGGTCCTTACACACCCTGGACAGCGTCAAGGATCGGTCGGTGGCAGTGGCAGAGTTTGATAAGCCTGTGACTGATGTGTTGTGAACTGGAGATGAGAGGCTGCCCTTAAATCCCCAAGATCCCTTGTTCTAGGAAAAAAAGTGAACTTACCTATAGCTTTGGGATGTGGTTGTGTTGTGTAAAGGGTGACAGAGAGGTTAATAGGACTGAGAGCAATGCCAGGGTGATGTGGTGTGAACGTCATCAGCTGAGAAGGCTTGGAGGAATTCAGGAGCTGGAGAGATACTTGTCTTTTGAGCTCAGTCTAGAATAGCTGTATTTGTTTGAGCCTTTTTGTTCCCACTCTTGCAACAAAGGCTGGCCTACGATTTTGTTAAACAAACCCTAGATTTGTATTTTATCTGCCTGGTTTTGGAGAAAGCTAATACAGGAGATGTGTCCAGAATTAGCTGTCTCTAGGTGGGCAATATCTCAACGATGTATGAGCGAAACAGCCCCTTGGAGATTTTGTTTCTTAGGATGAGGCTGGAGAACTCGAATTGCATGGGATCTGTGTGGGAACCTTTGCTGTCAGCTAACAGATTTTGGAAAGGAGCCTTGTCTTTCACAGGGAACGTGTGACTGGGAAACATCTTGTGGCTCTAGAGAAACTTTGAAATGCTGCAGGGGAGTTGGAAGGGGAGGCTGACTCCGTCTTACCTTGTGGCAATAAAGAAGCAGCAAAGATCATGAGGGAGATTTGTTTGGAGAAAGAAACATGACTATGTGAGGAGCTGAGAGAAGGGATGATGGCTGGGCTAGAGAAGGATTTCGAACTATCTGGGAAGACTTGAGGGAGAAACTGGAGCTGAATAACTGTGTAGGAAAATGTGAGGTTCTAGGAGGATGAAGGCATGATGGCCAGGGGAAGAGGTGAGGATAATGAGTGTGTGTGTGCTTGAACATTGTGGTGAAGAGGTGTAGGTGTCTAAATGGAAATTAGCTGAGCAAGGAGTCTGTGCCTGGATCCAAAGCTCTTGGCCAGGGGAAGAAGGAAGGATGCAGAAGGAGGTTGGCACTCAGATCTTGTGTTCCTTCACTGGGCTGGAGCAGCACCAGGTGTTTGAGTTGCTTTACAGAGCCCTTGGGTGGAGTTGGCCAAGTTCCTGCAGCCCAGCATTTCGCAGGGGCTCCTCTGTGCCCGTGAGATGCCCCTGTGGAAGTGCAGGCTGGGCTCTGAGCAGAGGAAATCCTATGGAGCACTAATGCTAATCACTCTTAAATCAGGAATGTGAAATTTGGGCATGCTTCAGGCATTAATTGTAGTGGCTTAGTTTCCTTATCTGGTAACGCGGGGATAATGCTACCTCATGGTGGTTTTGAGAAGGTCAGTTATTTAATGCTGACTCTGCATGCCAAAGAAAACTAGAGAGGGGGAAAAAACCGGTAAACGTGTCGAAGCAGGATTTGAGCAGGGCAGAATAAACAAGGTCTGAGGATAAACCGGCATTGCCTGTGTGTGTGTTAGCTGAGCCTTGCCTATCCAGAGAGCTGAAAGAGGTGGGAGTCCTAAGAAGCTGGGAGGAGCAGCCCCCACATCCCGGTTCCTGGCAGTTCATGCACATTAACTCTAAGGAAAACATGTAATGCCCGGCCTGTGTATTGTGCAGGTTGTTAGAGGAATAACATGACATTGAGGCCTCTACCCTGCTGCCTGACTTAGTTGACATAAGGTAATGGATATAGAGGGGAGGAGCTGAGCAGCAGCCTGGTTGCATAAGCCCTTTTTTTCCAAAGGAAACTGGCTGGTGTGCTGCAGAGATATAATAAATTTATATTGTAGTGCATGACCACAAGAGGGATCAGACCACTTGAATTTTCACTTTTGTGTTTTTGATTCTGCGTTCTTTTGTGTAGCCTGGTGATGGGTGCTCCACATAGGGGGGTTTTAATTGTCTGACTTAAAGATAATATTAGAAATGTAGTTGAATAGTGGGCTTGTGTCTAGTTTTTCTGTCACAGGTCTGTTTCCTGGCTTCAGTCTCTGCAGTACAATTAAGGCTGCATTACTGCATGACTTTGATAGATAGTTTTACATTCCTGCTTGCACAAAACGTTATCTCTTACTGTTTGCTTGGTAAGGCTTCATTACCAATGCTCGTGATGTCTTTTTAAGTGAATATTTTGAACAGATGACTGTGCCTTTGAGTTCAGAACCCGTACAGAGTCTGTGTTTTATATGAGCTTGATCATTCAAACCTCATTTCTCTCTCCTGATTCCTCTCTTCTGGAACATCAGTTGTATAAATGACAAACGTATACGAGACAAATGCTGATCTGAAAGAAATCATTCCTTGAATATGATGGACCACAATCCCTTTCTCTTACACTTAATTAGTCCAACATTTTATTTTAAAATTCATTTGTTTTTAAAGAGAGTAGAAAGATGCAAAGTTGCTTGAAGGAGAATCGCCCCAACTTACTTTTCTGCTCTGTGTCCTTCCTTCACAAATATAGAAGCAGCTCTATCATTGAAAATTTAATGAAGCTTTCATCAATATAATGCTGTGCCTCTGCATTCTCTGAAACATATTCATATTTAATGAGCTTCTAATTCTAATTTCAGGTAACAGGAACAGCTGAATATAATCATAAATCTGATTTGTTTGTGAACAGCGTGTCCCACGTCATTTACAATTCCTGAAGTCGTCACTGATGACTTTTGACTGCTTTTAGTAGTTTGGTAAAAATGTTTTGTTTCAGAACTTTATTTTTTTTTAAATAAAAATCAGCCTCAGGAAACAGAAGCAATGACCTTAAAGCAACAAGGTGGTTGTCCTAGTGTCATATTTGAGTACTGATGTGGAGTTTTTTTGTTTTTGTTTTTTGGTTTGTGGTTGTTTGTTTTTTTTTTTACCAAGCCTAAGGTTAGTTGCTTAGTTAAAAGTACAATAGTGGGAAAATATTTTGGATGTGTGGGGGAGCTGGTAATACTGAAAAAATATACAATTGCGGATAATTAATTACAGAAGATGGAAATAGTCTAGGAATAACTGTGAAAATGTCCTACTGCACTCTGGACAGCCTCAAACTGAAGATTTCTATGAAGCATCCAATAATGTTGCACTGTTGGGCTCGGCTGGGAGAAGCAACCAGGCTTGTTTGGCTTTTCCTTACTGGGAGTGAATCATAATGCTGAAAAGATGGTATTGTTTACCAAATTTTATGCCATAACAACACCTATGAGTACTTTTACATTTTCAATTAGGAAAGGAAAACATTAACACTGAAACATTGTTTTGATCATGTGAAAAAACTTTATTGTTCTATCTGCTTTATTTAATTTACGGCCCTTTTATTGTTTCTCATAATCATAATTGACACTTATCCATAAATATTTAATTTGTGTTTTGGAGGTTAATTGCAGAAAAAGGCCGCATATAATGTGATGCCATTGAATATAGCAACATAAAATTTAATAAGCAGAAACATTCTGTACTACACATAGTATTGCCTTTGTTATTATACAAAGGGTAATGCGGAGAATGGTATTCACTCCACCCCCTTTCATGGCAGTATGCAATTTTGTGTTTCATCTATTAAGGTTTTTGAAAAGAAATTTTAATTTAGTACCAGGAGAAAGCTGCATTTGCATGGCACATGTATCCTGATTGCTTTTGACAGTTCTTATTTTCTTACTTTAATTTAGTTGGAGCGTTACACTGGCAGGGCTGATCAGGATGTTTTTTCCCACATGTTTTTTTAATCCAACTTCTTGTGCTCATTTTACCAGCTTTGCCAAGGAAAACAATATGCTGAACACATTATATGTATATTTTTAACTGTTTCATGTGTGTCAAGCAGCCCCACAATTTTATTCAGCCTTTAGCAAGACTTAACACTTGACCTTGGTGGTCTCCTCTTGGAGCAGACCAGGAGAAGGTGTCGGACTGGCACCTCCTGGGAGGGGCAGCTCTGGAGCAGGTTCCTTGGCACTGCCAGCACGGAGCGCTCCAGGTGCCACAAACACAGGCTGGGGTGGAGGCCCTGAGAGCACAGCCAGCAGGGATGGGGCAGGGAGGAGCTGCCTTTTGTCCCCTCAGTCAGCTCTGCCCGGCTCCCCGTGAGCCCTTGCCCAGGGGAAGGAAGCTGTGGGGAAAGCCGTGCATCCTGAGGTCCCTGCGGCACCCCGGCTTGTAATCCCTGCTCCCGATGGTTCCCGGTCCCTAGTGCGTGTCACTGCAAGAACGCTGCTTTTTTACCTTCTGAGTTCTTCCCTGCCAGAGTCCCTTTCCTTATTAGAGGAGGTCTGGTGTGGGCGAGTGAATCTGACACCTAAAGTGGGAAAGTGAACGTTTGCTGTGCAGCTCCGTTGTAGGGATCTCATCCTGCGCAATGTCAGCTCTGTATCAGTGACAAGACACTTCCACTGTGGACTGATTTCTGTATTTACTGAATTTATGAGGGCTAATTAAAAAAATCCAATTTTCTAATTATAATTCTTGTTTCCTGGCCATTTGGGATGCAAAGCAGTACAACAGAGGAACGGATTAAAAGAGCTCTGTTAACAAGACTGTTGTTTCCAAAGGCTGGCTCAGTTTATCAGGGACTTGAGTGCCAGGGTAGCCCCACTCATGCCAGTAACCCATAGAAATAGAGAGACTCTCTATGTGATGATTATTTTTGGGATCAAACCCATATGATTTATTTTCACTGCTAAAAAATGTACATCAGTTTTTCTGACAGTCAATTTTCTGTTAAATAGTTTACTTAACAGAGACAAACAGTTTATTTAAGATAAGTTGATAGCAGTAGACTTGGAGTTTGTCCTAATGCAGTCAGTTTTCATATTTGATTTGGACTATTTACAGTAGAAGCTGAAGGTGAATGAGATGAGGGAGAGGTGTAGGTTTGTGTTGGGCCCCCCTTTAAATATTACCAGTTCAAAGGTCTGAAATATCTGTTCCTCATCTTTCCCTGAGTGATATCAGAGCTTTTACTTGCCAGTCTTTAGCACTGACCTCTTTTGACTAAGGGTGGCAATAAATATACCAGTCAAGTTTCATTTCATGATGAGAGCACTTTTTTTGGTGCAAGTTTGGAGTGACTTCATTAATAAAACTGTTTATTTTCCTTTCCTAATATCTGCAGATTTTCTTTTTCAGTTTCGCTAAGGATAGTTTGAGTAATTTTACCTGAAATCTGCTGAGGAATGTGTGAATTGCGCATAAAAGCTACATTTCAAGTTTTGTTTTGGAGTTTAGCACCCAGAAATCAGAAAATACTAAAATAAGGACTCCTTGTTCAGTCTTAGTGTGATTCCTCTGTAGATATGGTAGGGTACTATAATGGATGTAGAATGGTATTTTTTTATCTTGCAGGATCTGTTTTAGGCCATAATCAGAGAATATTTTAATCAATTATTTTTTTGATGTATCAAGCATATGTAATGAATAAGATAATCATTGATTTCTTCCTTTTCTATAGCACTCTGGATGTAAAACTTTTTATGCCTATGTATTTCTCCTGTGATATACCTCCCTTACTGATGAGAAAAATTATCATGCTTTTGCAGGGATCTCTACATTTTTAAATGCGCTATAAGGGGAATGTAGAACTTCTTTTCCATCCACCCTTTGTCCTCAAACACACAACCTACTTCCACAGCAAACAAAACCAGCCTTTTGAGAGTCTCATAATGAAAAATGTTGAACTTAGATTGTGCCAATTGTATCTATAAATAGATGTTGGGCATTCCAGAAAAGGGTGTTTGAATTAGTTAAGGTAATTATACTCTAGCTTTGCTCTGCAGTATAGTTATGGAGTTTTTAGGAGTTTTATCATGGATTCATAGAATGTTAAGGGGTTGGAATGGGCCATAAAGATCATCTAGTCTCACCCCCCCTGCCATGTGCAGGTATATCTCCCACTAGACCAGGTTGCTCAAGGCCTTAAAATTTGTGTTAAAATATTTAGCTTGTAGACAGCTGGTGATTTGTACAACCTGGTATCTGGGCAGGTAATTCACTGGATGATCCCAGTGCTACTGAGCAAGACTAAAAACTGAAGCTTTGATCCTGGGGAAAGGAAGCTTGGGTACGAAGAGAGTTTCAAAAGGAGTGGGGTTATTAGGGACATGCTTTTTTTTCTCCCCCACTTTGATTAGTTGTTCTGTTTGTTTTGTTATCCGTGCTCACGCACAGTTGTGTCGTGTGGGCACACCTGAGGGGCAGGAGGCTGCGATGCCAGTGCAGGCACAGGGAGGAGATGGGGATACACGGCAGCAACAAGGTCTTTTTGCCACCAGGCAAAACCTGTCGTGCAACTGCCCCTCTGTGTGATTTCTGGGACACTTTGGCAGCCCTGTGCCTTGACTTGCAGGTTTTGTCTGTGCATTTTTAGGCTGAATTAGAGCAGAAGGGTTGTGCTTTGCCGAGCATCTGTGGTCGTGCCCTTTCAGTGGTATTGTTGTTGCTTGTGCTCAGAACGTTGTGACTCTTCCCACACTCTGCTTCTAGCACAAATGAGCTGTGTGACTGGCCATGCTGGTGTAAAATATTTTTATGCTTTGTACGTGATCAGACGTCGTTGGTCGTGCCTTTTATGTATAAAGGCAGTAGGAAGAGAAGTGGTGTGGTTGAGAGAAAGAGTAAGAATTAGTGGCTGCAGGTTTGTGTTGACTTTCACCTGGGTCTCCATGGTTACTCCAGCTAATTGAAATCCAGGTGTTCCCTGTGTCACATGCCTGTCCCATCCTTGTGTTTCAACCCTTTTTCTTGGCACTTGGAACCAATTCAGGAAGGTGAAAGGTGATCAGTTTTAGGGTTTTAGTTATCAGCTGAAGTAGCTTGTGCTGCTCTAGATGTGGCAGGGCTTGAATGTGGGGTGGGAATCTATGGCAGATCTAAAAGTAGGATAAGCTGCTGTAGGACTAGACTTGCATTACTTTGCATTTGTATTAGCCATATTTGATGCCAGTAAAAATAAAGACATAAATCTGTATCAGGTACCTGTATGAGTCTTTGTTGATAACTTCAATGCTGTGCCAGGATGGTGCTGTCCTGGTAACATTCCTACATAAAGGGGTAGGTGTGTGTCACCCATGCAGAAAAAACTTTGATCTCAGATGATCCCACGCACTCTCCCCAGTACATGCTGTGGGAGTCAAGATGTTTGTTTTAGTTGACAACCTGAGCTTGCAG
This sequence comes from Myiotriccus ornatus, assembly GCA_036023395.1. Taxonomy (NCBI): domain Eukaryota; kingdom Metazoa; phylum Chordata; class Aves; order Passeriformes; family Tyrannidae; genus Myiotriccus; species Myiotriccus ornatus. Next base: position 58,823,387 of record JAYRBT010000177.1, on the reverse strand, counting down.
AGGCTCTGTTTGTCTTTTGCTCAAACACTGTATAGCTTGGATTTGGATTTAGCTTAAACAAATTCCAAGGAACTGCCTCTTCATGTTATGTAAAGTTTGTTCCTGAAAATAAAAGGATCACTTGTGGATTACTGAAAGTGTTGCAATTTGGAAAGAGCTGTGCTGGGGAGGAAACAACTTTCTTCTTGGAGTGGGGAGAGTTTTCAGATCTCATCTCATTCAGACCTTCTCATGGTCCTTTCAAAACTTGGGCAGGGGGATTTGGTTTACAGTGGATTTTTAAAATTGTCACCAGTGTGAATGAAAAGCTGGTACAAGAGATTACTCAGGAGGGTGCTCAATATGGTCCTTGATAAGAGTGATGGGGTTTGTTTGGCTTATTTTTCCTCTCTTCATAAGTGAAAGTGAAGATAATACAAAGCAAAAGTTGTTTGAAGGGCAGCAGGAATGACAGTGAAGCAAGTTTGATCTTTGCATCACGACTGTTACCACCAAGCTGCTTTTTCTTTCTTTTTTTTTTTTTTTAAATTTATTTTTTAGCATTGTTTACACTGTAGGAGCCAGAAGACGTTTCAGGAGTTCCAACTTAGACTTCTCTGCAGGGAGGGGAAAAATCCTTGCATGAGAGGTAGTCTAAAAACTGGATTTGAGCAGGGAAGGTGAAGATACAGTGGCAACAGGAAAAGCACAATTTCTTCATGAGTTAGTTGATACAGAGTGCGTTGTGCTGAAGTGCTTGCTCAGTTTCATGGATTAGTTTTCAGTGGAGCTGCAGGATGGGATGGGGAATAACGCTGGAGTTAGAGCTTCAAACAGCTTCAAACCTGGAGCACAGGTTTAAGTATTTGTGGCTTTGAATATCTGTGCTGTTTTTCTTTCCCCCTCCTCGTGGAGCAGAACAGGTGAGCTGGTGTTTGTGCACAATCAGAGGGATCATGATGCAAGTCATCTTTGTCCTCTGGCTTGGGAAGCCATCCCACAATTCCGTTTGTGGTGCAGGTGGAGAGAAGGACAGGAAAAGTTGTCCTCCCATCAACCTCCTGAAAGTACTTTGTGTCCCCGCCAGCGAGCGCTAAACTTGGGGTCTTTTCAAAGCGTAATAGATGCTGTACAGGTGAGTCAGCCTTTTGTGCTAAGGGCCAGGTGCTTGACTTATTTTCAAGCTGGCATGCTAGGACACACTGGCATTCATCACACTTGTAAACACTCCTCAAAGCTGAGGAAGGCTTTTGTCTTGTAACCGGTTTTCCGTAATGCTCAGGGAGTGACTGGCTTGACGCATTTTCCCCAGGTGGCATCAGCAGCCTGTGAAACACAGAGGAAGCATTTCTGCTCTGTGACCTTTACAGCAAGGTGATCTTCAGGGAGGACAACCAGCAGCGAGTCTGTCTGTATTTTTGGTACTCTGCCCAAATATGTACACTTTTGACTCCAGAACAGGGAGTGAAAGAGTCCACGTCTTGGACCAGTCCTTTGGGCAGTGCAGTTTTGTCCTTACTTTTCTGCCTCATGTCAGTTTGATGGTTGACAAGTCATTGCTGAAGAGCATGGAGAAATACCTTTTGTTTTTAGTGCTGGAGAGGTTGTTACTGGTATGGGGAGTGAAACAGAGCAGGGTTGTGGTCTGTTGTGCTGAGTTTTATGTCAAGTTTAGGCTCCTGCTTTTCTGAAAGAGTGTTCAGGTTTCCCTTTAATAATCTATTACTCTTCATACCCTTTGTTTCTGAATGAAGACTGGAGAGTATTTGTTTGCAGCAAATAATAAGTAAAAAGGAGTTCCCGGTGAGTTTTCCACAATTTTTGGTGTAAGTGTGGCCTCACTGCTAGGGCTGCTTGCAGAGGGGAATATTGGGCAGTCCTGGATCCACACTGTGTTGCTAGGGAAAGCAAGAACTCCAGTTACATGGGAATTATCCAGCACATGTAGTAAGTGTTTTCCTAAGTCTATATCTGTCTTTTTTTCTTTTCTCCTTTCTGTGTTCTGAGGTTTTTCTGTTTGCTTTCAGTAGGCCATTGTCTTGAGAGGCTTGGTCTTGCAAACAGTAATGAACAGAGTTTTTATTTACCGGTGATACCTGTGGGACTGTTCAAATAAGTATATGGAGCTGAACCCAAGACCCCCTTGAAGCCCACCAAATATTGTGGTTTTGTTTCCACTCCTTCCTTGAGACCTCAGTTCCCAGAGGACCGTGAAACCGGGTCAGCTCTCCCAGTAGAAACGGGCTGAAGGATTAGGCCACTTTTTTTTTTTTTTTTTAAATAGTGAAAAAGACCTGAATGTATTCACATTTTGACATGTTATGTGTGAGAACGTACAAGCTGTGAGCTGTTGTTTAGCCACACATTTTTAGCTTACTTGTGATGAAGTATTGAGTGTTAACATGCCTGTTAAACTGGTGTGTTGGGGATGGGAAAAGTCATTGTCAAAACCAAAGAACCTAATGGACCATTGAGCTTCACTTAAATCCAGTTTCGCTAAAAGCTGCTGAGCAGAAATCACAGGGGTTTTTCTTTCAGTGTTCACTGCTGTGTAGGTGGGGTACGAGGCAGGTGCTGGTGACAGTTTGAACTGTCTGACACCGTGCCCGGAGTGACAATTGCTGCAGAACCAAAACATACCATTATCTTATTAGTGCATTCACATCTTCATGCAATTAAACCATATTATATTTAAGCTGCCTCCACTATACACGTTCCCACAGTTTTAGCAGTTTATAATTTAAAGCCTATGAGAATTTGACTGAGATTTACTTCCACCTGTACAGCCTGGGTAGGAGTTGGGTGTCATTGTATCTGTGTGGATAAGCGCAGCTGCCCTGAGAAGTGAGTATTGTCAAGGTCTTCAGCAACCAGATAAGAGGGACTGACTAGCAGAAAATATCCCTTTGTGGGGGAGAGTGTCTGTCTTTCTTCCATGAAAGGACTTTCAGATAAAAGGTGAAAATTGATCATCTTGGTATTCAGTTGCGTTAAATTTACATAACAGCAATGAGATTCCTTTCCAGTGTTTAATAACGCTGATTTCTGCAGTAAACCCAGCATTTCACAGGTGCCTCAGTTCTATCACTGGAAAGTTTTGGAGACAAGTACTTGTCAGTTCTGGAAACTATAATATATATTGCTGTTAAGGTGATATTTTGGGGTGGAGTACTGAGTAAGCATATATGTCTTAAAACCATCTGAGTCATGTATTCTATTTTTTAATACAAAATGGTTTTGAAGACTCAGCATGTTGATGTGGTGGAGATATAGCACTAAGCATAAAGAGACAGGGAAAGGTGTCTTAAAAGGAGGAGAAACAAGGAAGAATCTTACGTACATCCATAGGATCACTGAATTAATTTACGCATTTATTTATTTCTAATGACCCGGTCAACTCTTGTTTGCAAGTGAATTAAGGTAGGGTGATAGTTCCAGTTCTGGGTCTGACATCCCTCATGCCCCAGAACTTGCTGAGGGAAGGGGGTAGTGGCAGGGCAGCAAGTAATGGTTGTGCTTCACCAGTACAGACAGGGGGGTGTTTCTGTGTTGGGTTCAGTCATCTTGGGAATGCAGCCTGATCGTCCTGATTTCCATGACCAACCATAGCATGTTTTTTTTACCGGGGAATTTTGTTAAACTGGTTAACTTTGTACGTTGGATTCAGGTCGTGCTGCAGTGGGTGTCACCAAACTCGTTTTACAGGGTTTTCCAAGGAAAACACTCAGTATGGTGTTTTGTGCCCTGGGTAGGCTGGTAGGCTGTAAATGGCTTTTTCAGATGAGCTGCAGTTGCTTTTCAGATACTTGTGTTGCACAATGGTGCAATGAGTCATGAACCACAGCCTGTATCTGTAACTGGATTCTTTTCAACTCTTTAATTGTTGAGTGCAATAGCCAGGGTGCAGACTTAAGTATCTACTAAAGACCCATCTTTTCTTTATCTTTGGCTACCTTTGGTTTGTTTTTGGTGGTACACTTGGCTTATGTCCTTTAAGTAGGAAAGATGATCAACTCTCTATAGCATCCTAATGTTTCTTGGAGAAAATGCTGTTAAACACCTTACATGTCTGCCCAAAATGTTGCATGTGGTTTTAGGGGGTGGAAGCAGCTTGGATTGCACTTCAGATAAAAGTTGGAAAGTTAAGGAAGTGCCTGAAGTTCATGGGAGTCTGAAAGCTTTAGATAACTTTAAAAAATGATATTATAAATAGCAGGAGTAGATTTATATGAAGACTACTTGCTAATAATCGTAGGTATAGGTGGTGAGTCGAAATTGTCTATGTAAGGGTGTTACAGTCATGGTCCTCAACATGAACGTCACCACCTCCCCAAATGTGTGCCACAGCACTGAGCTTTCAAGCCAGAAAAATTCAGGTTTCATATCAACATGGAATCATAGAATGATTTGGGCTGGAAGCGACCTTAAAGATGATCTCACTCAATCCCTGTGCTGTGGGAAGGGATAGCTTCCCATCGACCAGGTTGTTCCGCCCAACCTGGCCTTGAAATTCCACACAACTGTTCTGAAAAGCCTCGATGAAAGGAGCCTTGTTTGCCCAGGTCATCCCTGTTGGGCATCAAGGACAGTTTGTGCATTAAGCTTGGAGGATTGAGCCCAATAATTCGTAGTAATACATAATTCCGTAAAATGATGAGAATATTTTAGTCTGGGATCTCCTAGAGATTCGTTTTTGTGTAGAGAGAATTATATGTTTTGCACACATAGAGCTTACTTTGGCCAAGAAGGTTAAAGGTGGTCAGTGTTAGTGGGCATCTCCAAAATGTCAGGAATTGGAGGGGTCATTGTCTTCTGAAAAGCCAATATTTTGCTTTTTTGGGTTTCTTCACTCGGTCTCCCAATCTGTTGGTCATCGTGGAATTTGCTAGTGGCTGTTGCTCTATGGGAGGGTCTGCAGAATCAAAAAATCACGTGTAAAATAGGTGTGTTGATTTTTATACTTTGAGTGAGCGGTTGTGAAAAAATCCTTCTCATTATTGTATATAAGCTTATCATTTGACTTAGACTGGGAGCATGTAAAAAACCCTTGCAATTCTGTGTTCAAAGGCTTTTGATCTTCCCAGAGTTGTGTGCTGGAGGGTGTGCTCTCCTGATTTGTTTTAATTTGACTGCTTTAGTGGCACTAGATAATATCAAGCGGTTACTGCGTGTGATTTATATGGAGAAGGAAAATGCTGTTCACTGTTTCTCAGGCCAGGAACAATGTTCTTTACACATGGCCTTAAACACAGTTGTGAGCCTAAATAAATGCTGCTTTGGAGTACGTGCAGAGATTCCCTGTAATTATGGAGCAGTGTGGTGTTTACGGGAGAAGCTGGAGCATTGTTGAGTGTTCCTCAGCTGATGTTTGGGTGAAACAGATCAGCTCAAATATTGTCTGGAACCGATCACCTGGGTCTTGGTGTGGGATTTCCATTTCCTTACTTGTTTTCAGTGGCTCTTTACTTGATCAGTGGGATTAGTGGGCTGTGGTGCCTCTGACCGTGGATAATGGTGGATTTTGGTTGTCTGCTGAAGTAGTGATTGGAAATCATTGTAGTTAACATTATACAGATACAGGAATGAACAAAAATGTTCTGCATAGTGAGGGTTCTGCATAGACCAGTCCCACGGATGGTGGCAGGTGGGGTTTGTGCTAAAACAGGCATCCAAAAATACTTCTTCCCAGCTATTTCCACACACAAATGACAAGCAAACAGCAAATCTGTGCTCTGAGTTTGGCATTTATACACGGGAGGAGCTTCACATAATGACGAACAGATTTGTGGATATTTATCTGACTTCAAATCATTTGACAGCAATTTGGTCCTGATCGGTTCACCAGTGTGGGGAGGCAGCTGTGTGTCATCTTCCCTCCTGTCCCGGAATGTGCATCCCCTGCTGAGTAACTTCACTGGTGTGTTCTGCTCGGTGTGGTTTGTGGCAGAACGTGTACTGATATAAATACTAACAAGAATTTAATGTATTTTGTTAAAATGTAAGGTTTTTTTTTGCTTTTGTCTCTTTGATCCTCCATTAATACAAGTTTTCTTACTTCTTGCTCCCTCTGTGCAACTGATTCTCCTCACTGCCTGTCCTACTAACAAATACTAAAAGAATGAATACAAATCACAAATTTTCATCATGATAAAGTTCTTCAAAATGTGCTGGAACTTTGAGAGAACGGTTTATGTTGGCCTCTGGTATGGTGAGTAATGTGTTTGCTCACTTAGCCTTTTGTGTTTGATAACCTGTGAAGCTGCCTCCAGCTTCCCTGGAATAGGGCTCTGCTTTTATTTCCTACTGTCTGTAGGAAATGATTGAGATGCCAGCATAGCTACTGAAGGTCTGACACATCCTCCTTATTTTTTGTTTAATACCTAAAAGTAGCTGCATTGAATATGACCTTACCATTTAGCTTCCAAAAGTTTGTGTGACTTTCACCAACTTGTTTAAGGTACTGAAATAGCAACTGCCGTTTATTTTTAAGCTTGAGGGAAAAGCATTTTCTAAAAGTGGTTAAATTTACAATGCAAAAAAAAAGTTCCCTACAAGGCTTTTAGTAGGTCAGGATCTCTGCCACCCTTGGAAAGGAAATTGCAATCTGACCTGCTCCGTGGCCAGTGTGGGATGGGGGAGGGAGGTTTTGGTGTGTTTTTACTTCTATTTTTTTTTAATAAACATACTTGTTTTTTGACGTTTGTTTCGCTGGCCACGTGTTGTATATTGTAGGATATTTCAAGACATCTCTAAAATATTTATCATGCTGTGTCCCACCAAGAATGTAATCTTAAGGTCTCCATTGTTTATGAAGCACAGTCTATATTTTATCTCCTGCTGAGAAAAGATGTGATAATGGTTGTTTAGGGATTATGTGAAAATGAAGTGAGGAATGACCCTTAAAAATTGGTAGGAAGTGGGAGATTCCCAGATGAGACTAGGGAGGTGGGGGAACTGCTTGTAAGTGCTACTGTTGGGCTTTTCTAATGAATATCTTCTCTGCAGTTGTACCGGTGAAAATTAAGATTGGTGAGGTAAAGAAGCATTTAAAGAAAATGCGGTTAAAATCTGTTGGGTAAAGAAACTGAAACTACAGCTGTAACTCGAGGAATTTGTAACTCCTGGATGTGTTAGAGCTGCAGTTTCAGAGAATGCAGACACAGAGCCTGAGTAGGTGCCTGTGCTGCTAAAGAACATTAATGGATCAAAAGTGCTGGGTCTGGGAACTGATAGGACACACATGAGGCACAAGTTAGCACAGCCACTCCTAAATGAGGGATCCATTTCAGCAGGAGATGCTTCACTTAGTTTTGGCTTTGTTCTTTACCTGTCCTTTAACTTTTTTAGGTTACAAAAAACAAGTAGATTTGTCAGAGCATTTCTTTTTAACATATACTTGCCTAGGTTTATTTCTTGGAGGATTAAGTCTGTATTTGGATGAAAGATGGCAATAAAATGTTATTAAGTTTCATCTTTTCTTTGTTTTTCTTTCTTCTGATGAGATTTTCTGCAACTTAATGTTCAGAATAATTTAGGCCATGCTCTGTAAGGTATTTAAGGACTCCATAGAGATCATTCTTCCTTCTCTGACATCCAGCTATTCAAATTGTAATAGTAAAGGCAACAGAGATTTAGCAAGTCATTTTAAATGGTGCTTTAGGGCAGGAAATAAATAATGCCCCAATCAATTGAAATTCCAGTAGGGAATTGGGATATGATGTAAAATTACCTACATTAGTCTGGGAAACCAGCGTGCTCTCAACAACAAAAATGCTACTGAGTCCTTAGTATTCAAAGGCTACTGGTGCTTTTGGTCTGTCTCACTGAAAAGGCAGCAGTTTGGTCCCTAAGGCTGGATTGGACTGATGAGGAGGCGGGAATGATGATTTGTCGAGTCATGACCACCGCCTTTTGCTGCAGAAGGGACTTTTTACATGCTGGTAGAATATATCTCCATATTAAATTGCGTGTTTTATCTGAAACAAGACAAGCTGAGGATGCTTATTCTGTAGTTTTCTTCTGTGCTGTTGTATCAGCTATTAAAGACAACTGGAATGGTGTGATCTTACTTTCTTTTTCCACAACGTGAAAAAAAATGATAAAAGTGAACCAAGTTTGGATCTCAGAAATATATGTTTTATGGTGTGTGCCAGATAAGATGAATTAATTGGGGTTTGATAAAAGAATATGAATCTATGTAGTTTGTGAAGACTGCTTTAGACTGATGGCAGAGTGGTTTCTGTCATGAGCAGAGGGAGCAGATGCTAGAAAATCTGTGCTGTGCTTGTCATCCTTTAAAATTTTATTTTCAGTATTCAAAGATGCATGTAATATTAGCTTTTTTTCTCCTGTTTTATTTTTCTTCCTAAGCTCTTATTGTCTTAGGGCTTCAGTCAGTAGAGCAGGTAACCAGGACCATGGCTAAGACTACAGGCACCTTCTTCATTATCAAATCTAGTTACCTGTTGAAGACAATCAGGTCATCAGATCCTCCCTGTGATCCTATAGAACTTTTAAAAATTAATTAATGTTAATTTTTTTAAAACTAATTTTTGTCCTGTTACTTCTGTTGGTTCCGATTCCAGACTCCCACTGTGGTGACTGATGAGAAACACAGTTTCCAGTGTGAATTTTTACTTTATTGGTTGGACTTGTTTTAGTTTAAATAGTTTTTTCTGCTGTTTCTCTTGAAAAGCCAGTCTTCCAAATCTTGTGATCATCTAGTTGCTTGTTTGTGCATTTATAGGATGAGCTCATCTGTTTGGAGAGTGAGTGACCAGAACTGCAAATGTCACTTCAGGTGAAATCTCACATCCTGCTGGTAACTCTTTCTGACAACAGCGGCTCTTCTGATGTGTCCTTGGGTTGCCTTCATGACTGCACCTCATGGCAGAGGGACCATGAAGTGCTATTTAATTGGTATAGAGCTGTCTTTTCCTCTTGGTTGTGCTCTTTAAATGATGAGCTCCCACGGTGACTTTGTGACTTGTTTCAAGTGCATGAATCATCGTTCAGTTGTGTTGCCTTCTGTTTCTATCGTGGAAGGACTTGGCTGTAAAATAATCTTGTGTGCTTTGTTTAAAGTTTTCTGAAATAATTTGTCCTGTTCTTTTGGTTCTCTTATTTTTAGCAGTCCTGAAAAATACTACTCATATCTGTCATTGCATTCCTTGTGTCCTAACTGGGCTTCCACTTACCTTTTTAGAGGTGTGTTGATCAAGCAATTTGTAGGGTTACCCTGGAATAATGATCAACACTTCCTGTTCTCTCTCCTTATACTTTTGGATCAAACTAAACTAGCAGAGTATGTCACAAAAGCTTTGTAAGAGGGAAGGGAAGGAGAAAAGTTAATAAACAGCAAAGGGTGCTGTTGACTCAGAGATTGGGAAGAGGAACAAGCAGCTTTTTATGCCCTCCCATCCAGTGGCTATCCCTTGGATCTCAGTTCAGGGATCTTGTTCAGACTGTGACCTGCCTGTGTGGTGAACCCAATGGGAAAGTTTGGCTGAAAAATAACCCAAGAAGTAACCCAAAGAATAACCATGTGGCTGCACAAATGTTGTTCTGGCCTGTGGGAGAGGACAGCAGGGCAAGGACAATGCACAGCAGTGCGAAGGCAGGTTACAGCAGCTCCTCTGGCACTGGTGCTGACTTAACATGTAGGGATACAGTTTTGGGTACAGTTTGGGTGCAGTTCCTAGGCTGCATCTATAAACTCAAGGTTGTTGGGACTTTTGCTGCTCGTCAGTGGGAGCTGGTGTCTGAACCTTTGAGTTCGATCACTGATTTCTGACAAATTAGGTAAAACCAGTTGATTTTATTGTATCATAAGCCAAGATTTATGGAGGAGCTCCCACTTTGTCATGGCAACTTGTTCTTTCAGTCTTTTCTAGCCAAGCAAGTTCAGTGATAGAGGACATCAGTTCATTACGCTTTGCTTTTTTGGCACTGACCGGGGTTTCAGAGCTGTCCAGGACAAGGATGATGCAGTGGCTGCCCCAATAGGCTGTTCCTTTCAGTCATTTATAATTGTATGTACATACACCCCCACTGTGTCTGTGTTTGAATAGCTCAAGGAAACTGGACTGTGTACTTTCTATCCTTTCAGTGAAACACAGGCCTCTGCTCTTGGCAGGAATTTGGCTTGGTTCCTCTCAAAAGCCATGAGAGATGAGCCAACATATGCAGATCATTCAACAGGTATGTTTGCAAGAGACCGGTCAAGATTTTGATTTTTCAGAGAGTTTTAAACCTTTGCATGTGTCCCACTGGGACCCCAAACCACTGTTGTTTTTATGGAAAACCTTGGTCATATGCCTGGTTCTCTTACAGATGTGTCTTATCAACTTTATCTTCTTACTTTCTGAGATTAGGAATGAAATATGGGAGTGTCTCGTGACAAGCCCTCAGTAATGTGGTCAGGATATCCCATCATGCCACAAATACCTTGTAGTGTTTTTCCCTTTTTACCATATAGCTGCATTTCCTTGTCTTGTTCCCACATGCTGTTCCCACTGTAAATGCATTGAGAGTACAGGACAGAAGGTGAAAGCCTTGTTTTGGATCAAGTAAAAGTTTTTTCATGACTCTTTTGGGTCCCCAAAGTGTTTATTTTCTGTTGTCTGTGTTTTATTTTTTTCCCAGAGTGTGATTTCTTGTGTGTGCAGGTGTTTGGTGCAACTGAGTCAGGGAATGCTTAGAGCACTTCAGCAGTAAGCCCTGTCAGCCCTGGTGTAGGACTTTCTCACGGGGCAGCACATGGATACAGGAGAAGGGAGCAACGTGTCTTTGATGGAGTTCCGTGTGAGATCTCGAACTTGTTAACCATAAGTATGTTTGTCTTGAGACAATGGGCAACGTTGAGCTGGATCATGTCTCAAAAAGTGCAGTTTCTGCGATTTAGACAGATGGGACATTTCGTAATTGCCTCCTAAGTTCAGGTGTGCTGTGGGCAGCTGCTGATCCTCAGAGCTACCCAAGCTGGTGTTTGTTGAGAACTTGCAGAGTTCTCATTCAAGGAGAATAAAGCATAATAGAAGGGTTATTGACACAGTTGAATTATTATTTTAGTGCATGTGTTTGCCCAGTAGAACATAATGGGTTTGGAGTAGTTGTTCTGGTACACTGGGTAAATTCTAGGTCGGTTTTGGTGTGCCTAATCATTGTGAAAGCACTTATTTCTCAATGCCACACAGCTGCTCTTGAAGTGCCAAGTACTGGCCTGTTGTTTGGCCAAACTGACATAATGGTGCTGTAAGACATGTTTTTATGATTGTGTCCTTAATTGACTAGGCAGTGGTATCTCATCAATACTCACTTTTATTTAAATACCTATAGAAATATTTTGTCTATATGGTCCAGAGTTAATACCATAAAAGGTTTAATTTTTTTTTTCAAGTTGAAACAAAAGGCTCATCTGTACTGGATAAATGTGAGTTAAGTTTCAGCTTGCTTCAAACCCTCTTGTCAGGTCCAAGCCACTTGAAATGGTTTTGTAGTGAGATGTTGAAACACAATGGGTGGTGGAAATATTTCTGTTTGTTATTAATTGAATCAGTATGTCTTTTTTTCCTTAAAATGCCAGTCAGTCAAGGCTGTAGTTCAACCACTACCTGGTCTGCTTCTCTCTGGTGAGTGCAGCTGAGATGAACGGGTCTGTAGAGCAGTGTATGTACATGGGTGTTTGGAAAATAGGGTTAACTGTGGCTGTCTCCTAAATTTTTGAGATGTCTGGGTTCATTTAACCTCCTCCTTTCTGCAATACAGAGCAGAACTCGTCTGACAGAACAAAAATGAAGCAGAAGTGTGTGCATGCGTCCTTTTCCCAAAAGATATAAATAGTCTAAAAGGAGGACTGTGTGCTCATCAGCTTGGCAGATGATGCTGGGAATTGACATAAGGCAGATATAAGGAGAGTACTGGACTCTCTTTTTGGTTTTGCTTTGTTGCTTAAAGGAGGGGGTTTCAGATCAGCTCTCTGGAGTCTTGATACTTCTGAAAAAAATTGAAATGTTAGTGAAGTAATCTCTGAGGTTTTGTGTTCTGTGGGCTGAAGAGAAGGGAGCTGCAGACAACTGCAGATAGTTTATCAGCAGTGTTTAAAACCCAAAAATTCATATCTACTGAGTGATAGTTTTGATTTCTGCCAGAAAGCTGAGATGTGTGTTGTTGCCATAATGAGCTGTAGTCTTTGTGTGGCACGTGGGCTGCTTGTGAGACCTGTTGGTTTACTAGTTGAAGACAAGACCCATTGTGGGTTTTTCGGCCAGGTAAGGTTTTGAGAGCATTCTGGAGGTGTCTCCTTACAAGGCGAGAACAGCAAGATCCCCATGGGTAGGACTTCGCAGAATCTGAACAGGGAGCAGGGTAAGAGTACTTGGTATCACCTCCCAACTCCCTCTTGTATTTGTCAGTCAGAGAAGAGATGGCCCAAAACGCATAACCAGCAGCTTCTGCAAGTGCTTGAATAAGGATTTATGAATTCCTGAGGCTGAGGTGTGAAAAGGAAAAGACTTACTTTTGTCCCTAACTCCCCACTCACGTGGGAGCTCCTGATCTCGTAAGCTCCTTTATTCTGATGCTCTTGGAAGCACTTGATGTCACTGCAGTCACTCATCTTTTTCTCCCCTCTGCTTTTGATCCCTAAGCTGTAACATGGGAGAAAATTGCTTTTGTTCAGTTGTTCTGGATTTTTTGAATCAGAGGGATCATCATTGCTGCAGACTCCAGGAAGAACCTGCCTTCTAGGTTGTGCCGCTTAGTCCGTCAGCCCAGAAAATAAACCTGCACTGGCCAAGTGCAAATAGTTGATGAGCTCTTGGCTACGTAGCAGAAACCACTGTGGGTTATGAGGATTTGTTAAATGTACTGAAGGTTGTGAAATAAACAGGTTTGGCAGCTGCTCCCTCCAAACTGGGCCATTCTCGTCTCAGTTTAAGAGTCTCTGTAGGAGAACATGAAATTGTCTAACCCAACCTAAGCAAAAAGCCTGGGTATGTTTCTAGAAGCATCTTCGATTTAAAAATCTAGATGTCATTCTGTAAGCTTTCTCATGTGTGTGTTTTCTGTTGGTTTTCAGTGTTTCCTCACCATAAATCAAGTTATTCCATTTCTGTAAGTAAATTTCCCTCTGACTTCAGAATTGAGGAACAAGTGAAAACACATCATTTTTGCTGATTCTTTCCACTCCACTTGTTTGTGGTTCGGGTCTTGGCTATATATTGAAGACTATTATTATTTTTTAATCTAAACTGGTTTTTTCGTAGTGGAGAGGATTATTTGTTTTGTGAGTTACTTAACAGAAACATCTTGGTTATAAAAACTGAAGAAAGAGGGGCTTAGAGATTCTAAATATTTGATACTGTTTAATGAGTATATCTACTAAAAACAGGCTTTGTAAAGAAGGGTAGTAATTCATTCTGTAATATTCCTGGTCAACAGCAAAAACCATAAAGATTTGTTTTTGTCCTGAAATGATTAATGGCTGCATATCTAAAGCCCTGCAAATTTTTGTAATGCTCAGCAGAATCTACAATTTTATAAGAGAATATATTGTACTCTGCTGCTTGTGAAAATAGCTCTTCCTCTATTCAGTTTTGTTTGCTCCCTTGCCAGCCAAGCTAGAAAAGGGAGCAGCACCATCGAGCTGTGCTAATTTTGTGAGCCATTTTCATCTGTTCAGTGTCCCAGAGGTTTGATTCCTTATCTGCCATCATCCCTTCACGAGGGGAATGTGTGCATGTGTGGGGAGTGCAGGATTGGGCACAAGTCTTGTAACCTTTGAAGACACACTGTCCAAAACAAACACTTAGTTCCAGTAAGTGTAATTTAGTTGATAAATATCTTAACAGTTTTCTGGAGGGGAACCTCTGCTTGTTTACCAAAAGCATTTTTAGTGCAATTCTGGTCCTGAAGTCCATGAACATTGACATGAGGGCATGTAGTGCTGTTTGTGCATTGATGGTGCCAAACCATCTAGATACTTCATTGTTTGCTTTCCTCAAAAATGTGGTGTTGTTCTGGACTGCTTAGAGACCGAGCCTTTTGTTTATTATGGGATGAAAGAGAAGAACAAGACGGATCAAACCAGTGTCCATGGAAATGAGAATGAGCATACTGATATTTATTATCCTGGTGTCGAAGACCAGGAGACTTTATTGTTCCTGGAGGTGTTGTGATGGCTTTTGTTGGTGGCATTACTAGTAGTCTTCCCTGTCTCTCTGCATGTGTAACTCCTTGGATGTTTTCTATTGATATCTTCATCCTGATTATCCATTCTTTGGGATACAAACTAAAATCCAGAAGGTAATGAAATGTCTTAGTGTATGAAGTAGAACACAGATTGCAGGGACTGTGCATCCTTGGTGTGAAGAGGAGAATCAGCAACATCACACACTGAGTGTTTTAGATCTCATGGGAAGATCTTGCCTTCAGACATACTCAGTATTGAACCAATAGATAGACCTGACTTTTTAAGCATCAACATTTGTCGTGCATATGAAAAATTGCCAATTTAAGGCTTCTAATTTAAAAAAGCTTGTGGCTATCTGTTTTGGCCCTGATTTGAAGGTGAATTAATCAAGTATTTTGGTGTTTGCCTCATTTGGGGAAAGCACGTGCTGGGCAATGAAAAATGCACTGGATGATGTCCTGCTTCCATAGTCAACTGTCTTTACACTAAGGCCTATCTGGAAGAGCTGGACTTGCAAAGAAATGGAAGGACCTCCCAAATTGCTGTGGTCTGTGTGCCATGAGGAGTCTGTAATACCAGCTGTGGTGCTGGGCTGCCCCTCTGCTGCCTGGGATGTCTGGCTGTTGTTTGAGTTGGATACCCTTGGTGAAGTCACAGAAATTGCTGTGTATCTTGAATAAAAAAATAAACCACAGACAAAAAAAAAAAAAAAAGCTGTATTGTTAAATTTTACAGTGCAAGATAAATTTTTTTCCAATCACATTTTGAAATCTTTATTTCAAGACATGAAATAATTAATTAAACCCACCTTTGCAGAAGTCTACCTTCCTGGTGTTGGCCTATGCCCTGACTTTCGTGGTCTGCAGTGAAACCAAAAGGAACTCTGGGATTTGGGAAATGGCTTTTTTCCTTCCTCAAGGATCAGATGGAAATGTGTGACCAAACGTTGCCATCGCTGGCAGAGTGGCTGCGGTTTCTGGGGGCAAGAATGAACAGCCCGGAAGGAAGTTTGGGATCTAACTGTGTGTATTAAACCTATCCGGAGATGGAGAGGAGGCAGGATGTGGACAGAGTCCAGGTCTGCCCTTGACTTGTCCCACATAGCCCCCTTTGAGTTCAGAAGGAATTATCTACAAATAAATATAAGGGTGGATGTGCGTGAGTGAGCGAGAATGTGATCACCTGATGTGGGACTCCCATAGTGAGGTGTTGACTCATCTTTTCATGTATGGAAAGCTATTTTCCAGCCCTAGAAACAGTGGTTTCAGTTTGGGAAGGCATTGAAGCACTTGTATGAAGTGCTTTTCCAAGAAGGGATTGTTTCCATAGTCAAGTCCTGTGTAAACTTGAAATGTTGATTTAGGGAAGGGGGGAGTGAAGTAATCTCAGGTGCTACTGTCAGTGTTTAATATCCTGCCCATGGAGCCCCTGTTCTGTTGGTCCTTAGGCAATACGATGACAAAAAACCAGTACAGACACCTGCACTTGGATGCACCTGCCTGGTTCTGTAGCTTTACGCTCCTTTTTCTCTAATGTAGGAAAGAGGAGGTGTAGGGGGTGTGCAGTGGCTGCTGCACTGAGAGAGACACATAAACAGCACGAGCTGCCAAAATGAAGGAGACAGTGAAACTGTCCTTATGTTGGGCCCTTGCATGCATGGACAGGCTGGGGGAGGAAGGAGAAAACCCTTTGCCTGCCTTACCTGCTTTAGTATTGCTTCTTCTGTAGTGGGAACCTAAATTGTTTTCTTTATATTCATTATACTAATTTTTCATTTTTCTCTTGAGCCTGTGTCCCAGCAACGTGTGAATTTCAGGCCTAGTGTGCTAAAACAGTTTGATCTTTCCTTTCCCAGATAACTCGTGTTTATAAATACACTTTGTTTTCTAACTAAAGGAATTCTGGAGCAGGAAAATGCCCAACTAAATTCAAGGTCTGCTCTTTAACATTGGCAGCTGCTGCACAAGATGCATTTTGGAGCTGAAAATGAAAGCTCTCCTTGTGTTAACAACAACAAAAAAATGCTCTTTTTTTTTTTTTTTTTTAATTCTGAGATACAATTGTATTTGTTTTGTACTTTCTAATCTTGAAAACAGAAGCTGGGTAAAACTGGTTGTCTCTCCTCAGCTCTGCCTCTGCAAGGACTGGAACCAGTTTAGCTGGGGGTAGGCCAGCAGAGTGAAAGTTTTGTTTAGGATCCTTCGCAACTGTGTCATTGTTTCTCTTAACCTGTTTAGCTTTTGTGCTGGGTTTATGAAGGTACAACACAACTTAGTCCTTAATGTACAACTGTTTTGGCTTCATTATAGCAAAGCTATAAATAGGCACTCCTTTGCTTCCCCAGCAGTAGGAAATGACTGCAACAGGTGTTGTCCTCTGCTAGAAATTTGCACGTTATTACTACCCAATTTTTTTAAAATTGGCTTTCTTGTTGTTTGTTCTTCCTTTATTAAATGCCAACTGACTGGTCCTCAAGCGTCACTTTAAAATAGAAAATCTTTGTTAAGACAAAAGAAATAAAAGCAGAAGGGTATTTTTGCTTTACTTCTGTGCAGCCTCTGTGTAAAGTTTATTTTATGTGCAATTTTAAAAGAGTTACCAGAAGGCACAGGAAAGCTGCATAATGCTGGTTGCTATCTGAAATGGTTTTTTGGTTCTTTTGGCTTTGCCTGGCTGGAGTTTAGCTGAGGTCTGTTGTAGCAGTTCCTCTGTGGTAAACTGGTAGATGCTTGGAAGGCTGTGGGCAAGGTTTGTGTCCGTGCTTGTGCTGAATTGTCCCTTGCACTGTGGCACCAGGAAAATAAACAGGGCTTTTCGGGCAGCAAAGGTGCTGCTTAGAGCGAGTGAGGATATTGCAGCGTGGCCCATTCAGAATGGGTTTGATGGCGTCAATAAACAAACTTCCCCTCCGCACAGACCCCGTCGTTGTTTGGATTAACTTTGGGTCCCAGCAAAGAGACCGAGTTGTTCGGGCAGGGAGAATAAATGTGTTTGTGCTGCTGAGATTGTTTCCGTTCGGCCGCGGTGCAGAGCCCTGGCCTCCCGGCACACTTGGGTGCTGCAGGAACGGTGAAATGCAGGGGAGATGCAGGGTCCAAACAGCAAACAAGGGGGGCAATCCTGTGTTTCATTGCTGTTTAACACCTGTCTGCCTTTACACCCCTTCCTTTCCCCTGCAGATGCGAGAGCTGCGTGGAGCTGCTGTTTGTGAGAGGGGCTGGGAACTGCCACGAGTGCGACACCCCCCTGAGGAAGAGTAACTTCAGGGTGCAGCTCTTCGAGGATCCTGCTGTCGACAAGGAAGTGGAAATTCGGAAGAAAGTGCTGAAAATGTGAGTGTCACCGGTTTGAAGAGCAGAAGGTGGAAGTATTTCAGGGATCACGATTTTAAGAAATTGACTTTTCCAGTAGTACGGAGGAGATACTTTTTTTTTTCTAGAGTCACAAACCATAAAACTTGACTCCATTTATCATGGAGGGATTTCAGAGAATCTGATTTTATGCAACAACTGAGGACTTAATTCTCAATGTAGCCTTGAGGGATTCCTGCTTAGCATTAGAAAACGTTGGGTGTTTCTATGTGGCTTCCTTTGGCAAAGACTTGCCTCCTAAATGGAGATGATTAGATGTTGAGGAGTACAGCTGCTTTCCCTTTGAGAGGGTGAACATGGGAGTAGGGCAAGAAACAGGACCTTGATTGTTTTGTTCCCTGGGGACCTGTTCTGAGAGTTGAAGGCTGGTTCCCTTAAAAATCAAAATGGACAAAAGAGAGTTCACATTGTTTTTTAATTTCACACAGCAATTGTTAGTGGAAATGGTTCCTTACAGGCCTGGTGTTACTAGCCTGTCATGCAGATTTGAAAGCTCTTGGAATTGAGATAAATGAGGTCTGAAATTGCATCTCCCTCCTTGTGGCCAAGAAACAGGATTTTATAAAGAAAATAAGGGAACCAGTTGGTGTTTGATAGAAGAGGGTCTGGTGAAATGTAACAAACCCAGAGAGAGAGTTATGTGTGCAAAAATGAAAGTACAGGTAAACTGTAAGCTTGGCAGCCTTTATTTGAGACTTGGTACAATACTAAATAAATCATGATGTTGCTGAGATGTGGGGAAACTGTGTTGCTGAATACCAAGATGCTGATGTGGAAAGCAATAATAATTTTGATGTTGGATTTTAAAGTCTACTAAAGTTAACAGAAGTCAAACTGGAATGAAGTCAACTGAGTTGACTAAACATGGAATGAAGTTTAGTTAGAAGAGAAAACATTGGAAAATACTTGGCCCACTTCGGTTTGCCGGATTAGTTTTTGGGAGGCAGGAAAAAATGCCTCCAAATTGGAATTTTGCCTGAGTTCTGGGAATTAGATTGTTATACTCCTGGGTGTCGTGGTCCATGGAGCAGGCAGAATCTCAGCTTTATATTTTCTTGGGAAGAAAGTCTGCACATCTTGACTTTCAGAGGCTGTCCATGTTCTAGCCAGCTGTCCCTTCAGCTTTTTACTTTTTTCCAGCTATGAAGAGGTGAATATGAGTCCTGGAATGGTCCATTGATATGAAATGAGATAATTGCATAGCATTTTCGGTTTGCTGCTGACATGTGCTTTCTGTTGTTGGCACAAAGCCAAACTCCCTTTTCCGATTCTTCTAGAAAAACTTCTTTCTTTTTTCTTTCTGTGGGTGTTACTGTTGTCTCTGCCTTTGTTAAGAGGTTGACTGGGAATGACTCTGCCTTGGCCTCTGTGCTCATGTTTACCTGTAACCTTGGAAAAGGAGTCGGCAAACAGTAGGCAAAGATAGCACTGATTTATTCCAGGCTGGCTCCTTTCCTTTGGAACAACCACTTCTGTCTCACTTGAAAGACTCTGTATGTTGGTCAGTTTGGGAGCCACAAAGCACATAGTTGATAAAACTAGATCAATACTTGATCAGCTTGCAGCAAGAGCACTGTGGAATGGAAATTGTGTCTTTGTGTTTTGTATAAATACTTGTTTCTCTTCTCTCAAAGATACAATAAAAGAGAGGAAGATTTTCCCACTTTAGATGAATATAATGATTTCCTGGAAGAAATAGAAGAAATTGGTAAGTCTTAATGCTTGCATTTTTGATGTGCTGTGCTCATGAGACCATAGGCTTTTATCTTCTGACTCAGCTGCCTATGAGAATGTCTAAGTTGAGTTTCTGTAATAGGATTTATCGTAGTATCACATTTTTATCTAATTACTTTTTTCTGCACACTTTTAATCATATTTGCTGAACTGTAGGACCTCGTTAAGTAAAAGTTTTTATCTGCCAGAGAAAGAACACAATCCAAAGAGGAAGCAGTGCTTTATAGCTGGAAAAGAAAGGCTTGCAGGGTACTACTGTCAGTTGCTACACTGGCAAAGATTAAACAAAGAGAGGAGAAATTGAAATTTTCATTATATGCTTCCATTAGCTTTATCTACCATGACAGAAGCCATATGGTGTCTTTCATCATTTCTGCTTCTGCAAGTACAGTAGTTGAAGCTGCTTTGAAGCTGATGACCTTACATACCACTGTGGTAGCATTTTATGTTGCTGTGCAGAAGGAGAAGGTTTAGGAACAGACGTTGACTTCTTTCTCTTTGGATTAGCTGAAGCAGAACTTTGCCCTTTGGGGAAGGGACAATGTTATCAACAGAGTTTATTTTCTTCTTAGTTAGGGTGACTTGTGATTTATGGTGGACTGATGGATTTTGCTTAGAAAAACAAGGATGTGTTCAAAGGAGTGACTCCTAAATGGTTTGTTTCTTGGTTTTTATGAGCTTCTGAGGCTTTTTTGTTGACCTGGAGGAAGAAGAGGTGACTTAGAGCATGCAGGAGGGGCAGTGAATATGATTTGAAGGAAAACATGGAGATGCCACTCCCCTTCGGTTTCTCAGAGGAGCCCTTGCTCCTCTTTGCACTGTGGTGTTTTGTAGAAATGTATCCAATACACTTACTGCTGTGAGTAATGTATCGTGTTTTTGTTGGCATCAGAAGGCTGAGGCTGGAGAGCCAAATCGTGTGGCTGGGAAACACCAGTCACACTCATACGGGTCCAAATATCTGGAGGAGATGATGTGGGTGTAGTTCTGTTTGTGTATTTTTTTGGATGGTATGGGGGAAGGAGGGACTGAGCAGAAAGAATGGTTGCAGAGGATCCTGGAAGAATCTGTGTGCTCATGGAAAGGAAATGGCTTCTTACTTATGTAGCATTAAATGCAGTTTCCCCACTTACTGCTGTTGCGGTTTTCAGGATCTGCAACAAGAGATTCGAAGTCTTCCCTGAAATTGCCTAAACCTCATCAATTTGTGCAGGACATTTTGATCCTTCAGCTCTTGGGATTAGGTGGTTACGTTTCGAGTGGTTCCAAAGTCTGCACTGGGAACTTGGTTTAGAAGCAGCAGAAATCCACAGATGGTCTTGGTAACCTTGTGAAAAAGAGTGAGTTTGCCAGTAATTGTGTTGGCCTTCCAAATGCACAATGAAGAAGCTTGATAGAGTCAGTAGGAATTGGAGTTAGTTGCCTGAGAGTGACACCTAAAATACTAAAAGGAATAGGAAGTCTGACTGCCTCTTAGTTCCTTCGTGTAGCAGCCAGGGTGATGAGAGATAAAAAGGGGTGAAGTCAGAAGGTTCTTAGTTTTCACTGTCACAGGGTTCATTGTGATCTAACTCCAGACAGATCCCAGAGGACAGGTTTGACTCAACAATGCTACTTTAGTCAAGAGTTCAAGCCCTGTTCTCTCTCTCTCTGATGACAAAGCCCATTGCACACATATTGCTCTCTCCAAGCCCTTCCCTGCTGTTCTCCTGGGCAGATTTCTCCACCTGGAAGTTGTCTGGTGTGACACTGTGACTTCTTCCAATGCCTGTTGAGAATGGCATGACTGAATAATGTGTTAAGGGTGTATCTTTGACTCTGTACGGTCACTTCACATTATACTGCAGAGAGTAGTTATTTCATCTGTGTGTGTGTGTGAATTCCCTGCTGGTTTGTGCACATGAAAAACTGGGCTACAAGAGGGGAAGGAAAGGACATGGTTGTGCAGGGCAGTTTTGCCTTGTGGAGCGAACGTACAGCAGGTTGAGAGTAGCTGGTGGTAGTTGTTCAAGCTGCCAGGTTGGGAATGTAGGGAGGTAGAGAACTGCATTTCCCTTCTCTCCCCCTGCCCCAAACTTTCAGTTTTTCTGTGGGAGGGTCAAAGTGCAGCTTTACCTTGTTTTCTCTTTGGTGGGAAGTTTTTTTTCTTGAGTTGTTGTGGGGGTTCAAAGAAAGTAATTGCTTAGCAGAGGCAAGGTGTAAACATCCTGTATAGGTTATACTTCATGTGACCCTGGCACAATTCAGATAGTTTTTCCAAATATTTGCAACAATTGCACTGTCTTATTCCATTGGTGTGATACATGACCTCAATGGAAACACATTTTCCCCCTTGATATCAGCCGTGTTATACTTACAGACTTTTCCTATTTAAGTAGAAGAGTTGGGTGGTACAGCAGAAGTGTGTGTGTGGGAAGGTCAAACAAACATTAGGGTAGTCACCTTTTAAGATTTCTGTTATAAAAAACACATTTTTGAAGTGGTCTAGAATGTAGCCACTAAATAATGCTTTGGGCTAAAATGTGTTATTACAAGGCTTTAAATAAAAAACACATTTTAAAGCAAGTTTTCGCCAGGAGAAAAATCAGTTGGACAATTTGAGAACACTGTAAACACAGTTTGTTGTCATTAACACTAGGAATAAAAATAAAGTGAAAGGGTTAAAACCTGCCTTTGGGAAAGGTGTGGACAACATCTATCTGAATGAGTCAGGTCTGTGCCCATTACGATGAGAGCCACGAGGTTAAACCTTAGAGTGTTGCTACACGTTGCAGTTTCTGTACATAATGCAAATTTTGCTTGTTATTTCTATAAGGTTTTCTTCTTTACCCAAAGGTTTTCTTCTTCCCTAGAGTATCTCTGTGCCCAGTTTTTTTTAAACCCTGTGTGCAAGCTCTCCCGAGCAGGACCCGCCTCCGAGCATGTGCCTGGCACTCTTCTCCTGGTACCTGAGTGAGGCCCGCAGGCATTACCACAACACAATTGTTAACAGTAATTATTGCTTTTTAAAAACATTCAGTACATTCAGCTTGGAAGGAGGCTGCTGTATCTGTGCCCTTCGGATTCCTGTATCTCCTTACTCCTCCAGGACTTTGTGCAATACCGGCTGCCTCGGGACTTGTCTCGCTCAGAACATTTATCTCACAAGTGATCCTTGGGTAGGAAGGGTTTTGGTATCTGGGATCACTTGTGGGTTGTGTTGTTTATTGTTTTGTGGTTTGTTTTTTTCCTTCTGTGTGAGTGTGTTCTCGAGGATGGTGTTGCTGGTCCTGACAGAGGCAATTTCCCAACTGGAAACTGGGCAGTTTTATCAAAGAACCATTTCAGTCATCCCATCTGAACAAAGATTTCACATTGTTCCAGACAAAATGGTCTCTCTTAGACTGATGGGGCTGAGTGAATTCAATCATTTATGACTAAGCTAAGGTAATTTTCTGGAAAATTATTGACCTAGTAAAAGACAACTGAGGATAAACAGAGATAATTATTAATACCTAACTAGACTTTTCTGGCTTATCTGTCGGTTTTCTTTTGTGTCTGATAATTATTTTGTTATAATCACAGAGATGTTGGTTTGGAAGGGACCTGTTACCATCTTTTCTCCAGCTCACCCCTCTCCTATGCCTCTTAAAAGTGCAGGGACTAAGGCATCAAAGGTACCAAGAGAAGGTGCTGCAGTAGGCTGGGGTTCCCAACCTCTGGCTGGGGTTTTATGAAGATTAATATTAAGGAGTTTTTTGTAGTGGGATGGGAGGAATGTTGTTTATGTCAAACTAATGCTAATGATTTTTAGTCTGAGACTAAAATGGAGATTTTGATGGACTTAGAGTCCTGCAGTGGAGTGATATTCATTCATACTGCTATGTCTCTGGACAAATTATTGTGCCATATAATTAAAATTTTTCTCATTTTCTTTTTTTATAGCTGGGAAAATATTTTTCCATTTATTGTAGAATTGCATAATGAATGTTGTTGTTTTGAAAAGCAGTGAAAGCCTCCCTGTAGAGGCTGAATTTCAGAAGTTGGGAGTTTTACCTAAATAGAATGAAATGTTTCAGAAAAACACAATAGTCTTCCTGTTACACTTCAACAGATGTCTCAAGGCAAGTCATTTTATAAACCAACCAATGTGAGATGGATAAGTAGATAAATAATTGTTGCATACAAAACAGCTTCTGTTTCTTTTCCCTGAAGGGTTTCAGGCCTCTTATATCGGCTTATGCTATATTTCAACATGGACAAAAATAAGTCTGTCTTCTCTTTGAAACCTTTTCAAGCCAGCCATCTGCTTTGCCACTCATATTCAGATCTACACCAATATTTTTTCAGGGTAGGTGTGGCATACGAGTTAGGGATTTTAACCCTTTCTGGTTCTTCTAGTTTTATAGTTGGGTTTTTTTGTTGTTGTTGTTGGGCTTTTGAAAAAGGGAAGAATTATATTTAAAAGAAATTTCTGGCAAAACTCAAAGCTGACCAAATAAAAAAGTGCTGCTTAGTCCTAGCTATGTAAAAGGTAAGATGTTGAGCATTAGCAACTGTGTTCTTTGGTTTGATACTTGTTGGTTTTCAAATGCCAAGGAACTTGTGGAGGGGAGAATGGACAAGCGAAAGAAAGAAATAATCTTTAATTGTTTTTTTGTGGCCTAGTGCCCCTTGCAAAATAGACTTGTCAGCTGTAATTGCAAGGATACAATGGCAAGAACTTGTATTCTATGAATATTGATGCAAAGACGTTTGAAGCTCATAAAAAATTTATTAGAAAATATGTTGAAAGATGTTTTGGTGGCCTCTGCTAACCATGCAGTGTCAAAGGGCAGAGTTTGCTTTGCTGCTGAGTGCTTATTGTAGGAGGGAAGATGCTTTTTTCATGTATTACAGGGCAGCTGTTGACACTGATGTTGATGTAGAGACATCCTGGTTACACTGCTACACTTTCCACTCTTTTAGTTTGTTGGTTTTTTTTTTTACACTTTTTTACACTGTTTCAACAACTGGTTTTTTACACTCTTTTTTTCAACTGTTTCAACCAAATATACCTCTTCAGTATTTTCACTCTTGAAATGTGGGTTAGCTGGCGCTGAGGAGCAGATGCTCAGGACCAAGATAACGTTCCTCATCAATGACTGTACATCAGTGTTCACTGGGACAAATCCTCTCTGGCCTTTGGGGATGCAGGAAGTTTGAATCTTTCTGATTGCTGGTGTCCCACGATATCCTTTGAGTGACAGAGCAGAATCAGATGGATGGAGCAGATCTGGAATGAGCAGATCTGACTGTTGGGAGGGTTGTACCTGTGGTTTGGTTCCACCCACAGCAGAAAAACAGAAGGGGAAATAAATAGTCTTTCACCTTGCTGTGAGCAGAGCAATGGGCTTTTAAGGTGACTGTGCAGGTGGCTGCTGAAGATTTCTCGAACACTGATGAAGAAATAGATTCCTTACATGGAAATATTACTTCCTATCAGGTACCAAAATACTCAATAAATACTGGAAAATGCACCCACTTCTGTAAGTAGTTCCCAATAAAGGCAGGTATTTGCACATGTTTAAAACTTGCCAGCTCTCCCCTGTATGAGTTTTAAGTCTTAAGCTTTTTGTTTTACAGACCAAATTGTGACTGGTTGAACCTGTCAAAGATAACTGAGAAAGGGGTGAAAAAACAAACCCCGAATGTTTCAAGCAGCGGTAGTTACAAAACAGGGATCATCAGCTTATTGCTGGATTTATTTTTAGAGAAATACTCAAGATGTTCAGGAGCCTAAAGGCAATTTGGCATCTCATCTTGCTCCTCCTCTTGCACCTGAAGGTGGCATCTGGGCATCCTGCTAGCACAGCATGTCTCATATGCTATTTCTTTCTTGTGTCGTCATTGAAGACTTTAGAGAGCTGGTGTGTGGATTTAAGTTGTAGGAAGTGCTGACATTCCCGTGCAGCTGCTGTCATTGCTGAGCCCTGGGCTGATTTTATGCCAGCATTTTCACATGACTATTCTTCTCTGCCCTGATACTCAAATATTAAAAGTGCTTGTCAGTTGGGAACTGTAGGCTGGAAATTTGGAGGCCAGATCTCCATTAAAATACTAAAAATTTAGGCTGAAGTAATGTGTTTTACTAAGGAGAGGTTGCTACAACCAGAAAGTGTATGTTTGTCATGATATGAAGTAGGAAAATGTTATGTCTTTTGGAGATTAAAAAAAAACCTCAAACATTTGGAATGGGTAACTTGCTTCCAAAAGCCAAGGAGCTGGACTTTGAATGCCTTGTTTGGGTTATGGCAGTGCCCAGAGGTTCCACTTGAGATGAGATCAAGACCATGGGGATAAATGCTGCATTTAGCTATAGTATGGAGATACAGCAGGTGATATATAGGAGAAAGGAAGCTTTATTCCCTTTTCCTGGTTCTTGCCAGTGGGAGATCTCCAGTATAGAGACCCAGCGATCTGGAACAGTAACAGAGTTCAAAAATTGAACTCAGGTGTTGATTTCCAAATTCTTAAACCACGAACTCAGCCTCCATCTCAGATCTTCCTTCTCAAGTGAGGATGCTGGGTGGGGTTGGATAGTTTGGCTGATTCAGGAGCCAGGCTGAACTGAACTGTCAGTCCTCTTGTTACTGTTTATTATTTGGAAAAGAGAGGGGAAATAAGTACAGCATTTTAGGTTTTTTCTTGCTTAAGGTTGGGAATTCCTTCAGCTGTATCTTGCTGAGCCCTTTTTGTTGCCGTTAGAACAAACTGAATACTTTTGATAAATGTAAAATCATGTGGTGCTCCAGTACTTCTGTACACTTTCATTATTTCTGTGGTACCATCTCTGGCACTTGCCTGACCCCTTTGTTTCTGTTCACCCTGCAAAGCATCCAGGGGTATCCTGGAGTCAGAGCAGGGGAAAGAGTGAAGCCTGTGCCTGGGAAGAGGCACCTTAGGATCAGGAGTACCCCATTTGGCTGTACAGTTGGGTTTGTAGAACAGAGCTGTATCCTACAACTGTAGCATTTCAGACCTTCCCTGCTTTTTCCCCATCCCCATTTATTCCCTGGCTTTGAATTCTTGATGTTTCCTTTGCTGCTCTCAGCTGGTTTGCCAGTCGAGGCTGTTCATGGTTTGGTTTGCCTAGAACCCTCCTAATGCACATTTCTGCCATGTTACCTGTGGAGAGGATGAAAGAAGGGATATAATCTTTCCCAAACTGAGATGTGAGCTGTCCTGATGAGTAACAACGGACTTCATGCTGCTTCCTTCTGTTCCTCTCTAGCATCCTTACTGATACAAATGACTTGGCAGTGGAGCAAGTGCCAGGGATCATTTGGCCCTGGTTGCCTAAAAGCCTAGGAAGAGAGAACTGGACTAAAATCTCCCAAGTCCTGTGCTGGTGTTTTCACAAGAACCTCCTTCCGTTCCTCAGGGTCTGACTGAGCGCAGTCACTGCGCGGCTGTTTGCGTGTGAGGGATTCGTCAACAGCAGTGCAAATTTCTTCGCTGCTCTTGACAAAGCTCTTGGAGGCTTTGAGTGCTGTGTGTTGTGAGTGTTCAGTGGCTTTAAGGCCATGGGCATGAGCCCAGCATCCACTCTGGATGGTGATCACCAAGCAACTTCCCAGGGATAGCGGCTCTCAGTTGGAATTCACTTGACCCTCAACTGAACCAGTGACCTAGAGGTGAAAGGCTCAGGAATTGTATCAAATTACTAATCATCCAAACCATCTACATCTTTCAAGCTGTTGATTATAGACACTGTTCAGTTTCTTGGGATATCTTCTGTGCCATGTGTAGATAATTGGGAATGTTGTGCTAAACTGTGGAGCTTGCTCATGATGACATGAGAGATACTCTGTCACCATTGGGAGACATCAAAAGAATGGCAGTTAACCTATTAATCTGGAAGCATCTGTAGATTCCTCCTAATAAAGGTAATTGTACATTGGTGCCTTTTAAGTTATCATTGTGAATTTTTTGTGTGTACCTGAAAATTCAAACAATCTCTACAGTCTTTGTGCATTAGATAATTTTATGAAATAGAATGACTTAATTTCTAACTTTGTCTTAATATGTATGTGTTTGGTCTAGTTTAATTTCACAGGAATCACTGTGTTCTTAGCTGTAATTGCTACTTGAAAAGGTCAGTGTTTTATGAATAATATGATGATTATTCGTGTGTATTATTATCAGTATCACAAAATAGGATGCAAGGCTCAAATTTTATTCTCCTACAAATGCGTAAACCTAAGGGAACTCTACTGGCTTCTGTTGAAGTTTGCAGTGACTTAGCAGATTGTGTCCATCTTTACTGAGCATGTTCAAATAAATCCTGTTACTGCAATGTTTATATGTGGTGCTAGAAGGGATAGAGAACACAAGAGTATTATTTCGTCGTCACAGTCATGCATGCTGGCCTAATACTTTTGCTTTCTATCTTTATAATATTTATGTAGTGTTTAACTTGACCAACAATGTGGACTTGGAGAACACCAAAAAGAAAATGGAGCTGTACCAAAAGGATAACAAAGAAGTCATTCAGAAGAATAAGTTAAAACTGGTTAGTTAACTTTTCTCCTCTACAATTTTTACTCATTAGTTGAAGAATTAAAGGATTTGTGAAGTACTTTCTGCGGTGTCTTAAAAACAAAGCTAAAAGCACTGTGCAGATTTCTGTTTCTATTTCAGTATTTAGGCTGATAGCTGAAATGTAGTTACGCTTTACTTTGGGAAGAGCTTGAAAGGAGGGACAGGCAGTAAAGCCTGTGTCTAATACATCACCACTGCATGTGTGCTGGCAGTGTCGTTGGACAATATCCAGGAGAGATGAAGCTCATTCCTATACCAGGACAATCGTTCCTTTCTCGTCCGAAGGAAAAAAGGAATCCAGACGCAGACATTATGAAGCTCCCAGGAGGGAGTTGTAAAATTGAGGGAAAGCGCAGGTCTGGTTTATGCAAAATTCAGAATGAAAGATGTTGAAACAAACAGTAGAACTCTTGTTCAAGAGCTGATAACAGCAACGTCAGGAATACTGTATATATGATCTGTGTGCAGAACACAGGGTTCTTTGAAGATTCATTCATTAAAATGTGGCTCAGATATCATTTGGCTCTTTAAAATAAACTTGCAAGCATTTATTCCTGTAAGAAAAGTTTAATCTGTTAAATATTTTTTCAGTATAAAAATACACACTGTTATCGGTTCTTGAAGCAAAATGTCTGCCCAGAGTGTGACATAACAAGGTTTTGTGTTTGCATTACAGTTGCACTGAGGACTTGCTTTCAAATCAGTAGGGGTGAAATCCTCACTCCCCTGAAGTGTGTGGCAAAACTCTGAGTGATTTCTTTAGCTCTAGGATTTCACAGGAGGAGATTGGAATCTGAAAAATGTTTGTTTGAACCTCTTCCTTTTAAAGGCAGGGAAATTTCCCTAGGGGTCCATCTCTGATCTGTTATCCTGTCTCTGACACTGTGCAATATCCCATGCTTCAGAGCTTGAAGAGACCTGCCAAAGCTTTGGCTTCACCTCTTATTTTACAGTGTAGCTGCAGCCTTGAGAGTCACTGTGTTAACAGTGTGCTTTGCCTGCAGCCCACCTTCCCTCCGTGGAGGTGACTCTCAGCAGCCCGTGCAGGAGCTGTGTGACCCTGTCAAGCAGCATTGTGACACCCTGTGCCCACCAAGCCCCTCAGGGCCTCCTGTGTTCTGTACCGTGCAGTCCTGCTGTGCTGGAGGCTGTCTGGTGGCAGCTGGGCAAGCCTGTGTGAGTCCAGACTCGCTGGAGATCTGGAGACATTTCCTTTATTTCTGTTTCGGCGTCTGAAACATTCAACGTTTCCTTTTCAACAATCGAAACATAATAATAGACTTGACACAGTGGCTGTTACAAACCTGCATGATATTGCTCGTAAGTTTAACCCTCTCCTAAAAGTTGAAGGGTTGCTTTCCCTCTCTAGCTCTTCTTGGCAGGTCTTAGCTCCATACATGGTAAAAGGTGTCCAAATACTTTTTTCCTAAACCTCTCTTGGCCAGTTGTTGTCCCTTCATTCTTGGACTGATGTAAAGTTTTCTGTCCATTGTAATAGCTTGCTTCTGAGGAATATAGATATTTTCTGTCACTTATGGTGTTTTTGTTATCCTTTGCCTGTTCCAGTTTGAATCTGTGTTTGGGAAGCAGAAGGCACCAGAGTTGAATGCAGTGCTGCAGCTGAGATCTTACTGCTTCTTGTACAGAATCTCTTGTTTTCCACCTCTACTGGAAATACATTGACATGATTCTAAAACTGTTCTTTGTAGCACTGTCATGTGGAAGTTCACACTCAGTAGTTGTCAAGGAGTGCATCCTCTGGTTTCTAACTCGCAAATTATTGTCCCTAAGTCTGTGGCCTTTCAGATTATTTTGATCTCATTTCTCTTACTTTTGTCCTCGTGAGAGTGTCGTTCTTGCAAATCAAAATATTAAGTTACTATATAATAATAAGTCATCTCAAGATTTGAATAACTGCTTGTTCTCCTGTCAGTACAAGCCATATTTGTCATCTTTATAGCCAGTTCCTCATGACTTTGCTATTTTTGTACTAATCCGTCTATTAGATGTGTAAGTTTGATGCAGGACCATGAAGAGAGAAACTTTAAGTAGGCAAGTTAGGAAAAAAAAAACCTGAAGAACTGTCTAGGTCCTTGTCATTCTAAGTTGATTTTTATATATAGATATTTAAGTGCACTAGTTATTTTTAAAAAGCCTTCCACTTGGAATGAACTTCAGCTTTCCCAAACATGCCTTCTTTCTTAAATACCTGCAGTTCTCCAGTCACAGGGTAACCTGTTACTT
This sequence comes from Myiotriccus ornatus, assembly GCA_036023395.1. Taxonomy (NCBI): domain Eukaryota; kingdom Metazoa; phylum Chordata; class Aves; order Passeriformes; family Tyrannidae; genus Myiotriccus; species Myiotriccus ornatus. The sequence continues at coordinate 58,793,306 of JAYRBT010000177.1, read as the reverse complement.
CCTACTTTGTCACTAGATATTTAATTCCTCTTGCTGCTTTTTACAGTCTTGAAATAGTTTTGTCTGAGTTCTGTGATGTGAATGTGCACGTTTTCGTAAATATCCTTTCCTGAATGTGATGAAACATTATTACACTTTTTATTTACTTCTTCCACTTGTCTTCTTAAGATTACTTCAGGGTTCACTGTCATTTTTTTTTTTTCAGATATTGGGACAGTATTTAGATTATCTTTAGGCTGGACACAACCCCTGCTGCCTGTTGAACTCGTCTCTCTTCTGTTTTACTGTTCTGCTTGGTCTTCCTTTCAGAAAGGATTTGATCTGATGTGTGATAATTCTTCCATTTTCCTGGAGTGTGGTCTGGTTTAGATTTGTATATCAGTTTACTTATTTCTGACGATAATTTTTCTGGGCTGGTTCTTCAGTCTGGGTCTGTCACCACTTCCCTAGAAGTTTTCATCTGTTTCAGCGCAAATTCCAGGCAGTCTTTAGACATAAATGTGGAAGAGCCTTGGAATGTCTCAAAAGACCCTGAGCTCTTCAGTTCTGTTGACTGAACAAACTAAATCCCTTAATTCTCAGAAGCAACCTCAGTTGGGGATTTTTTTGCTTTGTTTTTTTTCCTTTCATTCAGTGCAGAGAGAACCCAGTTACAGGCAGTCACTGGTCGGTGGCCAGTGTTTTACCAGTGTCACTGCTCATTATGGAATGGGAACAGCTCCTGTTGGCTTGGTGGCAGGTGATGAGATCTGTCAGCTCTTGCATCCAGGACATACTGGGGCTTACTGGGACCCCTTGGCTTGATCTGCCTGGTACAGGGATGTTTTTCAGCATATTGTGGCCAATACCAAATTGCTGTGCTTTATGAGAGAACTTTATGATTGGAACAAGCTTTACTGAGCTCTTGGCTGCAATGATCTTTTTCTGAAACTGCTTCCATCAATAAATTGCCCATTTAAGTTGTATAAAATTTTAATTATCTCCGTGTTTTTACTGCATCTCCCTTCGCTTTAGTCTTTTTGGTGGGGAAATTTTGGAAAGTGTTTCCTGTATGTTTTTATCTTCTTGCAACAAAAGTGATGTTCTTTTGATTCCCTCTTCTTTATAAAATTGTTTTTAATCCTTTTTATTTTGCCCTGTCACTGAACCCTCTTCTGGTTTTTAATTTCACTGTGATTTTCAAATAGAGATTACTTAATAGTTTACAGGTTAAAAAAAGACTTGTCAAGAAATTGATCTGTAACATAAACTGGTCATTTTTTACTAATAATCTTGTGTTTCATCTCATGTCATGTGGCTGCAATCCAGGTTTTCTGCAATCTAGAAAATTTCTGAGACTGTGACATTTTTTTACAGTTCATGCTTAAATGTTTTAACTTACAGGCTTCTCTATTAATATTCACATATTTGTAATTTCTTGTTTTACTTCTACACCACTGATAAGCACAGAGTGTGCTTTGCACAGATGATGCAGCAGATGTGGGGGGGATGATCAGGAACAGTATTATGGGATTATATTTTTGGTCACCCTACTTATATCACTTGGGTTGTAAAATGTGTGGGAATAAAGAAGAGTTCCTTTTAGGGTGAATATATAAGAAAACCCCATTGTCATTCCCTAATTTTTAAAGAGTTGGACCCAGACTGCAGAGAGCAGCAAGTTAAAAATCGAACTCCACACTGGACAATAAGAGGAGGTAGAGTAATCAACCATAATCACCTTAAAATTCTACCTAAAATTTTACTTTAAAAGGTAGAACTTGGCTGCTTTTCTCTTGTGGTGCCTGCCCTGGGTCCTTTGGCAGGCAGTGGAGCTCTGGAGTTGCTGTGAGCCCATCTCTGATTTCCCTTTCAGACACGGGAGCAGGAGGAGCTGGAGGAGGCTCTGGAGGTAGAGCGACAGGAAAGCGAACAAAGGAGACTGTTCATACAGAAAGAAGAACAGCTACAACAGATGATAAAAAGGAAGAATAAACAGGCACTCCTGGATGATCTGGTGAGTAACGAAACCAGAGGCTCTGAGTGCTCATTAGCAGTACGTTGACATTCGTCTCTATCACGTGTTAATTCCCCCCAGTTAACCATCTGCCCCTGTTTCCCTGTCTTGCATGTTTTGTGTTAGTTGTTATTCATTTCAGTGTTGCAAACAACTCTGGTTTTGTTAAGCCAAGGGCTGGATGAACAGTGCATCTGGGATTCGTAGGCTCACTTGGACTCTCCCACTGTTGGCTTGTTAAGCACTTCTGAAGACTTGTTGATACTCTGGTGTGTTGAAGCAAAATGTTCATCAGGAGCTGCTTCATGAGCTCATCCATCCCTGCAATGGAGATGGTGGAGAGCAGGGGCAGTAACCTCAGGAGTTATTTGAGTGTTAGTCAGCCCTTTATGGGTCAGAGCACGTAAATGATAAGTGGTCCCATTGTATTTAAAAACTACTTAAAGGAAAAGATTTCTTACCTTGAGTGTGTCACGTTGTCTTACTCCAGCTTCTCCTGTGTGAGTTGCTCCATTTGAAGTGAACAAAGCTTGAGTTCGTTTGAGGGGTGTACAGACAAATGGAGAAAAACTCAAGCTACTCCTGGAAATGGTGTTAATCTTGGTTGAACTTACTGCTGATTCTGCATCTAAAATGCAAGGAAGTGTGGCCATAGAGAGGCTCAATAAATGTGTTATTTAAGCAAGATTCACATCTCAGTATTCTCAATGCAAGTGTGTGTACAGACGTGGACACACACACATTCATGTCTTCCAACACCCATGAGGACAGTCTGTGTGCGTAACAACACAGTAACTCATTTCCTTGAAGGAAAGCAGAAAAAAGAAGTATGTATCCATACATGCATCTATTCAGCTGTGTCAGTGTGGTTTAAAGCTGCTTGGTATGTTTAAATCAGAATTTCTCTTATTTCAGTGCATCTCACACTTATAAAGTGTTAACTCCTGCTTTATGTTCTCAGTTTTTATTGGAGATGTAGATGCTTTTCTACTTTTCCTGAAAAAGCAGCGTTCCTCTCTGAGCCAATGGAGAAGGTACTGACACGAGGAGAGAGAATTGAAGTGTAATTTAGAAGTTTCAGGGCCTCTTGAAGAACTGCCTTGTTTCAAGCCAGGAGTTCTGGCATCCTGTCATTGGTTTTCCTGAAAGGAGCTGGTGTTTCATTTTTTGTAGACAAAAGCAGAGATGAGCAGAAAGGTTCTCTGAAAATTCCCCAAGTCTGTAACTTTGCATCCAGCAATCTATTTTCACTTTAAAGGTAAATGGGCTTACAGTCCACACAATTAGGAATAGTGGATCAATTAATAAAAATTCCGCTATGAATTTGAATCTAATTTCTCAGAATATGGATTCTGAACTGATTTCTGACTTACTTAAATGTTGTTCTAAAACACGGTCTTAACTGACCGGAGACCAGTGGTGATGTGTGTTTGGTTGTTTTGTTATTATTTTTTTTAACACAGTAGTAGGTTTTACTGGAAACCTTCACCAGATGGCTTTCAGAAAGAATGGTTATAAATAATCCTTAAAACATGACCAAAATAGGTAGTTTTAACTGTGATTGCATATGTATTGCTATTAAAACATATCTTAATATTCTAAAAACAACATAAAGGTGATTTTTAAAGGCTGATAAAGGAAACTGAGCAGTTCTAAGTTGTGTGTCTGTTTCTGAAGGAGGACTGTCAACTTAAATTTGAGCCAAAACTTGTTTTGTAATACTAAAGCTTTATAAAACCAGCACTGAAGTGTTTGTATAATGACTTATAAAGTCTCTGGAAAACCAGCAGTTGTTAAACAAATAAACATTTCCTATGGTCTCTGAAGTCCCTCTAATGCTGTGCTGCAATTCTGAAAATGAAGCTGATTGTAAGTAAAACTTAATTGAGAAATGCAGTAAAAGCCAATTGTAAAGATTAGTAGTGTAAAGAATCAGGTGTAAAAAATAATAATCCTGTATCTATGGTCGCTGGTTCTGTGCTTAACTAACAAGGATTAATTTCTGGCTACAGAGATACCAGTGGCAAAACCACTGACTTGGCAGGATTGTGAGTGCAGAGGAAGGTGGGAAGTTCACATTTCACCCATTGGTTTTGAATCTTCTCCTTTGGGTAGATCACCTGGCATGGGCAACCTACAGCCCAGACCTCCTGAGTCTTGGTAAATTTGTTTTCCAGGATTGTTCTTGCCACTGGACAACAAGAAAAAATTTAAGATAAATTTTTTGTGTGTGGTACAGGTTGAGATATTGGGTCTTTCCTCTTCCTCCTTTGATGCTGAAACCCTAAGAAGCTGTTGAATCTCATAGAATCATAGAAATGCTTGTTTTGGAACGGTCCTTAAAACCCATCTCGTTCCAACCCACCCTGCCATGGGCAGGGACACCTTCCTCTATCCCAGGTTGCTCAGAGCTCCATCTAACCTGGCCTTGAACATTTCCAGGGATGGGGCACTCACAGCTTCTGTGGGCAACCTGTGCCAGTGTTTTACCAGCCTCACAGTAAAGAATTTCTTCCAATACCTAATCTAAGCCTACTCTCTTTCAGTTTAAAGAAGCCCATTCCCCTGTCCTGTCATTCCAGGCCCTTGCAAAAAGTCTCTCCTCATCTCTCTTGTAGGCTCCCTTCAGGTACTGGAAGGCTGCAATTAGGTCACCACAAAACCTTCTCTTTTCCAGGCTGTACTATCCCTATTCTCTCAGCCTTTTCTCATAGGAGAGGTGCTCCTTCCCTCTAATCATCTTCGTGGTCCAAGTCATTATGTGTGTTATTTGTGGTGGTTTTGTATGGAGTGAAGTTCTCAGTTGTTTGCAAAAGTGCTTGAGGATGAATACTGTGCCATTTTCAAAGAGCCTGTAATTTAGGTAGTCCAGAGGCAGGGAAAAAGGCACAGAAACATTTGGTATTTAAAATGTTGTGCAGCAGGCTCTGGTTTGTGGCCAGCGTGGGGAGTGCAGCAGCTCTTGCAGAAAAGACAGGACCTGGGGCCAAGGCTCCATGAACCCATCCTTGGCTGGGAACAGGGAGGGGAAAGCTGGTGTCACTTGGTGGAGAGGTGACCAAGGTATTGTGGAGGCCCAAGGTTTGCAGGCCACTGGAAGAGCAGTTTGGTCCTGTAATTGTTTTGATCTCCAGTACTAGATTAGATTCTATAGTATCTTCATTTAAGTGACATCTTTTAAAATAAAACCTCTCACTTTAAAAGCACAACACTGTGTCATAATTTAGCCTTGTAGTCTCAAATGCATTTTATATGTTATTGGAAGATTTAGGGCACTTTATTTGCTGTATAAACTCTTGCACATGCATGCAGAGGATTCTTGATCTGCTCTTAGATATCTTGTGTGCTGTGGGACTTGCCCTCTCTTCTTCAAGAGGACACTTTGCAGGCACGAGCGAAATGAGATGGCAACACAGGCTCTCCCTGGGCTGGGGTATAGCTTGGAGCCAAGCAAGGAGCAAGGTGCCTTGAAGACATCATATCCACACTCTTTTACCAGAACCTCGTGGGTTTTGAGACCGATCTTTCAGCAATTGTTGTGTACAGCCAGCTTTGTTCATACCGTGGCACAGTTTGTTTTCCTGTACAGAAAACTGCTGCTGCTGTGGGTAAATGCTTACAGCATTGGAGCTTTCACGTGTGTTAATAGTTAACAGAAGGGCCCTGTGCGTATTCAGGAGGACGAACAATCAGGATGCGGTGCCTTGCTGGCACGGTGCGGGTTTCCCACAGTTGTGTAATCTGGTTACCGGGCATTGTGCGAACTCTTGAGAAGTTGGTGCAAAATGGGCTTCCTTGAGTAATTTTGTTAGAAATGCAGCGAATGTTTAAGGAATACGAAGGGACAAAATGAACCAGAGACCTCTTCCCACTCTTCCCTTCTCCCCCAGTGTGTTAGATCTGATGATTAAAAGAATTCAGAGTCCTTAACCTCTGGCAGCTGGCAGCACATGCTGCTGTGGGGTGTTTAGAGATGTACAGCTCTTGGAAGAAGCAGACTGTAAACTGTTACATTTGTGGTTCAAGTTTTCTTCAAGTTGTATAGAAATTAGATGTCTCTTACTATCTCTTACTACAGTTTAGGTTTTTAGCATCTTCTCTTCCCTCCTCCCAGTTAATCACAAAAATGTGAGTAGGATCATGTGTGTTAGTTGTATTTGTGGAGGAGATCTTGCCATGTGAGGTTTTTCTACTTTTAACTTGCATCTACTTGTTAGATAAAGGGAGTGTAACAAAAAATAGAGAGGAAAAAGGACTGGTAAGTGATGTGAAAAATCAGTATATAATGTGAATGTTGTTCACGATCACTTCAGAAGATTTTTCTAGGATACCATGAAAACAGCAAAGCATGTCATGGCATTAGAAATATCCAACTTCTTGCCTTGAACTAAGTAAAAAAAACCCCACAGTGCAGTTAATGAAGTTCGTTTGGTTTTGTGAGTAACAAGTATGGTTTCATAGTTCAGTGTTTACTTGGTTTTTGCAACAGAAGTGTATGTGATGTTTGAGAGCCTTAGGAATAAAATACTGCACTAGAGCAGTTCAGGAGGAATCCATCTGAACTTCTTCCCTGCTCTCAACTTTGTCAGTTCTAGCCAGAAATTCTCAAGGATTTCTGTGTGTGTGTGGATAGTTGCATTAGCCTCTTAGAAAATTACTTAGCCAATAATTTCCTGACCCACTCAAGAATGCAGTTACATATATGTATGTTAATAATAATTTTGTCCTGAGAGTTTAAGTAGTTCATTTGCTTAACTATTCATTTTACTACTTTATGTATTTCTAAAAATTGGCTGGCTTCCCTAAAAATAAGTTGCTGAAGGAGAAAATAAATATGCTGTTGGTTGCACTTACAATAGTGCCATTGTGCAGAGCAGAGCAAGGATCATTTCCAAACGGCCTCAGGTGAAATCTAATGGGAAACAATTTCAAACTGCTCTGAGTTCATTGGTAGAAAGAATGTGTCTTAGATAAACATCTGATCCAAGTTATACTACTTGGTATTATTCCTTCTCTGATTAAGTTCTAATTTTTATTTTTTTTATTTTAATAAATATAGTTGCATTGGCCAGTTGGAATAAGGAGGCTGTTATATTGTCTTTAATGTGGATTCTATAAAAATGGTTGTTTGCAGATTACTTTGATTTATGGGGTTGCTGCAGCTTTTTCATATTACTGAAAATGATCTTTTTCTGTGAACTGTTTCTTAGAGGATACTTGGCATTATGCTGCTCTCCTAGTGATGGCCTCGCAGACACAGCTTGCAGTTTTGAAGGATATGCAGTGTTAATTAATATTTGTTTAGGTTTAGCATTCAAATTTGTTCCTCTTATGTTTACAGGAGAGCTCTGATCTTCCTGCTTCACTGCTTTTAGCTCAGCATAAGGACAGATCTACTCAGCTAGAAATGCAACTGGAAAAACCCAAACCTGTCAAACCAGTCACATTTTCCACTGGCATCAAAATGGTAAGACTTGCTTGTTTCTTCTTTTAATGCCTTTCAAAAGACCAAGTGTTTCCTCATAAGAAATTCAGAGGTTATTTAAACCTGAGTTGCATATTATATTAAATACACTGTTCCCTTCCAATTAAATAAGTAATTAGGAATTAATCAAAGAATTTCATTGTTCTGCTACTTGCAGTACTGAGATGACCCACTCTTAAGGTTCATCACAAGTATATGGAACATTTTCATTACATAGTTGTCAAAAAAAACCAAAAACCCTCTCCCTGCAAAGTCGTGGTGTCTTTGAATTAATTTTCTTGTTTGTGTACTGATTCTGGAAATTGAAATTTTGGAAGTTCAAGAATAGGCTGCCCTTTCTTTGGATTTACTTAAGCACTGGAGCAATCTGTGAGTATGAAACTGCCAACCTAGATAATTATGGCAGGGTTAAGGACACTATTTTCGTTGCTATTTGGCTGTAGGAAGCAACAAGTACTTTTGCAAATGTGTCACTGCTACGGTGGCAGCTGAAGCTCTGTCAGCATTCCTGTTCTGCATCACGACTTGGTGCACATACACATCAGCCTGTGTGTGTAAATGTAAAGCTGGAGGTGGGAGCCTGAGTTACTGATCTTTTCTGCACCTTACTGGTTTTCTGTTTCGTGTTGTTGTAAATCCCTGCATGTTTTAGACTTTGTATTTCAGAATTGATGGTGCTAAATGATGTCTTGAAAACAACCAACACTCTCTACCCTTCTGAATACCCAAGGCAGCAAAGCAAAAACCTTTGCATCAGATTAGTTTCCTATCAGCAATCAGTTTATTTTTGCCAGGAATATTTGTGCTGTGTTCATTATCTGCTGAAGTGTTCACAGTGTAGAAGCATTTGCAGCTTATTTTTTCGAAAGCAGTGCCAGCTTTTGCAAAGCTGTGTGGATTGTTTTCTTGTTTTCCTCTGGTATAAATTGATCTTCTTCTTTTTTCTTTTAAAATCTAGGAATCTGGGGGAGGTTGATATGGTTTGTGAGATATTTTCTGTGTGTGTAGGAAAGCCAGTGGATAGAAAATGTTTGTTGTTCTGTTTAAATATAGTCCAGTTGAGTGTCTGTACTTTTTCTTGCTGTGGCCTTTCTCCTGGGAAAAGGAAGATAACTTTGTTACATGATGGGGACAGTGGAAGTATTTTCTAATGCATTTATAAATGAATATTAAATGCAGTATATGGTAGTGGACATTTTGAGATCTGCAGCCCTAAGTACACTTTATCTGGGAATGGGGAAAGACTTGGATGAAGAGATCTCTGGCAGCACAACATCTAAATCTTAACGTTTGGAATAATAGGGGATACATCAGTTAACTAATTACTATACCAGTGTTCAGAAAATGTGAATAGATGATTAATTTGTTCAATCTCAGAAAACAAAAAATTGCCTCACCCTGGTTGAGCTTAGTCCTAAATTAGAAATGTACAATTTAACTGTATTTATTTCTATTACTGTTTTTAACAATAAAGTTAAGGATAGGAGTATTTGAATTTGGTGACTACTATTCATGGAAAGTGTATTGCATCAAATAAAAGTTCTACACTGATAAAATTAGAGGTTTTGTTGAGAAAGGTGAATGTGTGCATATTTTCTGTACAGGGTGCTTGATTTAGTTATTACATGGCACTAATTTTTAGAAGTATAAAGAGATTATATTACACACTAATAACAATATTGAGATTCTGGACAATAAATTTATTAAGTGGCTTAATTGTAATTTTTAAAATAGTTGGGAATGTTTTGTGGGTGTTCTGCTAGGGCACAGCTCAGTGCTTGGAAGCAGATGTTGAATTGCTGTGGATGATGTGCAAACTGGCAGTTTACAGGGCTGCTTTGACACGGTGGCCTCATTTGAATGAAGGTGTTTTAATATGGCTAAATACAAAATTATAAATAGGAGGGTAAATAACAGGCTTTGTGAAGAGGATTGGTAGTTTAGCTAAGTAAGTAAAGCAGTTTGACCCTTTGTCACAGCATGTGTTGGGGGGATCTTGGGTTTGTGCATAACCCAGCAATAAATAGGAAAGGACTTGTTCTTCTGAATGCAGTGTTGGGAAGAGCTGTGGACTGGAGAGTTCTGCTGGCTGCATTTTTAGTGCAAAAATCAGAACACAAAATTTACCGAAGTCCATTCAAAGGCAAAAAGATCTGCTTTCTCCTGCAATCTGCCTCTGGTCTGGGAGAAGGTTGAGGTATGACTCAATTTACAGTAAGTACCTCTTTCACACAGAACATGCCAAATCTGAGCAGTGCAGCCATAAATGCAGCGAGAACCAGTAACCTTAGTTAAACAAATGGCATCCAAATAGGAACTGAAGGAATGAGTAAGACCTGAAGTTCACGATGTTCCACCGCTTAATTGGCCTCACTGTTGAAACTGAGTCTGGAACGCAACGAAATCTCTGATTCTCGATGTTTTCAGGACAGGATTGGGGTGTGTCTTGGAAAGTTATTGTAGTCAAATGCAAATTGCTGGGTGCAGAGCCGAGTTAGTTTTGTAACAAGCAACAGTGCACGTGATTTGGTGGGGTTGATGATCCATGATGGTGTATTCCAGTGACAGTGTAAGGTGAATCCCCACCTGGGTACTCACCTTATTGGTAAGTGTATTTTCCAGACTGAGTGTTTTTCTAAGAGCCCGAGATGCTCAGTCCATTAGTTTTGTGTAGGTGTACACGTGGAGTAGGTGGAGCTTTTGTTGTGCTCTTTATAGTTGCTTTGTCTTTGCTCCTCTCTAAGCCATGGGGTTCACACCATCTGTATTGGTAGGGGCAGCTCTAGGGGAGTACTGGGAAATTCTTAAGAAATATAGTTCTAATTAATCATAGAATCATAGAATCATAAAGTCAACTGGGTTGGAAAAGATCTCAGAGATCATCAAGTCCAATCCTTGATCCAACACTGCTGTGGTTCCCAGACCATGGCACTGATGCCACATCCAGTCTCATCTTAAAAACCTCCGGGGACGGTGACTCCACCACCTCCCTGGGCAGCCCATACCAATGTCTGATTACTCTCTCTATAAAGAATTTCTTCCTAATATCCAACCTAAACCTCCCCTGGTAGAGCTTAATGCTCTGTTTGGCTCAACAGTTCTGCTCATTCAGTATATTTCTGGGAAAAGTCTTGTGCTCACTGTCAGAGTTTCAGCAGCGCACATTTAATGAATCACATTCTTCCCCTGTGCTTTTAGTTTTTCCTTATAGTTTGGCCACTGACCTTTCCTGGTGGGTGTTTTCTTTAATTTTGTTTCAAAAGAAGGGAATCCAGAAAGAGCTAGCTGAGGTGGTGTCTAATGGGGAGCTGGTATTTACACAAAGCTATAAAAATGTGCCAGTTTTGGTAATCCACTGGTCTGGGTTTTTTGTCCGGCTTGAACATGAGTGTTTTTCCTGGGAAGGCTTTGGTCAGAGATGCTCTTCTGCTTGGCTGCTAATTGAACATGTTTCTCGGTGTCTGAATTAGGAGGCAAGTCCATTCTAGTCTCCTGGGCAATGCTCAAGGAAGTTGGCTCATTTAAGGTGTCATATTAGTGCTGTGAGTTCCTCTGCTTGCAGGGGGAGGAGGGAATGTCTTTCACTTGTAAGCTAAGCAAGAGCATCCCCTATAGCACGAGACAGACAGCTCATGGGGGCAGGGTCTCCTTCACTATTCCTTTTGTTAAATTCCTTCTTTTTTCTCCTCCTTTCAAGTGGAAGCAGGGTTTGTCTCTGTAGTCTACTGTTTAACTTTTTCAGTGAATTATATCTTCTGTGCACCAAGTTTACCTTTCAAACTGATCAGTTTGATTCACCCCTGTGAGTGAGGGGAATGAAGTGCTTCGGAGCTTTCTCCTTTGCATGGTCATCATATTAGGAAATACACTTAAAGCATATCTGAATATTTAAAACAGTCTTATTTAATCTTACGTCTGTGTAAAGCTACAAAATCAGCAATCAGTTGTTGCGGTAGTGCTAAAAATGCTATTTCCTGTCAGTTCTGGTACTTCAGGTTTTAGTAGCTGTCAGAAAGAGCAAAGGTTGTCAGGAATGAATGATGTTTCCAGCGTTTCTAGGGCTTATCAGGGGGTGCAAAACAAATCTAAGTCTGGCAAGAGAATCGTTCTTCTGTTTCTTGGTGAATGGAGTGACCATTTCTGGTTGGGAGGTAGCTTTAATGTGAAGCTCGTTTTGAGGTGTAAAAGAGGTGCTCATACATATTGCACACAAAATGGCAGTTTGCAAGTGCAACAGGAATTAATTCTGTTACAGGAGTTTAGTTTTCTTTTTATGTCTCTGGCATTTACAGGACTGTAGGAACCTTTTTGGTGCTTGTAGAGCTGTGCTTTGCATCACCGGTGTGGTTAAAAATGCATAGAAGTGTGGATGGATTTAACTTCTCTTTAATTCATTGGTGTGGGACACACGGAACCTTTTGAGTCTGTGGCCCAGCCAGTTCCGTGTTTGTAGAAAATGAGTGCCTCAGGCTTATGCTCTCTCCAGCAAGTTTCAGGCTGTCCCTTTTCTTTTCCTTGCAGTTCTATAATGTTCCTGTGCTCCCTTCCCCCAGCCTCGCAGGACACTTCGCCTCTAGTGATGGTATTTTTGAAGGAATCTCATGTAGTTAAAAACCCAATTACCTCTAATTGGATTGCCAAAACACTCAGGAAAACAACATAGGTGTCCTCTTGCCTGCTACCACGTGGGAGAGTTTGCCTTTTTGCATTTTGTCCCCGAATACCTCAGAATTAATGTAACGCGTCATTGACCTTTCGTTTTCTGCCATCGTTTTTGTTTTACTACTTAATAGCAGTGGGAATATTTATTAATAGAAATATATAGTGCTGAGTGCTGTACATGCTTCGTCATTACCAAGATGGTCTCTGCCCCTGAATTTGCAGTGTAAATAGATGTGTCAGGGAAGGAGGGGAACCAGATGCCCGGAGGGGATGTTCTTGCCCAGGATTAGACGGTAGGGCAGCGGAGGAAGAAGGAATAGGATCCAGCCCTCCTGAATTCCTAACCTTGTGGCTCTTCCGCTGAGCCGGGCTCCATCTCCTGTCAACAGCACCCCTGAATGGCAGCAAATTAAGAGTGAAATATCCTCTCCAGCTACTGCTTCCCTTGTCCGAATCACAGCAGCGATGTTAAATATAACTTTGTGGGTCTGAATATTGCCCGGATTTATTCCAGTTCTTATAGTTTTGGGTTATTAGGAGCTGAATGCTTGGGAGAGCAGTGTGCAGTCTAGGGCAGTGAGAGCTTGCAGGAGGGAGCAGTCACAGAACCAATATTTCAGAGGAATGGATTTGTGTCAGACACAGGATGTCTAGGACACCTCAGGAATGCGCGTTACCACTAAGCTGCACATAACAAGTGTCAGGGAATAGATTCCGTGCAGCGTTACACTTGCAGTGTTATTCTGATGGGAAATAATATTCTTATTTTACGTTATGTGGAGCTATTTCTTTTAAAACATTGACCTCATCAGTTCAGGTCAAATTAACTGTTCTTTATTATTACCTTTTCCTGCAATATTGCTTCCTGTGCAAACAATTCCTGAGCGGCTGCTCCTGTTTTTCAGTCTGTTTCTTTTATAGCTTGTGGAGCAATTATCCAAAGTCCTGTTCCAAACGCAAAAAAAGTCTGTCAAAATATCTTTTTAATCAGTTGTGCTCCTTCAAAGTTGCTTAGACATATGCCAGGTACTCTGAGGTAAGTGAGGTGCGTGTCACACTGTGGTTTAGACTACAACTTTTCTGCAGCTCCCACGGGGGCTTTGCCACCCTGTCTGTGTGTCTACGGACTGTTTCAGCCTTGCTTTGCTAACTCTTGCCTCTCTGGTTTGGTTGGTTTGTTGGTTTTCATGTAGTGTGTTTTGGTGTATGGATTGTGGTGGTTTGTTTCCTCTTTTTTTCTTTTAAAGTGCTTTTAGTTTTTGCCTGAAGTTAAAAAAATAAGTCAGTCAATCAAGCCCTCCTTCACTGTTAGCTCAGCTGGTCTGTCTTCAGGCTGAAACTCTTCAGATGGAATTGATTTCTTTGAGATCTATGCCATTTTGAGTTTAATTGGTGTTTTGTTTTTAATCTTCGTTTGGCTCATGCTACGCACATTTCTCTTTTACAGCTGGGTGGAATATTTTCCTTTTTCACAGCTCTCGGTAGTTTAGAATCACGGCAAAATCACAACACTTACTTTCAAGGGGAGCTAGTGTGTTTGGGTGAATAGATCCTTTTGGAATAGAGGTATTTGTTTAGAGAGCATGCATGTAAAGGTAAAATTTCCAGTGGCACTGAGCATTATGTGGGTCTGTACCACGAGGCTGATGAGTTGCCCTCGCAGTCGTGGTGCCTGTGTCCCAGCTCAGTGCTCAGACACTCTGGGCTGGGTGTCAGTGCCATGAAGCTGAGTCTTGTTGCAGAGGAAAGCCAGATGTCCCAGGCAGAGGGAAGTTACAGTGTGTTCCAGCAGGTCTCTGAATGAAGGTGCTCAGGGAATGAGCATTCCTGCCAGGCAGCTTCCCTGGAGTGGAGATTCTTGGGGGTTGTGCATTCTTGCCCTGTGACAAGTGGGATTCTGCAGTTGCTAAGCACCATTTCCTGATTCTTTAGTAAGAGTATATACTGTGTATTGCTTTAGCTTTGGATTTTTGTCATCAGTAACAATGCCTTGTTTTTAACAACGAGCACTGCATTGGTCTACTGAGAAGGATACTATTTCTGAAAAGAAAAAAGGAAAAAGAAGCTGTGGCTGCTGGATCTCCACTGTCTTTGACAATATATTTGTACAGAATCCAAATATATGAACTGAGGGACACCAAAAATGCTGGATATTACAATTCAGGTTAGGACTAACCTGGATTTAAAAAATGATCCACAGCCCTGTGATCCACATACTGCTCACTTAAATCTCATAGGTCTATGTTTATAGATACAATACGATTGCAACTTCCGAGTGGCACGCTGGAGGATGATTAGCAATAGTAAATCCGTTTGTCGTACTAAGTCCCTAGCCCTCTGTTTAAATAAAGATGTTTTGTTAAGAGTCAAGCACATACCTGCAGAACTGTGCTTTAAGGTTTTGAACTCTGGTTTTGAAGTGCATGCCAGATAAACTTTATTTAAGTGATCTGTCATCGGAACGCTTCCTTTGCACTCCAGCCCACGGACTGAAATCTAAAACATTAATTGGGTTCTGGCCTTACTAAATAATTACTGTTATAACAAAGTACATAAACATTCAGCACGTTGTGTTGACTTAATGAATTTTTTTTCCTAATGTAGGGAAGAAGTATTTCTAGAGAAAAAATGGACAAAAATAAATGATAGTATTTGTTATTCCCCTCACCTCATTTACACAGTGATGACCTTGGAAAAGGAGACCGGATTTTGAAAATGCAGTTCTATGTCTCCCCATATCTCTCTGCAGGATTTCTGTTTGGAATGCCTTAGGAAAGATGCCATAGCAGAAATTAAGATGTTTGGTGGACAGACATAATCAGAACTTCTTGACCTGATTCTGTTTTATGGTTGGTCTCTCTTATACTGCTCTGTTAAAATAAATATTTCTTCATTTGCTTTAAGGCTCCTTTACGTGGCTAAAGCAGCACATGTTTATATACACATATTAGTATAAATACAAATCAGGCCCATGAGTTTGCACAGCTGTAATGATTGGAATTTAGTAAATGAAATAGTGCCAGCAGTGTTAATTGTGCAGAGTGAACAGCACAACTGATGTACTTAATGAAGTGACTGTAGCCAGCAGTGGAACAGGTCTAAGATTTAGCTGTCACTTTTTGGAACTGAACTGTTCTTGAGATTTGGGGTTTTTTTGAGTTTTTTTTTTGGTTGGTTGTTTGGGTTTTAAAGTGTCCTGCTTGGTTTATGGGGTTGCCCAGGAGCTTACTTGCTTGTCCAGCTCTTTACCATCTGTTTGCAAAGGTACATCTCTGTTCACACAGCATGTTTTGGTCCCATGAAAAGGCTTGTAGGGAGAAGGCTGCTGGAGGGGTTGTCAGCTGCTTCCTTGCTTTGTGGGAACAGGCACTGGGACGGAGCATCAGGAACTGGGCTTCAGGCCCTAATGCAGGATGCTCAAATTCCATCCCAAGCAACAGCCAGACCTGCCACTAGCTACGATAGCACAAAGACACGTTGTAGAGCGTTCTGAGGAAAATGCCATTTAAATCAGCCTGAGATCCTCCTATTTCTGAGTCTTAGAGCTCTGAATATACCATTGCTTGAGTAGGTGTTACTGTGAGCAGTAAGGAGAGATCTGACTGAAAGAAAGAAGGTGGCTGAGAGGGGAGTCCAGCAAAACAGCTGGCAGGGAAATAAAGAATAATAAAAAATTTCTCAATCATTGTTTGTTTTGGAAAGATCATGCTTTAAGCACATGGAAATACTTTACACATTTGAGAAGTGCTGACTTCCTACATGCCTTGTGAAGGAACAGCAAATCATTCATATAATGTAAACACATTTATAGATTGTTCCAATATAACTTTTTTCAGTGCTGCTGTTCTTTTTAACAAGATACAATTCAGTGCATACATGCTCTTTTGATGCTATACTTTGGCTAAGAGTTGCAAACACCATACATGCTAAATCTTAGAATTCATGCTAAATGAGCGGCGCAAAGTTATTGAACCACACTTTTGATGCAAGAAGTTGTTAAATGGTGCTGCTCGATGCACTGTTTAAAAGTAAACATACCAGAAAGAAGTGCTGGGGTGGAGCAGAAAGAAATAACTTGTCCAAAAGTGTGAGTGTAAGGAGTCTCCTTGTGTCTTGGTAGAGATGGTATTAAAAAATGGGAGCAGAAAAGTTCCTCTGTGGGGGTGGAATTTGAAGTCACAGAAGAAAAATCAATCAAGTGAGAAGCTCTGGTGCCAAAATTGCAGTGGATACTTGTGGAACTGTATAATCACAGTTCTGGGAGGGGTCTTGAGAGGTCATGAGGTCCTTCTCCCCACTGTGAGGCAGAGCCAGGGGTACTTCATGCCAGATATGAGTCTAACCTGGTCTTAAAGATCTCCAGAGATCGAGGCTTTGCAGTCTCTCAGGCAGCCTCTGGTAGCACTTGGTGCCCTTGCTTTTACATTTTGGGGGAAATTCAGTAACTGTGCATTTCCTTGACCTGATACAAGTTCATTTTCTGCCTAGGTAAGTGCCAAGAGCAGGTTGTTCTTTGCCTTTTTGTAAGAGGTTCTTATGTATTTGGAGATGACTATCTGAAGATGACTCTGTAAAGAGGACTTCATAGAACTAAAAAAAATAGTGCAGATGCCTTAATTGCCATTTAACAATAAAAACATTCATTTCTGCAAATGGTTGGTAGACTGTCTCCACTCCACAGACTAGATGTGAAATGACATTCATCAGCTGATGACTTTTTAGAGAGGAAAATTCTTTTCAAGAGAGCATTAAGAACATTTAGAGAATTGTTGTAAGTTGCAGTGAAGGGTTTGAATTAATTTAGGGAAACTAAAGTAAAATTTCTGTGTGTGACCTTTTTGCCATGATCTTTTTATTCTTAGCATTTGCCTGCATTGGTGAGAACATTGCATGTTTTCTTCGAATCCTTTCTTCTGTTGCTGCTGATCAGAGCAGTTCTGTGTCATTCCTTTATCTTCTCCATTGTTTAGCTGGCGGAGTGCTGGTGACCTGGAATGGCAGAGCTGGGATAATGTCTTCACAGATTCCTCTGAGTCAGTGGCCGGTTGGGCTGTGCCTGTTTGTCTTGCTTTGAGAGCAAGACAGGCATGTGTGTGCAGACTTATCTCACAGACTGGTTTTATTCCTGGTTATTCCATTTCTCGATGAACTGGAGTTCTGTTTACCAGTGTGGAGTACGTTGTGCTCACGGCAGATGAAAGATCTCCCATACGCCTGTGTTGTGTTCCATACCTGTTCTCAGGGCCACCTTCAGACAAATTTTGAGTAAGCACAGCCTACATCTGGCTTTTCTGAAATTCCTGCCAGACTTCAAGGATCATGCAAGGAGAGCCAAGAGGAGGACAAAGGGTTGGTCGTGGTGGAGGTAGTCACCAGAAGAAACGTGGCAGGGAAATCAGTACTAAGCGCTGGCAGCAGCAGCAGCAGCAGCGGTGCCATGGTGAGAGCGTGGGATCAGGGCTGGGGAATGGGGAAGCACAGGGCAGGTGATCAGATGGATGGAGGGAACATGGGTGGACACGGTGCCATCGCTCTGAGTGAGGAGATTTAGGGCAGGTGGGAGTGAATGGGATGAGAGCCCAGGGAGAAGGGCTGAGGGGTTTCTGCATGAGATTGGGAATTCTAGGGGAGCTGTAGGACAGAAGGGTTTGATTCTGGTACTCATCTGTCTGGATCAGTTCATCTGTAAGAAGTCTGGTCTTTGAGGACTGCAGGGGTTTCCAATGTGCCATCTCCACACCTGGTTAACCAAGTGTTCTGGCTGTAGGCAGGGCTGTATATTCAGGGCTTGTGTTTCCCACACCATCTTCTGTTTTGTGTTAATCTCTGTTCCAAGGTGCATCAGTCTTACTAAGACATTAATTCCCTACAAAGAAAAAATCATCTGTGTGTGCATGTACCACACTTCTGCACCTCAACTCCTGCCTAAGTGAACACAGCAAATAAATTAATTTTTTTTGCTACAGGGTCTCAGTGGAGTTGACTTTTGAGCTGTAAAACAGCACATTTGTAAATTAAAAAATACATTTTTTTAAATGAAGCTGTATTTCAAATGAGCTGTTGTGGGCCCTGGTTTTCAATAGTCATTATTACCATCCAAGGTGCACTCATATCATGCTAGGGTATTGCAGCAAAAGATATTTGGATCAAAGAGACAATGTTCTGTACCATGGAGACTTCAAAAGTGGTTTTCCTTAAAAATGTTTGTTCAGGTGCAGAGGGTGGGAGAAAGGAATCTTGTTTTAGGCAGTCAGCGTCGGACATCAAAAAGTAAATGTCCCCATATATACCCAGTGTGAACTCAGAGTGTCAGTCAAGGTGTCTCTGGAAAGGAATATTGACAGCACTGGCTAATAATGAAAGAGAAATTATCCTTGTGAAGAAGCACCTTAGTCTTTGAAAGCTTGGCTTATCTTTATTCCTCTTAAATGTTTTGGGTTTGCTGAGGCTTTTATTTTAAAGCAGAAAAGCCCCAATAATGGCATATACGAAGGTGGACAGTTGGCTAGTTTAGTTTGTTGTTTTGCTCTGTCTGAGAATAGTTGCTACACAGGTAACTCTTGTATTTTGGGGAAGTGTGAGGCTCAGGTAGTTTGTGAGATGTGTTATAGTTCAGTAGAATGTGTGGCAGAGCAGTAAAATCCTCTACCTCTTGCCAAGTCCATAATAGTATGGTAATAGGTTGTGTTTTTATGCAGACTTCTTTTCTAGAATATAAAGTACTAAAGAATATTGTAACTACAGAGAAACCTGCTTTGACTCACTTAGACAAATGTGTGCAGCGGTATGGGCAGGAAATGGAAGGACAGAGAGCACATGTGGAACCATCTATCTAAATTAGCTGGAGGGGGGCCAGGAGGCTGGAACTTGCAACATTTGCCATGATTGGTGGAAAACAAAATGATGGTTTTGTGTAAGAATAATGGTTCCTGTATTATTCTGGGCCAGTGAGGTACATCCTGCAGGAGACAGATGTGCCTTTAGAGGTGGTGCTTGTGGAACTGGAAGATGGTGGAAAGGTAAGTTTGGAGGGAGGAACAAGTTAAAAGTGAGGGCTGTGTGCACAGGAGGAAAGCAACATGTATTTTTAAGTCTGAGGTCCATTCTCCTGTTTCATCTCTTGAAAGAGAGGCAGAAATAAATAGAGCATTGCTCTCTTCTCCGAAGCGTAGAGAGAGAATCACAGAAACATGATCGTCTGCAAGACAGTCGGAGGCAGTGCTCCAGGAACCAGGAGCTGCTGGGCTGGGCTGCGTGGATGTGCTGACAGATCCAGAGGGATCCATGTAGGCACCTGATCCTCACCATCCTTAGGCACTCCTTGGCACCGGGACTTGGGGCTGCCTGTGCTTGGGTACCTGAGGACACGTGTACGTGGCTAGCATTAAAAACAAAATAGCCACATACATCACATATATCCCAGACTATATATAAAAATGGCCAGCTTGCCTGTGACAGGCTCTTTGGGTGCAGACAAGCAAAGTTTGAATAATAAGTTAGTAAATATTTGAAGAATTTTCTGCCTTTCCAGAAGAGTGGCACGATCCTGGCCTGCATACTGAGGATTCTCCATCATGGTTGTTTACAAGAAAACGTGATTAGGGTTTCCTTTTCTTGTTGAGGGAGAGGAAGAGGGGCTTGGCTTCAGAGCTGATGGGAGGACGTAGAGGGGATTTCAATGGGAGCTTCACCCTTCCTTTGTCCTCACCTATTCAGTGTCTCTTATGCACCTTAATCTGCCCCTTTGTGAGATGATGCCACGTTGAATTCCCATGTTAATTCAGATAGACTCTGAAGCCTAGTTAGCATTAGACCAAGAATTTATCTCATATCAGGCACTTCTAAAATCTGCTTGGAGTATGGGGTAAAAAACCCAAAACAACACAACCCCCTTAAAGTGCAGTTTACACTAAAGCTTAGTGTTGCATCAGTTCAGTTTCATTGGTAGGGTTCTGTACAGCATTTGCTTTGTGCTACTTTTTAACCAGTTTTGTCTGGCCAGTTAAATGAATTTGAAATACAAAAATTATACAGATGTGTCACTTCTAAGGTAATAGAAATACCCTTGAAGAGTGTTGTACCCATTTAGCTGTTGGTTGCTTTTAGACTTTGTGTAACCAACTTAAGCTGTAGCTGAGTTGTCAGATATAACTTTGGCATTAAGTCTCTCTATCACCTGATTGAAAAACCTTTGGATTTTTTATCAGAAAGGACCCTGAATAAAATATTGGTGGTATCAGGGTTATTCTGTTTGTCATGAAGACCAACGTATAAATGTAGCTGCACTTTAGTTCTTATTTTCTGTATTTATGAAGAGCCAAAGTACATAGCAACTGCAGCTTTTCAAAGTGTTTAATTTCTTCTGTAGGAAGAAGCCCCCCTTTAGAACTGGGGATACTTTGTTGTTAAATACAGCACTCTATGACCATGCTGGTGCACCTTTTATTATCTTCAGGCCATCTCTGCTCCATCTCACTGGTAGCCTCAGGCTTAGAAATGAATGAGTGGGCTGTGCTGGAGGTGACAGAGTTGGACCTGCAAGTGGGAACTGAATTTAGAGGGTAAAAACCACTGATGCATACTCT
Organism: Myiotriccus ornatus; assembly: GCA_036023395.1. Taxonomy (NCBI): domain Eukaryota; kingdom Metazoa; phylum Chordata; class Aves; order Passeriformes; family Tyrannidae; genus Myiotriccus; species Myiotriccus ornatus. Next base: position 58,772,578 of record JAYRBT010000177.1, on the reverse strand, counting down.
GTTTGGGGAAACCTTTGCCTGCAGCTCTGGAGCTGTGAAAGTGCAGTCTGGACCTGGGAAAGGTGGGGAGAGAGTGTATTTTCTTATGCTTTTGCATGGGGAGGTTTTTGCTGTTCTGCGTTCTGTTGTCTTTGGTTTTGCTGGCACGAAAGGAGGAGCAGGAAAGTTGAGGAATGACCATCTGAGGCTTTTAGGAAGGGGAGAGAGAACCCCTACCTGACATCGCCTGTGGGTGACAGGGAGAGGCACACACAGCAGGTCCTTATTTTGGCAGTGGGAGGTATGTGTGTGTGTGCATTGTCAATTGTCCGTGACAGCTGACGTTGGGGGAAGGGAGCTTTTGAGGGGAATTCAGAGATTTAGATCAGGGAATATGTGCTTCGGTCAAAATGCTTCAGTTGTACTTAATACCAAGTGACTAAAGCTAGTTTGAACATGATTTTTGGGTTGAACTATCAATGCAACTTTGGTTGGGTGGTTTTTTTATGTTGGTTTCCCCACCTTCCCTAGGAGGGCACGTTTTTGCTGAAGGATCATTTGGAAAATATGAAGGATTGTGGATGATGTGAATGACAGGGTTACTATTCTAACGACTTCGACAAATTCATTGAATTTATGAAATCTGCTCCTTTCTCAATTTTGTTATGCCTTTATTTTATATGATTAATGGAATCTTGAATTTTCTTTTAATTATTTGCATAAGGTCACACAAAGTATTAAGTTAAAGCCATGGAAAATAACTCTGTGAATTCTTACTGCTTTGAAATTTAATTAAAAACCTGCAAACTTCATCATTCATCATTTTACCGTAGGAGTGTATTTCTTATGGAGACAATCTAATATCCTGCAGCAGCTTCATGGCATTACAAAAATAATTAGTGGACCCTTTTAGGGCAATGTGTGTTGCTACAATGTGGAATAATACTTCAGTGTAGTAAGTGAATGGTGTGCTTAGGAAACACTAATCCCTTGTGTATAGTAACAGGAAGTATGAATATTACTTATTAATAATAATATAAAACACCTTTGCACACATGCCTTTTTCTGGGCATGTCTACATTTTTGTAAACGACAGCAAATTTTAATTGCAGAAAATTGGGGAGAAACAAGAAGGATTTGTGTAATTAAGATGATCTGTTTATTTAAAAGTCTTCAGAAGTTGTAAGAGATGGAACTTAGCTGTATGTGAGGGATGACTGTTGTGCAATAATGCCCCTTCATTCCCCTTTCATAATAAATCTCCGCAGAGTATTCATCTAAAGGGCTGGATGCCAAAAAGAACAGGTTCGACTTGTCTGCGAGGATTTACACCACAGTAAAATGCACAACTGCTTTTGTAGAGGTCATTGTGAAGGTCAGGGAGCCAGTACTCAGGGCTGAATGGGAGCAGCCTGGAACAATGGTGTGAGAGGTTGAGCTGCCTGAAATCCGTGTTTAAAACCTCATCTGAAATGTAGCAATGAGCTGGAATCGTTTAAACACACGACTTCAAAGCATCCAGGCTGTTTTGCAAGAAATAAATGGTCTCTTTTCCAGTAGTTTGCATCTCATGCTCTCTGCAGAACGAAGCTCCAAGCTCAAAAAGCAAGAGTGTGCCCGATTCCTGACAATTAACATTGAAATAACTGAGTATGTCTGATATAAACGCCCTCAAACTGTTAATAATTGCCTCTGTCCAGTTTTTAAAAACCCCTAGTTGATACTGCATTTAATTACCTGAAATTTGGCACACCTTTTTTTTTTTTTTTTGCTTTACAGATAAGGTCTGAGTTTGACCATAGGGTTGCTATGTCTTTAAATAAAAGATGATGATCATTTCAAATGGCAACCGGCCATCGGTGGGGTTTAGTGCAGAGATTAATTAGTAAACTTTGGAATGCGCTACAGCAAATGCAGCTGATTGGCAATAGCATGTGGAGCAGCAACTGGTGGAAAGCTGGTGCTGCTCAGCAGCAGAGGTATTTCCAAAAAGACTTAAAGGGTGCTGTGATGTGCCGTGCTTTAAATGGCACTGTGCTGATTGCATCAAACCGCCAGTTCTGTGTTTACGCCGTTTGGTAAATGCACAGATTAAAGAAATCTGATGTGCACTTGGGAAGGAAGCAAGTTTTCTGGTGGTGTTGTTTTGATAAGCTGAGGTGCACCCCATCAATGAAGTGATGCCCCTGAACATCAGTTTACAGAGGACTGTGGTCTGTTTGCAGTGCGTTCTGCAATTCCTTTTACTAGGAAGACAAATGTCAGATGCTGAGATAGGTATTATTCAAAAAAGACTGAAGGGAATGTGATTGATTCAGTGGCTATTGCAGGAAGCTATTTCGAAGAATTCTGGTCCACTTTTTAAAATGATACAAATTTCTGAGTATGTCTGTCTGCATGATTTTTAATTCCTTGCTGTTTTCCTTTGAAGTTTTTAAACAAATACGTGATTAGAGAAATTTGGAAACTTTCTCTTTAAATTGGCTTTCTAAGGATGCTTAATCTATTTGGTATGAGTAATGGACCCTATTATGTATAGTACCTAGTGGGACTGTTTTCTCAGTTTGTTTACACCATGGGATTGGGGCCCAGATAATAAAATTAAGGTGATTTATATAATAAATAACTACTCTTGAGACATTACTTGGAAGCCCAATGTACTTCTTAAAATCTATTTAATAATACTGTATTAGTCTCCTAATGTCCACCTTCAGTTAGAGAGGGATGGCCTTCTTACCATTTAAAATGGTAAGAAAACACACCAAAACCCATGGGTTCTTGCTTTGGAATGGCTCGTGCATCTTGACTAGACTGGTAAAATTCATCAGACTACCTGTATCCTGAGCTAAAAATCTGTCCTTTCAGGCTGATGGTATCACTGACATAGCCACATAAACTTTTGATCTAAAACTGGCGGAGGTGCTTGATCTCGTAAGATATGGATCATCCTGGCTTTAACCCAGAAAACCCTTAAGCGTGTGCTTTAAAATAAAGGAAGCATGTATTCCTGTTGGCTTAACCCCCATCTCTGTGACTTTGCCCTCGTTGCAGTTCACTCCCCAGGGCCCATCCAGGTATCCTGGTGGATCTGTGGACCAGGCAATGGCACACCTTGGTGTCCAATACCTGCTTGGGAGCTGCTCGACTTCCGGGCTGTTGGAGCAGTCCACGGAAGGACAAGGAGCGGAGACTGGAGCCGTCAGGGTGCTGGTTGTTTCTCTGGAGGCCTGTTTCTGCAAGCCTCTGCTTCCTAGACCGTGGTGTTTATTGCCACAGGTAATTGCAGCGGAGCGGATGGGCTCAGTTAACGCCATCAGGTTCAGGCTTGCTTGGCTTTGTTGGACTGGACTTGTAGGCCACGATCCAGACAAAGTAATCGGAATGCGACGGCTCCTTTGACTTTGTGAGGCTCTTTGTTTGCTCAAAGCTGGGTAGTTTTCTAAGCTGAATCAGTGTTGCTGAATCTGGGTCTAAGCCCCAGGTAAGTGTACAATAACATTTTCTGATAGCAAATAAATTTGTTAGCTTGACGTGCCTCTAAACAAATCCCGTGTGTAAATTTGCACATGATTGGGGGATTACAGGGTTGTGCAAGCATTCTATGACAGTATTTGTTTAAAACTGTTTAGCTCATGCCCTTGTTTATTTGTGTCTGAGTGTATCTGTGTGTGTACACACAGAATAGAAACCTCCATGAACATAAAAAGCATCTCATTAAAAACTGCAGCATTTGGGCACTGCAATCAGCTAATTACTGAGATGTGGTTAATTTCTCAAATAAATCTGCTCTGTGTATGTACAGTATACACATCCAAGTACATTGCACAGCATTGTGAATAATTAAAAGGAAACTGTAACCCTTTGCAGAAGCAAATTTAGGTACATTTGGCAGTGCATTATCCTGGCCAGGCTGCTGGTTTGCTGTGAGTCAAGTACTGTATGAATTATAGAATGTTTTTGGTAGCCCTTGAGGGCTGCCTCTTGTATTAGTCTAAATCTGAGATAGGAAAGGTTAAACAAAGTCTGAATTTCGTTGACTTGGTAGCAAACAGCCACTGCAGCTCCCCGCTTTTGCTAATGCCCTGGAGTGGCTGGTGTAGCTGCTGGAGTAGCCGAGCTGGGGGTTAGATATTTTGTAAGGTGAGCTGCTTTTGGGCTCTTGGCAGGCTTTTGTTCCTTGTAGGTCTCTTGGTCAGTGCTCTGTCCTAGCCATAAATGTTTCAGCCAACACAGCAGTGCCTGTGAATAGGGAATGGGGGGAGAAAAAAGTTGATGCTGTGTTGTGTTTTAACTGTGACCCAAGATTAATGTGAAACTGAAGGAGAAAACGTGGTTTTCTCAGTATACTACCAATTGATAAAAGTTTACGTCCAGAGCTAGGGCAAAATTATTTAGGCTGCTGGTGATTTAAAGGGTGATTTGAATTTTTTGTTAAAGCTTTTAGATGTGGCCTTGCCATCTTTTGCTGAAAATATAATTTTCCTGAGAGTTATACATCTTAACCTTCATTTTCATTTTCTTGTCAAATCTTGGACAATTCAAAACAAAACCCAAAAAACCCCACCCTGGATTATTAAGCCAAATGTGCCGTGAAAGCTTCTCAAACAGCTTGCCTTGGCACGCTGAAATTAATGTGGTTCTAGTCCAGCAGTGGTGGCGGTGGGGAAAATACCCCTCCAAACTGTCAGCACTTGGGAAAGGAAACACAAAAACCCATTATTATTCTTATGTACTCTGTAGAGTTTCTGATTTGCTCCCGTTGACTCGAGCGGTGCGGTATCGGTTACTGCGGTGCCTGTAGCGACGGGTTTGTGTTTCATGTGATGAAGTGAAACAGCGATGCAGATGCACAGTAGCCCAGTGTCGCTGGATGGATGGCTTCCAGGTAGATGGACTCTTGGGCTGACCGGCTCAGGAGGCAGTTTGCTGCGGTCAGCCAAAAAATCAGCCCTTGCTGGTGAGTCTGGAAGTGTCTGCGTGCGCTGAGTCAGTCTCTTTGTAAACCTGGTGGTTGTAGCTCTGATTAGACTGGAAAGGCTTGGCAAATCCTAGCTGTGTGGGAAGCTCGAGTGCAAAAACTTGCCTAATTTTCTTTATTTAAATCAGTACCGTCCTGCTTGAGGCCTTTTGGAAAGCACATCTAAGGGGACGCTGTTTTAGGTTAACGCAGTGTCTCTCGTGCTCACAATAAAGGGTAGTTTCATTGGAAAAGGATGTGCTTACGGTTACCTTCCACAGGCTTTTGCCATATTAAACGTGGAAGGACTCAACTCTCCTGCATGCACACACTGTCTTTTGTGAAATCTGTGCTTAGAAGATATGATGCCTTCAAGTTTGCTTTATGATCAGCACTTCTTTGAACTCGCAAACAAAGTGTGGATAACTTCAAATATCCATTTGAAGTTTGATTCTGGGGAATGCTTATGTTGATTTTGACCTTAAAACGTGAAGTTTGAGCTCTGTCTCAAAACTGCAGTGTTGTAGCGGAGATGTAAATACAGTCTGAACTGTTTTCAGATACCTTTAAGGTGTGCTGGTGTCTCTGAAAGACAGGGACTTTATTCCAGAGATTCTGGATAGTCAAACCATGGAAACCTATTTCTGTTCATAAGGCCCAAGATTCAGGAGCTGATCTCTCATCAGCAAAGCTCACTCGCATGTGCTTTTGTTCAGGAGACACCGATCTGTGGTGGTTTAGCTGTGAATACAACATTTTTGGTAATTGTAAAGCCTCGAATACCAGCGAAGGGCTAAGGGTGGAAGCTGTCTGAGATGATTTAGAGTTTTATATAGGCACATAAAGCTGTAAGTTGTCTTGTTGTGTTTGGGTTTGAAAAGTGCGTTTTAACTACTTTGACATCTCACTTTTATTCTTGAACATCTGCTTTAGATTGTTTGCCATAAAAGTGTAAGAATTAATCTTGCGCTCGTTTTTGTTATTGCTACCAGAAACTGAACTATTTTTATTACTTCTTGTATAGGGATTTGGCCCTGAACTATTTTCAGAGTTGAGGAGAAAAGGAGTTTGTATTTTATTTTCTCCCCCCCCCCCCCCCGCTCACCCCTCCCCCCAAGCTTACAGGTAAAGTTAATTAAATTAGAATTTTTAAGTGCACAGAGATGTTAGACATGGCTTGTTAAACCGTATAATAAGTTCTACTGTGCTTTATTTGGTCCAGTATTAAGAGTTTTAAGGGAATTCAAACGATCAGCTCATTGTGGTTTGTTTCTGAGAGCAGCAGCTGCCCTGAGCCAGGGTAAGACATTTGCATCATCTGTGGAGAGCCTGGCGCATATTTTACTGAACGGAAATAATATATGAAAGTCAGAGAAATGAAAAACTTCCTATATGTTTAGTCCTTTGATTAACAAATGTTCTTAATACTCGTTCTCAGGGCTTCCTTTCTCTGGGATTCCAGCTTGTTTGTGTTGTTTCCCAAGCAGCAACCAGTAGCCATGGCACGGGATGTCAGTGAAGCCCTGATCTCCTTCCTCATGTGGGGTATTATTAAATGTCAGAGCATTCTGCTGATGTGGGTCCATCGAGTACTTATTGCCAGAGCATACTGGAATCTTCCTTTCCACAATAGAAGTGTTGTTTTTAAGGCAAAGCTGTCTGTTGTAAGCCCATAGCAGGAAATACTCAGGCAGCCTCTCTAACTTGCTCGAAATGCGGTGTTTGTGCTGCAGTTGCTTTCACAGCAGTCTCCTCTTTCAGAGTCTGTGGCAACACTTGCCTTTTTTTTATTTGAATACAAGTGTTTTAGCAAAAGGGTTCACAGAGGAGGCAGTTAACAAGATAAAACAGATGAGGCATCTTTTTATTTTACAAACAGATAAATAGGATTTTTCTGGGACTGGGTGAAATTGCCATGTGATTTAATCGCTGCTTTTGCTGCCAGCTTCTGTTTTGTCTGAGACTGTAGATTTTTCATGGCAGGAACCATTCCTTTTTCTTTGTGTTAAGGATGCCTTAGATATTTCTGGTTATTGTTCTTCAAGGACTAACGAGGCCGTAGCCACTGAAACTAGAGCAATGCAGTAGGCCATGGTACCTCGTTGAGGGACTTTCTGCAACACTCTCAGGATCAGACAAGGTTTACAAAGAGGCTCCTGTGATCTGTAAACGCTCTCCAAGGGACTGGTAAAATTCAGGTACCATTGAAAGTAAATATACACAACGTGAAAAGCTGTCCTGTGTCTGTGGTTCGGATTTAAGCATCATTTTGATACATCCACTTAAAACATAGAAACTTGCATGGAAAGAAACTAACCCTCCCTGCAAGGACAAAGGAATATGTTTTGTGCATATTAAAATGCAGTTGCTTCTGCCCCAGGGAAGTTTTTTGTTTAGTTTGGGAGAATTAATATGGGTTTTCAAAGCAGTGCTGTGAAGTGTGTGTTACGTTTGCAGTGGATCCCTTTCTGTCTCAGAATAATTGGTTCATGTTTGCTTGGGCACTCTGCATGCAAATGAGGAAAAAATGCTAGGAATAGTACTTCAACTTTAAGTAGCAATTTCCAAATACATTGCTAACAGGTTTCAGTTTTCATTTAAAATTTCTTAGTAAATACAGTCCACAAATATGAAAATGTATGTCGTACTGCTAACATCTGACACTCTCTTAGTTTTTTAACTTTAGACTTCACTTTTTCTAAATTCCTCCTTTTTATCTTTTTGCCTGTTTCTAATAATTCACTCTTCCTGTTTTTCTATTTTATTCATGCTTTTCCTTTCATCTGCCTTTATTGTCCTTTTCTTCATATTTTATTCCTTTTTTTGTTCCTGTTGCTATAAAAACTTCCTTGCTTTCTTTTGCCAGACGATTATCAACCCTTAGCAGTCCCTCCTTAAAATCTAACTATTCAAGGAATCTCACTTTATTTCTTCCCTTTATCGGGCAGACATAAGCCATGCTGAATATGATGTTCTGCATCTTTATCAACGTTTATCTGGGTCTAGGCTGGATGCTCAGTAGAACAGGGAATATGTATCTTACTTTCACACACAGAGTTTCTCATCCTCTGCAGACCGAGGTCAGCTTTCTGCTTGGTTTTGTTATTTTAAGCAGTCTTTCGTTTTAAATCATCCATCAGACTTTGCATTCCTCAAAAACGATATTGTAGAGCTGTGGCTGTTTGGATGGGGGGAAGCTGCTTTAGAGAATCCCAGGAAAGAGCAGATAGTGCAGTGATGTATGGCTCTTTGTGAGCTGCTGTTCTAATACAGCAGCTGATTTTTGCAGGTTCCACTGTTCTCCAGGAAATCCTAAATAATTATCTTGCACAATAGAGGGATTATATCAGCATAACACACAGCTTTACTGCAACAAAATAGGACCACCAGGAGATTCACCTGTGGGGAGACTCAAACAGTTGTCACTGGTCAGCGAGCGATGGGCTGTGCTCTGACCTCCACTGCTTTGTCTGTCCCTCTCTCAATGTTATTCCTCGTGATGTACGAAGTGGCATTTGCCAAATTGATTTCTCCTTCACGTCCCTTGAAAAATTAGGCCCTTAATGTGTGTGTTTAAAACAGTGTAATGCTAAAGCCATAAATCCTGTAATTAGCCTGGCTACTGTTGATAGTTGATACTGCGCTGTGTTGATGGCCAAGTCAAAATGAGCAGGGCTCCAGAAGTCTGATGGTAGAGACGCAACAAAAGTTTGCTTAATTCTGCTTAATGCTGTGTTACCAGCATGGCACACTGAGGACTGGCGTAACAAACTGAACAGAGTGGGGACTTGGAGGCACCTGTAATGAAACATTTCTCTGAAAAATGGGAAGAACCTGCAGTTGTACCCTGAGAAGGGCTGTGTTGGTGAAAGCCGCGGTGTAGGAAAAAGAATGAGTGAGGCTTGCAAATGCAACTGGCATTCCCAGGGCTTCGGAACACCACACAACAGCCAGGGGCATGGCTCTGCAGTCTAGCTGAAAGTGGCCAAACAGGTCTTGTGTGCAGGGTGAAGGTCCTGGGACCAGAGCAGAAGGAGCAGGAGAAGCTGAACCTGCGTACGGTGGGTTGCACAGAAGGGAGTGCTTAGGAGCTGAGACAGTCGGGAGCAAGATTGAGAAACCAGTGCTGAAAACCAGGAGGGTGACCTGTGGGCTTACTAGTGACATGAAAATGCTGTTGTGTTTTAATTCTTTATTTCTGAAAATGGTGCTGTATTGTGTGGTGGGCTATCCTTTGAACAGTGCTGGAGATTTTGAGGAAAGCTTGGCAGTTCCTGCAGGAACTCTGAGGTCTCCACTGAAAACAAGCGTGTGACTTGTTGCAGCAAATATCCAGACTATCCCCTGAATCCTGCCTGGGCTTCAGCAGGCAGTGCTGGAGAGGACAGTCCCAAGCAGGGGCTGCAATCCATGGACATGAGGAAAGGGCACTGGGCTTTTCTGTGAAGGGAGCAGGCACTAAATCCTGCTTCTGGCACAGACCCAGGGGAATTGTATTTCGGCATGTTAGATGGACATGGGCTTTATTCTGAGAGATTACAGAAATGGGCCTTTTTGGCAGGAGCTTAAAGATAAGTCTGGTCAGGTAATTACTTATGTCAGAAAGTTGTAAAGGAAAATTTTGGAGGCAAGTAGAACTGATGGTGTGATTTAACCCGTGTCACTCCGTGGTTGATTTCCCAGGTACCTGTTTGTGTATAACAAATCACGTATATCTGACTGTCTTTGTTAATAGCTTCTTCAGTGTTGTTGATCTCTTGGTTTATTTCTGCCATTCCTAAAGAAAGCACATCTTTTAAATCTGTTTTGGCATTTGAAAATCAAATTAAGTTACTGTGTGTGTGTGGGGGGGAAGGTCTAAATATAGTAGTATAGTCAGATTGTTATTAGGCATCTGAAATCACCTACCCCAGGGAGAAGGGAAGGTGACAATCTTGTGTCTCTGGTCCTGCCACATGTGGTCAGATTTTGGTTTTGCAATCAACAGGAAATCTAATATTGTCTCTGTTGCTTTCTGTCAGATCGTTTGTTCTCTTTCAGTTTTGCTTCTGGGATATCCCCATACCACTCTTCATAGAAATAGAGTAAAAAAATTAGATTTATTGTTGATTTTTCAAGAGCAGAAGAAAGAGAAGTTGATTTCAGATATTCACATCTTTGGAAAAGTCTCACTGGCATAGGAATTTTAGGCTAAGGAATGGAATTATACATTTTAGTTTGACATTCCTTGTGTTTATTTAAAAAGGCTGTGGAAGACAGAGAGGGTAAAGGTTAAAATAATATTAACTGAGCCCTCCAAATCTATCAGTTTCATTCTCCTTTTCCTGAGTATTACTGTAGTCAAAGTAGTTAATCAGAATCAGAAAGCCACATTAGCATTGCTGACATGTATTTGTCAATAGTGAATTGGGAGGCTGGAAACCAGAGGGGGAAAAAAGCCCCACAACAACCCAGCTTTTGGCTCAGACCACATTCCCAAAGATATTTGCATTAATATCTGTAAGAAATTGTGCTAACATGAAATCTTTCCAAAACCTGAGTTCTGTTATGAGCTTAACAGTAAAATAGTTTCCTAAGACTGCTTATACTGAAAAATTCAAGGAATTTATAGTTTTGTTTTAACGTTCTCTTGAAGGCATTTGGATAATTACACACTCAGATGATGGTGTGTCAAAAAGGGCCTTTGTTAACCTCTCTGTTGTGCCACGTACAATCAAGGCAATGCTGGGGATGTTTTAGCAGTGTCATGCCCTGGCATCCCACAGGCCTTGGTTCCTTTTATGCTCCTTACACCAGGCTGGGGAGGGCGACCTGCCAGTGAAAAGGGTTAAATAAAAATAACATTGCTGCAAACTGACTTAATGAGACATAGCACGAATACTGCTATTTCTGTTATCTGACGTGTGCTGTGCTCTGGAAATGTGGTGATAGCAGAGCTGAGTAAGGTCCTAAGCAGAGAGAAATTAAAAAAGCAGAAAGATTGGCTGCAGCAACTCATCCAGCTGCTGCTAGTACAGAAACATGCCTTGTCTGGACAAGTTTTACTGACCCCAGTCTCTGGCTTCTGTCTCTTGCCTAGGGATGTTTTTGTGGCATAGCTGTTCCTCCTCTTTCTCCTAGTAGTGCATTTTTGGTGTCAGTCTCCTTTCTCCTCCCCAGCACTTGAAAGATTCTTGAGGAGACTGTCAGTTGTTTCGTTTTGCTGCAGAGGGAAGGAGGTGAAGGAAGGCAGGGAAAGGGAGAGAGGACAGGATGGGAAGAATTGTGAATGCTGCACCTTGAGCAGATATTTCCGTACTCTGTGTGCTAAAATAAATTCTTTCTGCCAGCAGGCAAATACTGATATACCTGACATTTGCCAAGAGTCCCCAAGCCCGTGTGAAAGGTGCACTGATACTCTATAATTCTGCTGTTCTAATAGCCATGATTCTTCCTAAAAGAGCATTGTTTTCGTTTAAAATAAGCTCCTTGTCACTGCCAGGGCAGCTCTTCTCTGTGTATAATCCATGGCTTTTCTTTTATTAATGCCATGTTGTATCAGTCTGAAACCAAAATTGGCCACGGCTGTTGTTTCTTCTTATTTCAACTGAGAGATGTCTCAAACAATATATTTTGACAGTGAAAAATAAATCAGCAGGTCAGTTTTATTTCTAAAGCAAAAACATTATTTAACCCCCCCTCTCCCAATTTAATCCTGTATTTCTCTCCTCCGAAACCATACAGGACATGAATGGCAAGTCAGTTGCTCACAAATCCATTGCTGTGCAGGCTTTTGCATAAACAAAGTCCTAAGGATAAGCAAATGCCTTCCTTCTAATTAGCAGCATGTTTTGTGGTTCCATACATTCCAATATGTAATAGGCAGCTCCAGTGCCTAAAATAATCCCAGAGAAAACACTTGTATGCCGTGAAGATAGCGGTGGGAGGGAGAGGAGGCAGGAAAATGTGTTGTCTGTGCTCTTGGAAGCCTTTTCTATCTCCGTTTGGATACTGTCAGCTTCTTTTACACAAACATTACAGCATCCAAGAGGAATTAGAAATACTTACCCATGACCACAACATCAGATTTTTAGGTTTGTCAGGAGAAAGCAATGCAGAAGTAGGATCTTGGCCCCACTGCTTTCATTTTGGTTTTAGCATGCTGATAAATGCCTCCTAATGCTGGAAAGAGGTAAGGCTGACTGTCTAGGTGGAATACAGGAAATTTAAAAGTCTTACCTCATAGATTTGAAATGGGGTTTGGATCTGTAAAAGTGCTGTGTGAGTCCTAAGTAACAGTTATTGTCTGTAGTGATGTCTTTAAAGTTACACAGCAGCATCCCTTTTATACCAGTGTGTTATGAAGCGGTTAGAGACCACTTGGGACAGAGAGACAAAACTGAGATCCTTCTGATCAAATGGCTTTTAACTGAGATAACAGTGGTCAAATTGAGCCTTTTAACCTCACCAAGGGGTTTTTTTTTGGTGAATTGTCTTGTCCAAACATCAGTGGAAATAGGGAAGGCAATGCTTTTGGTTTGCATCCCAGCCTTTTGCACTGATCTGTGCCATACCCACTGCTTGGCACCACATGGACCTGTGCAGGGCTAAACAAACTGGAAGCCCATGAGCTCAGGAGCCTAAAGGCCAGACAGCTATAGGGCAGGAACAACAGCTGGTTGTGGGGTTTTTTTACCCATTGCTAAGTGGAATGTAATCCATGTTGCCAAAGCCCATCAGCTAAAGTTGTGATTTTGGGAAATGAAAACAAATGAGCTGTCTCATACAGCTGCATAATCTCCTTGAGGTGCAGATCTGCTGGCTGGACACAAACACTACAGTAGTTTTGCCATGCAAAAGTGCATCCTGGTTCCTAGCACTTGCACCTTGGCTCAGGATGTGGGTGAGAAAGACTCAGGAGAGAGTCACTGCTTGCAAACTGGTGAACAAAAAATCAGTTGCCAGTATTTAATGGTGAGGATAATTAACTATTGCAACAACTTACCTAGGGGATGCGCCTGAACCTTTGTGATCTGACATCTCTGAGCCTAGATTGGACACCTTTCAAAAGAAGGTGTTTTGGCTGAAGTGCCAGTCTTTGAGCTTTGTACAGGAACACAAAATGTCCTGGCCTGTGCTGGACACGAGGTCAGACCAGCATGAGGGGGGACAGTTTCTCTAATGCAGCTCCTCTTCTGATGTTCTGCTGCTCTTGAGGCCACCATAGCGTGTTGGTGATGCAATTCCCCACCTCACAGAGAGGTTCTGGCATGGCTCGGTGGCTTCCCCGTGGCCCATACGCTGTTGCCCCCCCATACCACTGGTGTGCTGACCAGTCACCCTCCCCACTGGTCAGAGGAGCTCCCTCACAGTTACTGGTTGGTCATCTGGGAGTTAATGACCCTTCTGACCTCAGGCACCTTGGGAACCCCACAAAGAGAGGAAGACAAATGGAACACGTTCATCCTGTCCTCCCAGGAGTGCCCAGGGATGGGCATCTGTAGCAGCATAAATGGTGGTGGGGAGAGAGGCCAGTGATGAGCCCAGTCCACGTGCCAGGAGCCTTTCCCTGTCTCTTGGCCAATGTTGCCAGAAGTTGCTCTTGTTAGAAGTGTTGGGCATGCAACTCCACAGTATAGAAGACCCTGCATTTGTGTCTTAAGGTGTCATAAAGTGAAATAGAGATTAATTTTTAACCCTTCTTTTCCTACCATTTTTTTTTTAATGTGTGGCAGCCTGCTTTTAATGTTGCAGCAGTAGTCTGTGGCACAGAAATAAGTGTGCTGATCGTGAGAGTTGGAGTGACCCGTGGCTCGCTGGAGAACTTTCTTCACCACATTTCACCTCCAGGACAGTCGCCACAGTGGTGCTGGCAGAGGCCTCTCCAGGCCCTCAGGCAGTGCAGAAAAAGTGTCTGTTCTCATCACACACATAGAACCATTTCAATGGAAAACCTGAGTTGCTGATATTTCCATGGAGATGAGCTTAGATCCATGACAGCGCTTCTCAAGGACTTGCGTCTTCAGTTTTCTTAGCTATTTTCTGCAACTCTCTAAGCAAAAATATCTCTGCTCCAAATTCAGAAAGGTCACTGTCCTCAACCACAAATTTAATTAACAGCGTTCCCCTTCTACTGACCTTTTTTTCCCCCTGTCTTTAGTTAATTTTAACCCAATGTCCCACACTGGGAGCCTGTAGTTTCCACTTGAGGGAGTAGATGCTCACATGAGTGGCCCCAGGGAAGCTCAGCTCAGTAAGTGATCACCAGTGGGAGCCAGGGCTGTACACGGCATTACGCCGTGGAAAGCTTCCCATCTCCCGTTGCAGACAAAATGTCTACAAAAACAATACTACTACTCTGCTAAATTCCTGCATTTTGCATATGGGAAGCTCGATTTCTACAGGGAAAGCCAGGCTGTTTTGGGAGACCTCATAGCGCTCTGTCTTTTTGCTGCTGCTGCTAATTTTTGTGAGCACCATAGAATACAGTAGAAAATTGAAACTGTGTGAAAGATCAACAAATCAGTGTAGAATGTCACGCAGCACCATCTGTTAAATTTGGCTCTATCTCATATCCTCCTGACCCCTCCTTTCCAGCCACAAGTCTCCTGTTTTGTGAGAGCTTGGAGTGATAGGGACTTGGAGAGGGGGAGATGGGGGGTGAAAATCTCACTATTTCTCAGTGGTCTGAAGGGCTTGCAGAAGTACCATCTGGAGTGAAAGTTTAGTGTTTGTGTGTTTCTATATTTTTAGTTATGAAGCAAATGGGAATTTGCTGAATGAATTAATTGTATTGCTCTGTAAAAGTCTATCTTGAGAGCCATTATATATGGGAGCTTGCAAAGCCTGCAGAGAGAAAGGAAAGCAGCTTCCCTTTCTAATGAGGGCTTTCAGGAAATCATTGATTACACAATTAAGTGGTTTTCTCAGAGACATTTGTTTGATAGTACTTCTGATATACAAAATTTTAACCTAATAATAATTTTACTAGTGACACTGGAAGCAGCTGTGCTCTCTAATGGTAAACTCACCTTCAATAAAACTTGCCCCCTTCCTCCTACCTTGTCCAAACAGCTATAGCTAATGAAACATCACTTCCAGTCTGTAGCTCCCAGTAAAAAATTTAAATCATGAAGAAATAAGCAATGTAGTGGACAGTATGTTCTTAATGGGATGGTCTTTATCTGGACCAGGTTAGAGCTATCAACTCGTTCTTGCATTGCATTTAAATAAAGTCAAAACAAAACCTTGACCTGGTATATAGAGATCTCCTTTTTTTTTCCCTTTTAACAGGGTCAGCATATTTCACTTGCTCCCATTCAAAAGCTAGAGGAAACTTTGTATGAGTATCAGCCTCTGCAAGTGGAGACATACGGACCACAAGTTCCAGAGCTTGAAATGCTGGGAAGGCTGGGGTAAGTAACACATTTTAATTCCCATTTCATGGCATTGTAGCTGGGACTGTTACCATCTTCAGATTGCCAGGGATTTTTTTCTTTCTTTTCTTTTTTTTTTTTTTTTTTTTTTTCCAGGCATCTTAATGAAATATTAGACTTCCTGCCCAACCAACATTTTGTTTGGGTGGATAAGCTGAAATTTTTGGTCCTGTAGCCTTTATAGATCTATTGAGAGCTGGACTGGATTGCATTAGTGTTTTTAAGGTTGTCCTTGGCAGTCGTCGTGAAGTAGCTGTTCATTTTCAGTTGCACGGTATTAAAAAATAAATAAATAAAAATCTGGGGCTTAATTTACCCAGCTGTAAGCCAGTAAAAATATTAAAGTTGGGCTGTTTGCCATGGAAAAGGGTAGATTTACTTGTCGGCTGCTGTCTACAGTCAAACTGCGTTTGTGAGAAATGAAGCACAGAGCTTAACTTATGTCAAAAAATATAATGCAGGGCTGGTCCAGCAGCAGCCTGGAGGCATCATGGTGTGCAGCCATGTTTGGAAGAGAGTTTGGAAGCTTGCTGTGCCCGGGTAATGGAGGATAGGAAGTCCAAAAGTGTGCTCTCTAGAGATGTGTTTGTAGCTGAAATGCTACTGGGATACGGTCACCCAACTCGTCATGGCCTAACTTTCGAGGTCAGCAGCACTTTCAGTGCCTGGAAAACTACATGGCAGAATGAATGTGCAGATTGGCAAGGCAAGAAAAGAGTTTAAAAGATAACAGTTTACATTTGACTGTGCAATATGGGAAAACTGAAGCCACAAACTACTGAGCAAAGTCAAGACAATTTAGTGTGCAGTTTTGGAGACCACTGAAATCCAAACAGGAATCCCATCTAGTTCACTGGCACGGGAGAAATTGTATCTCATCCAGAAAACGACAGAGGCAGATAGACTTTTCTAAGTAAATAAGCAACCTAATGGTGCTTTAGAAAACTTGAAGCTGTCTGGAATTGAGGTTGTCTCCGTTTTTACTGTTTTTATGTCCTCCTGATGGCTGTAATTTTTTATTATCTGATACCAAGCTTCTGAGACCAAATATTAATTAGCAGTTTAAACTTGGGCAGAGCCTGTTTCAGCCTTCACCACCTGTTTGGATGGAGCACAGCTGTGAGGGACCTCCAGCACGAGGGGAGCTTTGAGGCTCTCCCAGCCCTCAGCCCCATCACAAACGAAAAAAGATGACTTGTGCAGGGAGGATTCCCACTCCCTGTCCCTTTGCCTGTGTAAGGTGAGTGCTGGTGTCCAAATCCACTATCTGTGCACGTCCCATTTAATTGCCTGTGATGGTGGTTCAGAGGCAGCACAAAAGCTCGCAAAACAGAATCCTTCAAATCCTGCAGTTGCATCGCTGTGTCCGTGCGCGAGCGTATCCGGAGTAGAGTTTGCAAACAATGCCGCAGTCTTTTCGTGGGAACACTTTGGAATGTGTCATTCTACTCCTGCAAGCATGAACAGCCAGGGTTGCTGGGCTTGGCTCTGGAGGGGATGAAGGAGTTAAGAGCACAGGGGTGCAGGGTGGCTGCGGCAGCAAGGGGCAGCTCGTGGGTGGGTTGGCTGGTGGTGCCCACCAGAAGAGCTCTTCTGAGCCCTGAGGCTGTTTGCCATTCCAAAACAAATACATCGGAGCTGTGGGTTCCCAGCTGGTACAGCTCCAACCCTATTCCATGGGGTGTCTGAAATACCTTAAACTGTGCGAGGCTGTTGGTTTATGTATTTGTGTTTCTGTGTTTATATGAACTCATGCGCATTTCCTGTTGATGATGAATGCTTAACTAATGTGCCTCTGTCCCTGCTTTGGGGGTTTTCAGGCAGCTGCATACAGCTGCCTGGGTGAGGCTGAAGAGCTGGGCACAATGATATCCACTCCTGCTAAAGATTTTTAGTTTCCTGTTCATTTACACTCATAAAAGGCCAGACAGGGCTTTGAGGCACCTGGCCTAGTGGGTGGCATCCCTATCTGTGGCAGGGGGTTGGAACTAGATGGTCTTTAAGGTCCCTTCCAACCCAAACCATTCTGTGATTCTAAATGTATTTAATTTTAAGGGTTTTTTTTCTAGTTTCTCCTTATTTTCATTTTCCATGTAATAATTTTGCAGTCTGGCTATTTATTGCTGCTAAATGGTTCTCTCAAATGTGCAGGCTGTTATCTGAGTTTCTGGAGCCAGAATTATTGCAAAGACACTGCCAACCTAGAGACTTTGAATTCTCTTCTGGTAGCACAATTTATTGACTTCTTTCTTTGTTAGGGTACAATTTATTCTCTTCAAAACACTCAGTAGAATGGGCTTTTTGAATATTCACATCTTAACCTCTTACCTTTTGTAAGACTCGCTTTAAGTTTTCAGTATCGGTGTTGAGTTTATTTCTTAGTAAACTGCTGTAATGTAGGACAGCTGGCAAGAAGGTCTAGCAAAGAGCAAGAAAAAGGATTAATCCTTAAGGGATCATTTAGAACATTTGTTAGGGATCTTTCATTATTTAAAAAAAATTGCTTTTTAAGATGACTTTTATTATTTGCTTATTAGACTTTACAAAGAACTTTGTGAGCAGACCAATAAACTTGATTCTGCATCCTCCCACTACTTTTCTGTGTGGATTTTGCATATTTTGCAAAAAAGGAAATTTATGTTCAATTTGGTTTTAGGATTTTGTTTTCAGCATCCCATGGGCATGTAAATTTTCTTTTATTTTGCTGAGTGCTGCAGAAAAGTGTTAACATACTTGTGATGCATTTATTGTTAGTGTGTTGGAGATCTGAGAATATGAAGGAATAGATGTTTGGTTTTTTTTTTTTTCCCCCCAGCACAAATGATTGGTTTAATGTGTAGAGGTTTGCATTCTTCAGCCCCTCCAGTGAAGGTCACTTTGGTTGTTCAGACTGTGAGGACCAGCTCGTGCCTGTCTCAGCTGTCAGAAGGAAACGTGACTTGGAGAAGACACGTGTGAGAGCATCTCCCAAACCTGTGGTGCTGCCCTTCAAGAGAAGTGTGGTCTTGGATCACTGTAACATTCCCATCCTGGGGGCAGGCTCTGCAGCTGCCTGTCCCTGCAGAGCTCTAATATCTCTGGGTCTGTGCGACTTGGTCACTGCTCTGAGTTACTGAAGCGTTTAGAGACGTGTGTTGGGCAACTGTTGGTTCCTATGTGGAGTTGAAGGCAACCTGCTGATGGGAGTCGTGTTTTCAGAGCCTTGTCTTTCAAAGTGGTCCAAACGTGTTGAATTGCCAAAGTCATTGCAAGGCTGTGTGACCTGCCATGACTTTCAGGGTGTGGAGGTGGGTGGCTGGGAGAGGGAACATGAGGAGCACCTGAATGCTCAGGCACTCGCTGCCCTTACTTTACTTGGAGGTTTTTTTAGAGGGGCAAAAAAAGGCCTGTCTCCTTTTCTTTCTTTCTAATGGTTTAGCTGAGTAGGCTGAATTTGTGTGGTTGGAGGTCTGCATTTTTCTTACTGCAAAACAAAAGAAATGAAAAATATAACAAACTGACGTGCCAAGTCGCGAAAGAATAACCCGGGATGGAAATCGGTGTGTTATTTTAAAAATGTATGTTTGATATGTAGTTTTGATTTTAAAGAAAAACAAAACAAAAAAAAACCCTGAGCATCAAAATGATGTTTGTTTGAGGTCTTGAAAAATGTAAAGACATTCCTGGCAGTAATTGTAAGTATGTATGTCAAGCAGGAGCGGCCACACAGCGTTCCCACACCAACTATTTACAGCTGTGAAGAGCTGGACACAAGCTACTTAAAAACTGACTGTAAATCAAAAATCTGCTTATGTGATTAACATTTTGGGTAAAGATACATGAACTTCATGTCTCAAAGTTTAGAAACAGTGTCTTGTAATCCAGAGTGGATCATACTCCTAACACAGTGCTGGTCCTATCCTCAGTGTTCTCATAAAAGAGAGGTAATTTACAAATAAGATTTAAAATTTCTGTTTGCATTGTGCTTGAATTCTTTATGTTAAGGCAGAACTTCTGTGCAGACCTTGTAATCAAGTCAAGCCTGGGCTGCTTAGAATAAAATTGTGTTTGCCTACTTAACTTTGGAGAGATATAACCTGAAAATACACGTGTATATAAAAATCAGGTTTGCTCCAAAAATATCTTCTTTTCTCTAGGGAAAAATGTGACTTTCCATTGATCTACTGACTTGTTTTCATGTATAACCACATTGTTGGGAGCACTGCAGTTTGTTTAAATAAGATGAAGGAAATGAAGTTCAGGAGTGACCGCTAATGTAATGAGGATAGGTAATATACTTTGATAAATTTAAAGTTAAGTCTAAGCAAAATGTCATTTTAAGAGATGAGGGTAAGTACTGAAGCAGAGTGGGAGTGCTGTGAAAATCTGTACATACAATGAACATGTTTTAACCCACCATTCTTTTTATTTTGAACAACTGGATTGATTCATCCCTCTTTTTCTTGTGTAGGACAGCTCAGTCATTTAAAATTTTGCATTAAGGTGAGGTTGGATTTCATATCTGCTAGAGCTTTGTTAGTGTTTAATTTTTAACCTTCACTTCAAGTGGAAAATTTCTGCATATTTCTTTGTTGTACAGTGTTGTAGTGTAATTTAAAACACATGTAGAGTTCTGGCATTTAATGTAGAAATGACTCGTGTAACTTCTTTGCTGTCAATCATTGTGGGTTTTTTTGTTTTTTTTTTTTTTTTGAAGTGAGGCAATAGTAAGGATGCTCTCCAAACTATTCTTAAAGCATAGCTGAGCTGGTCTTTGGCTGGATTAGTTTTTGCTAAAACCCTGTCAGTGTCTGTGTAGGGTTCAAGGCAGTGAAATAACTGAGAATTGATTTTGAATGGGTGACAGGAGCGCTGGGCTTTAAAAGTCATAGCAGGTGATTTTTCACATCTGCTCTGTCACTGGGGTATGCAGATATTTCTTGAATCTTGGAAAAGGAGAAAAGCCGCAAATGAAGGGCTGATTTGATCTGCTTTGGCCCATTGATTTTGAACACTGAATTCATTCTGCTCCTTTTAATGGAATCTAGTCTCTCAATAAGCTCAGTAGTCAGAGTCAAAAGATTGAGTAAGAGCAAGGAGAGGTTGTCTTGCTTTGGAGGGCATGTAGAGGGCTGCACTCCTTGCAGGAATTCTCTTGGCTACCAAGGCATATGGTCTGAATTTCCCAGAGTCTCCTGTTGCAGGGCCTGATCCTTGGTAGAGAGATCTCTGTCAGCTGCAGTGCGTTTTGAATCAGGCACCTAATGAATGAGAATTGGCCAGTAAGGAGTGATTATTGCCTTAAAGACACAGATACATTTGCATACAGCCCTTTTTTGTTGATTTTTGTTCATTTTATCATGAATAGAGTAAACACCTGTGAATGACAGCACAAGTGCTATGTGGATACACTTTCTTGGAATAGTGTGCTGTCTCCTTCAAGAGAGGGTGGACCAAGGCAACAACTGTGTGTAAACCATCCTAATTGGTTTGGCATAGAAACTGCCTGGTATTGCTTTAGAGTACCCCAGAAATCCTACAAGTTTCATCTTAGGGTTTTGGAAGGATGCAAATTCAGTATGGGGGGAGGTAGATTAGCGCAAATTTTTCCAGCCGAATGGAAATCAAGGAGCGCAGCCTTTGGTAAGTCTGAAATCTTACTGTTTAAGAAATCAGCTTTCTGGCAGAAACGTCCGCGAACATTTCAAACGACACCCTGTAGAATATGGTGTTTTGCATGGAGCTCTTCTGTCAAGGTCATTAGCAATTGAATATATTAAAAGTGGCCTGCTTATGAAACGGAGAGTTTTGCTTCCTGCCCGCCCACCTGTGGGTATAGTGTGGGTTCTGTAACTGCAAAAGGTCTCGGGGGGGTTATAAAAGCAGAGAATATGGAAAATATATAAAGAAACAAAGAAGGAAGCCTGCGTACACCGTGTAGTTTCTTATATGTGAAGTTGGCTGTAGTTGTGTATGTACCACTAAATTAACCTCAAAAGCTGGCCATGACAGCAGAATGTCCATAGTGATTGTTTTTGTTGGCGTTTGGCTTCAAAATTAACTCATCGATCTAACACGAGTCTCTGTGCTCGGAATACTGCTCTGGTAATGTTTTTTTACTTTTTCATGCAATCATGGAAAAAATATGTTTCTGCTCGAAGCAGTTGTCAAACAAGCTTCTTTCATCGGCAATCAGACACAGGGCAGCTGAGTAAGGCTGTTTAGTCTAGAATAAATACTCGAGAGATTACAAGGTCGCTGTAGGAAATGTAATTATACCATTTATTCCAGAATAGTCTTTCTGTAGTGTGGGCTTGCTGAATACTAAATCATACATTTATTAAAATACTAATAACGTGAAGAGGAAAAAAACTTTCAGAGCCTCTAACATAAGGAACGGGGATTTGTCTGCAGAATGTACTACAGGATGAATCAGTAACTATTTGAAATTGTTTCAGAAGATCAGGATGGTAATATTGGCTTTATTAGTGCGAATTGGTAGGAGGCAAACCCTGAGTTGTCTCTGCAGGTGTAGGGGCAGTGCTGCTGAGTGGGCACATGAATGGTGCCCACTCAAGGCAAAGGTGCCTGCTGATGGGTTATAATGTGGCAGGAGGCACCCAGCAATTGTGTGAGCCAAATGCCCTATTTTCTGCACTCTTTGTGTCTCAACAAATCAAAGCCTTGTTACTACCAGCCATTAAAAAATATCTGATCGTCTGTGACAGTTCTTACCTGTTATTGAAAGCCCTTCTTTGCTTTCATCCTTTCCTTCCTCCCCTGCATTGATATTGCTATTGATGTCTGGTTCTCCTGTGACTTTTTATGACTGTCCTCCATCTGCTTAGAAAAGCATGTTTCTGTAGAAGTTAAGTTTTAGGTCTTCTGTTGCTTCTCTGAAAGTTTGTGGTAAATTTGAGGTCAGTAGTTACTGTGCTCAGTATTTTCTTTCTTTACTTTTTTCCTTCCTTTCCTCTCCTGCGCTCCATCACATTGCCCTTTTCGAGTCTTTCTCTGACTCCTCAGCCAGATGGATAATTGCACTGGGAATTGTGTCGTTGCCACAAGAAAAACAATACGTTTTGCACATGCAGGAGTGATCTTTCCTGCTTATCTCTCACTTCAGCAGCAGCAGGGCCTCAGTGTCCTCCTGTTTTTGTAGTTCTTCCTGGGACAGAGCCCCAAATGCTTTCTTTAAATCCAGAGATTTAAATTCCTACAGAGGCAGGGACACCTTAGTCATGAGGAGTCAAGTCTTGACTCTGACACTGCTAAATGTAGTTGTAAAGCAACCTCTTGAATGAAAATTGTATGTTCAGGTATCAAATGACTGAAAAGGTGAATTACAAGTTTCTTGAAATGTCAGAGGGAAGCGCAGGTTGCTTGAAGTTTTCTGCAGCTTTTCAAGCAGTTGCTTGTAATTCTTTATCCCCTTTCAGATAACTCTGTTGCAGGAGTCAGTAATGTTTGAAGCTTCTCTGAAGAAGTGGTAGGAGTGAGGGATCTCTTCCCAGAGGAACATGCCATTTGCCAAAGTCAGTAATTCCACTGATACGTTTGATCCTCTGTATGTAACCGATCTGGGTGGATGATGAGATTTTAAAGAGCTGGTAGTCACTCGTTTCTTATTTTGATAATGACCCTGTGATCCCTCAGATTAGATCACACTGGAGGAACTTTTTGAAAAAGTGCAAGTGGAGAACTTAAGATTTGATGGTATCCCATCACATGTGTGTTCTCTTCTTTATTTTTCCTAGTTTCCTATTAAAAAAAACCCAAACCTGAGTCTTACACACTGATAAGAATTGGAGTTTTTACCTTCTTCCAGTCCAGCAGTTTTTGAATCTATTCCCTGATTGCAGTTGGACTTGGAATGGCAAAAAGCATAATATGTGTTTTCTATCATGCTTTATAGCTGTTTTTTACTTTTTTTTTTTTTTTTTTTTAGTGGTGTTACCTAACAGGGGGCTGAGGAAAAGTACTTACAATTAAAATGGTTGGCTGGAGATTATATATGCACACATCTAGGACCTGATTTTCATGGCTTTGCCTTTAAAGCCTTGCTGATAGTTAGTTGAAAACTATTCTTGGTTAACAAGCCACATAGTGCCAGGCTTCCAGAAAGAATTGAGCTGTTCACTTCTCCCTGTTCCAAGCTGAAGCATTTGTGTTAGGCCACATTTCTAATAACAAAACAGGGGTTTGAGCATAATTGAAGTGCACAGCTGAACTATTGCTCAGGCTTGAAGGTAACGCCACCATGGTTTTGTTTCTTTAAGCGGTATTAAATGTTAAAACATAAATCCTTTTCAGTGGGAGAGGAGAAGGGGAGATGGTTTTCATTTGGCATAATTTCCTGTGAGACGTGGTTCTAAACAAGGCCCATATTTACACAAGACAATACAGTTTTACATGTACTGGTATATCCAGCACATTTTAAAATTGTTTAGCCAGCCATGGGTATTAAATGCCTTCACAATAAATGTGTTTAATAAAAGTAGATGAAGTTTGAAATAATTTTTTAATAATTTTACAGTAGAAACACCAGTTAAATCAACCCCATTGCAGTAATAAATGTCACAAAAACAATTAATTATAGTTGCTTGCCACTGCAAAATCAATTGTGTAACTGTTCTTCTAAAACTGACTTTTACATTACTAAATCCTAAACACTACACTTCTGTAACTTGTCAGAATCAGGTTTTGGTTAATAGATATTTTCAGTGATGTAATGGGAACTTCTGGCATGGAGTCAGAATATAATGGACTGTGATTAATGTTTTAATAACCACTTTTCTTCTGCTTATGATGCAGCAGTGAAATGGTTTCCTGCTCAGATTGATAGAGCAGCAGGTGTGCGTACATACTTTTTTTTCTTTTCAGTGGGAATAAGTTTTTCAGTGCTTCTGCTTGAAAACATTTAATGTTTTTCCTCGAGTCAGACGCTGCTGATTGGGGGGTTTCAGATTGTTTGTTTTATATCCAGCTATTGCCGATATTTGTCAGTTGGAAGTGGAGTGTGGCATGGAAACCTTTTCAGTACTTAGAGTAATTGCTTTGCAAAGAGGGAAACTCATTAGTTTAAAAAACAGCTTTGATATATTGATGTTTTCTTCAGTGAAAGGATTTGTTTAAAATAGTGTTGGAGTAATTCGAAAGTGTGCAAGAACAAATATAGTGTTGAAAATATTAGCAGGTTAGATTTATTATGGAAGTTGATGTAATACACTTGCTACATGCTTGGTTACTTTTGTGCTGGAAGTGGTTGTGTTACTCTGTATTTTAAATATTTCTACAAAAAAAGTAATTTAGTCAGTGTTTTTAATGACCCATCAATCCTGATTTGTTGCAGGGATAGGTTTTTTTTGCTTAGGGCTCCAGTCAGCTGCTGACCTGGTGGTGTTTCACCTAAGGTGATGCTTAAGGTGAGCACATTTTCCATGCTCTTAAATTCCTGCTGATATCAGGTGATGGTTGTGCTCTTGGTCTCCACTATTCCTCTGCAAAGGCATATATGCACATATAAAAATAATAGACAAAAATATATATAACCACAGAACATGAGGATTACCTTCTGTGGAAAACAAAATCCTCTCTTTTCTTTCCTTCTCCTCTGACCTTGTAGACTCGATAGGAACAGCAAATGTGCTGGGGATGAGAACAGAGTGAAACCCGTAGAAAGAAGAGGTCCCAGGTTTTGCTGGCATTATTCCACTAGGCAAGATTACAGGCACCTCTGCTCTCCCATTTCTAGAAGCTGGCTGAGCCTTTCTGGAAGGATGGAAAAGGTGCTGTGGTCCTGGTTTCAATGCACGTTTTCTTCTCTCCAGAGTCTGTTGACAATAATTGAGATTCAAGATAACAGTTCCTACATCTCTTTGTTCTTTCCCCTAAACATGGGAATCTTACTGACTCCTCTATTCTCAGCAGCATCGACCCATGCTTTAATTTCCCATCAACTTTGGGAAAAAACTGCAGATATCAGCATACTTGAATTTTTAATATTTATTGAGAATTTACCAAGCAGCCTTTATACCTTGGTTTTGTGCCAGTGCTGTATACTGGGGTAGTGTCTGCCTTGCACGGAGAAAGTTACTTATGGTTTCCTTGATTTGCTACTGCTGCATTTGTCTAGTTCTCCTTTAAAAAGATGCAGGAGGTGAGTGCTGGCTGCTATCTTTATTTCCTGACACTCTTCCAGAATTCATGAGGAAATGCTCCCGAATAAAGCCAAAAAAAATCTACACCTCTTCTCCCCTTCCTGTCATTAGAAGGCTCCCTCTCTCCTCCTCCTCCTCTTTTCACATTTGGGCCCTGATGGATTGGGCAGACTTCTTGCTCTGTGGTCACTGATTCTGCTAATTGTCAAAAAGTATTCCAGAAACAAGAGAGAAGAGGAGATCTGCACTCTGAGGCCACCTCAAAACTTGGAAGCATAAAGGCTCTGCTGTTCCAGACTCTCTTCAGCACACAGTTAACTTTGGAATGAAAAGTCCCACACATACAGAGTATCCATACAATCTGAAATATGGAAACATTATCTTCCTTTTTTATTTTTTTCCTCATTCCATGATGTAGGTACATCCTGCCCTTTTTCTTACCAGAAGAGAGGCCAATATTGTTGTGAAGGTGAGGAGTTCACCTTCAGGACTGTGGTGTGATTCAATAGTCCCTTGCCTTGAGCAGTCCATGCTGTAGGATCCTCCTTGGTTTTTTGGCTTCTAAGAGCAGTCACTGAAGTTACTAATTTTGTATTTTCTTTTTTATTACTTCTCTCTCTTTTTTGCTCACCCAGAAGTGTTTTACACATTTTTTTAGGTCTGCTGTATTTGCTCAATTTATCCAGGATGTAAATGTGCTTGGAAAAGCATGGACTAGCAGAAGAACATATGAAACTGGTGTTGTCCAGTTCTAGAAACATCTGAGCAATCAGTAGTGTAGTATCAGACCATGAAGATGACAGCAGCGATAACTTAGTGCAACTGCCCTCCTCAGCATTTTCACGGTTCTCACAGTTAACACCTCCAGACTCCTTCCCTGGCTTCTCCAAAGAGCTGGAGGAAGTTCACATGTTCCCTCACTTGTTTTTGGCTCTTGTGTCAAACCACTGTTCTGAAAAATTCCTGTTGAACTTGCTTCGGTGCTGAGGGTCAGAGGTTTAAAAATAAGAGGTGAACACAGGTCCAGTTCTGCTCTCAGCCCCGGCAGAGGGATTTGTAGTGGCTTCAGTGGGAACAGGATCAGGCCTTACAGAAGTGCCTTTAATGTTCCTACCCTTGGGCAGCCTGGGTGGACACTACTTTCTGTTGCAACACAGTGGATAAACTGTGTGTGCTCCCAGGCACTTCCTTATATTTGAGGAACGTGCTCACATGGCTCAGGGATGTTTGCAGATGGAGCAAAGGAATGCAGCTACCTGTAGGACAGAGGGTGGGCAGTGAGGCCGTGTGCTGGTGCTGCAGGCTGTTCATCCTCAGGTTCATGGGTGTTTGGCTTTTCTGGGAGCTGTTGGCTGCTGGTTGATTTTCTTGTATTTCGAGGCAAATGCTGAGAACCTGCCTGGAGCTCTCTGCTCAGATCAGCTGCTCGTACGTACCGCGGCAGCAGGTTTTACAGGCTCTCTGCCCTGGGAATTCGAGATCAGAAAGGAACGGAAAATCAATGTATTTTCTTTTAATGCTATTTTTATCCCCTTAGAAAAATACTCTGTGAATGGGGCTCGCAAATACAGGACATTTCAGTGCTCATGTGTGGGTCCATTTCATGCCTTCCTCACTCACGTGTCCATGTCTTATTTCCACGGTAAGGTTAAATTGCTAAAATCTGTGAAAGTTTTACATCTAAACTCCTTTTGAACCTCTCCTTTTTTCCATTTTTTTTTCTCCTTTCCCCCACTGGTGCTTTGTTTCATTATCTGAAAGTGGGAATATCTGGTTTGAAATATCAGCATTAGGTTCTGGGAAATGCTTGTTACTTCCAGCAGACAGAACCACATGAGCTGGAGTGGTTGGGTGGAGGTGATAATACAGGGTGCTGTAGTTTGCAAAGAGTAGTGCATCCTCTATTTTGGGCTGCTTTGAAGGATGTTATTTGCAACAAATCCCAGAGTTTTTGTTGACTCATGACTTATATTTTGGTTTTATTCAGCACTTTTTTTTTTTTCTTTTTTTTTTGTCCTTTGAGGGCTTCAGCAGCTGAGACAGCATCATCTTACCACACGGCAGTTTCAGCTGAGCCTGGTGTTTGAAATGGCAACACTGCTAAATGTTTGTGACTTGTTTTTAGAACACCGTTTCAGCTGCCAGTTTCCTCAAGAAAGCAAAAACAATATGGAAAGCAAGAAATACAAATAAAGGAGAGGCTTTAAAATACTTCTGATGTAAAAAAGAAATAATTAAAAATAAACAAAAACATTCAGAAGACGTGCTAAATTTAGCAGAATTTCTTGAAGTAATAGGAAAACGACATTTAAATAAGCATTGTGCGTTCCTGGATTCCTTTCACCTTCTTTTCCTCCCCCTTTTCTCCAGCCCGCACATAAACTCATTGATTACATTCTCTCTTAATGAGCTGTTTCAAAAATTTTGCTTTTACTCCTGTAAAAGGCTTGGATGTTCTCAGAAGATTATCTACCACATGGTGAGGGTAAATGTAGGGGAGGATGAGAGCTGCCCCAAACCGTCTGCACCCTGGCAAAGATGATGAAGAAACTGCCTGATGAAGAAACTACAGTGGTACCATTAATTCGTCCAAGCAGAGAGTAGGACTTAGGGCACCAAGAATAGCTGCTTTGAGGGCATGATCTGTGCACCCAGGAAAGCTGTCATTTCTACTGGGATCGTTTTACTGATATATATGTTTGTGTGTGCGTATGTCTGTATGCAGAGATTGTTATGGAACACTTCCATGTTGTTATTGCTGTTGTGTTATTAGGTGTTGTGTAGGCATCTCAATGCAGGGATTGTTTCGGCAAGTGCAGTTGAAGAGTTTTTTCGCCCCAGAAGAGAGAAGGCAACACTCAGAGAACTTACTGCAAAAAACCAGGGTGAACTCTGAATAGACAAAGGGAACACTTCTAGAGCAACTAATAGAAAGAAGAGTCTGTTTGGCTAGTTTTCATGAAGTGTAGGCTCGGAATTGATTGAAAACAAAAACTAGCTTAGGATAATCAGAGTAGGGAAGGAAAGGTGTTGGTGTAAAGGGATGTATCGGCGAGTGGGGCAGCACGTGCTGCTTGGAAAGGTGCAGAGCTGCAGAGGAGGAGACTGTGCAGGGATGAATCAGATCTGATCCTGTCAGAGATTCCTCTGTAGCCTTTGTTAAATCAGATAGACTGAAATCCCTAAAGGCAGTTAAACACCAGAACACTTTTGAAGTTTGGCTTCAGTCCACATGTAAATCCTTTATTTCTCTTTTCTCCCCCTCATTCCGCTGCTTGATGTTACTTTGTGTCTGTACTCACCTCCTTACCTCCAGAAGTAACCAGAAGTCAGCTTTTGTTAGCTGGCCACCATTACCTTTGTTGTTTCCAGTATTAATTTGTGGTGCTGTGTCGGTGTGACCCATTCTTTGCTCCTCACTGCATGTCCTTTGGAACTGTGCTGTCTTTGGCTGGAAAAAGTCCATGTAAGGAAATGCTACAGATTAGCTGGAATAATTTGTCTGTTTTCCCAACCCCCTCAGATTTTTTTGACAGATGTACATTTTATAAAGAGTGACTTTTATATTTTCTTTCATATCATAGATGAAAGTTCTTGAGAATTGCTGTGATAAAATGAGATCCCTGCAGGGAAAACACCTCTTTGGATGATGAATCCCCATTTATACTTATTTCTTGAGATCTATTAGTGTGAATCGTGCTTAAATATTTTTTGATGCAGCACCTATGAAACTAATTTGCATGTGGCACTTTAAGAAAAAAAATACTCCCTGCTTTTGTTGTAAACCTAAGGGCAAGCTCAAGCTTTTTATTGGGATGTGTTGCTGGGTGTGTGTTAGTTCTTGGGGTAAAGACACTTGTTGGTTAAACAAATCCGTAGGTCAGTGTAAAATATATTCAGCAGCAGTGCATTAAATGGACAGAGCATATAGTGGGAGCTTTTGTACTGCAGTGAGATTAAGGGATAATAATTCTGATGCAGAAGGATAACTGACTCAGAAGGATTCCAGTGGAAATACCACCAAATTTTTTTTCCTTGAAGAAATTGAGTGTTATTCACACAAAAAGTGAGGAATTTTCATTGCTACAGCTTTAACCTCTGTAGAGTTATCGGAAAGTTATGTAAAACTCGTGCTAAAGTGTGGGGGCTACCTTTGAGTTGGCTTTTAGGGCAGCTTGGACTCTCATGTGCTCCAGCCTGTGCTGGAGCAGCACAGATGGTCTGGGAAGAGCCAACTCTGCTCCTCCTGTGGTTTTTGCTCTTCTGTGTCTCCAGCTGATAAAGCCTTTGTAGTACAAGAAGTTCTCAGTCACAAAGGGCATCACATTAGCCCTCAGTAGATTTATGTGCCATAATAAAAGCCTTTGATATAATTTAAGCCTTTGAAAACCTCCGCAGCGCTCGCGTGGCAGATAATGCAATACTCGTGTGGGGCTGCTTTAAAGTGAACTTACTGGAGTGCTCGCCCTGCTGATGAGGGATCGATACAGGGCTGTGCTCTCTTCCCTTCAATCACATCAGCAGCCTGCCAGGCGTGATGCACCGCGCTCCACTAACTCAATAGCAACTATTGGCTCTATTCTCTTAGTAAAGAGACTTTATTGTCCCAAACCCCCTTTCTTGTCAGAATGTCTGAGTGCCTTTGGTAAGTAGAACACAGCTTTTTACTACAGAATAGGTCCATTCCCAAATAAAAGTGACTTTTTCTTCTGTGACTTGCCCTTCGGCGCTGCTCAGGGACTTGAAATCTGCAAAGGGTACGCAGAGACCCTGATGTTGTTCCCCAGTTATGCATCCAGTGAGTGCTCCCAGTTCTGGCTGCCATCTGGGAGAGCTGCAGTACTGGTCCAGTTGCTTTTAACAGTCGATTACAAGGAAATGCGTTTCAACAGCAAAGTTTTTTCAACACCTGCGTTACCCACCATGCTGCTCTAGGTTCATTTATGTTTTACCTGGAGAGCTGCATTAAGCACGTTGATGTACAGCATATGTTAAACTGGGGCTAATGGGAGATGGGTTTGGGCCTCAGTTGTAGTGACCATAAAATGTGATGAGATCTGGCACTTGGTTTATGATGCCAAAGAGTGACATGACATGTCATCTGGTGACATCACTGTGCATGGTGTTGCATAAAGCACTAATATTTTATTGTAGTCTTAAAATAAGATAAAAAGCTTGGTTATAACATGCATATACCTGTTTATGGCTGTGTGTTAAAGCAGTGGCCCACACTGTTTCTTAAATTTCTTTTTATAGCAAGGAGCTCTTGTATCTTAATAATTTGAGAAATTAAGCAGTTCAAGAACACAGAGCAAGAAAGAGACCTACTTTAATTTTCTACAGATGTTTATGATGATTGAAGATTAAAGGAGTTTCATAATGAAACAGCAAATTGCATAAAAGAGGTTAAACTTCAGTACAAAGTTACCCTGCATTTTAATATTCAAGGGGAGTGTATCAGGTACTAATAGAATAATCACTCACCTTTTGTCTTGTACCTTCTGACTTGACGTAACCATAGAACTTCCCTTTAAAGCACAATAATTTCTTTAAAGCCTGTTTGATCTGTCAAGTAGGTGTAGAAGCTTGTGTCAGATGTGGAGAAGAGAGCAAAGTCGACTCTGACAGATGATACAAATACGGTGAAATTAATTGACTTCGCCAGGGGAGAAAATTCTTCCTCCCAGTTATTTCAAATGTCAGACAACTTTCCAGAGGTGGGGAGGGAAACATGCCTGAAGGACAATACTGACACTGTGCTTTTCTAGTAGGTGCTTGCTGTGCTTTATTTTTATTTTTACTTTTTTTATTATTTAAGCTTTCAGGGAAAAAATAATAAAATCGACTTGCTCAACTGCCCCTTTGTTTTGGGATTCTCAGACCTCATAAATCCACTGCCCTTCTGTGGTCCTCTAGGATTTTCTGCCTGGTTTTGTGAAGATAAAAATTTTCAGGAGACTCTCTGAAGCAGTGAAGCCCCAGACTTATTTTTCTGCCAGTGTTAGGTGTTCTGCTTCTTTGGCTTCAGATTGGTATAATTTAAACTCTGTCAAAGTCAACAGGTTTCTGTCACATTCTAAGTTTTTAGTATTTGGAAGGCAGAGGAGGGGACTGGGCTTTTGACTCTGTTCGTTAATCCCTGGTCAGGCCTATAGCCTGTCTCATATATGAACCTCTGCAGTTCTGTGTTCCAGCACCACATGATTCTTTTACAGAAATTTCCTGTCAGTGGAGAAGGAGCCAACGAGGCTGTCGTGGTAGGGGTTATTGTTTTGAGGAGTAAAACTCCATTTTCTCCACTCTGACGCCTTTTCCTTCCTCAGCTCCGTTTTTGTTTCTAATTCGTGGTTTTTTCCCACTGAAACTCATGGTAACTGTTATTGCCAAGAGATGATAAACAAAATAAATAATAAAAATTGATTGATGTGGGCAACTTTTTATTCCCTATCACCTTCTCCTGAAGCTGGGATGGATGTCAGAGCAGCGGTGGGCAAGTTGTGCACACGTTGCACAAACACACACCCAGCAGGGTGTCTGTGCTGCAGTTAAAGGGTCTGTGTCTCTGGGATACGTGGAAGTTCATCCCCAGTGAGACTGGGTAACCAGACAGCATTCCCTCTCTCCAGTGAGTATTACAGGTAGTCAGTCACACGCTGCAGCAGAATAAAGATAAAACTGCTGCAGGAGGTGCTTTTTACAGGCTGGGAAGTCCTGACTGGCAAACATGAGTTTTCTGTCCACTGGATGGGTTGGTTTCTCACTGGCTGAGTCCTTCAGGTAACCAGAGCTGAGGATGGTCACCCCTAATTAAGGCTGCAAGGTGATCAGCATTTTTGGAGGGTAAAAAAGAACAAACCCTGTATTCAGGTTTTTTTCACAGTGAAGGTAGAATCTCTTTCCAATGTTATTTTCTTTTGTGGCCCAGCTCTACTATGTATAACTGACCTTTTTGTGTCTCACTGTTCAGTAACTCTTACAACCTTTTCAAGAGCTTATGGTGATAAATCTGACAGTGTTTATATTTCATTTGGCTGTTTTTTTTCTTGTTTATTGCTGTTTTTTGCCTTACAAAAGTGCCTAGGAACAACGTAATTGCAGGTCCATCATGCTAGAGACTGTACAGCACTTTAGAGGTGTGTGGAAAAGTCTGTGCCTCCAGCTGCCTGGGAGTGGAGGATGTCATCTTTAAAAGAGGAAAAAAATAAGTAAGATGCAACAGAAACAAACTATCATGTTCATTTCTTCTGCACTTGACTCTCTTCCTTCTCAGTGTGGCAATACTATCAAAACTTTTCATTCTTATGGCTTCTCCCTGTCAGTATAACTGTTCCAGACCTTGCAGTAGCCAAGAACTCCATTCTGTTTGTGGGTTCCAACTTCTTAGTCATTCCTGCATCTGGTTTTGTTGCCTTAAACCCCGGATACTTTCAGATTGACAAAATATTGATCACAGTTGCCTTTGGTTAAATCTGAGGTTAATTTACATGAGTCAGTGATGAAATTGCATGTGACACTTTTTTTGGACATCGGGAATTAATTATCTTTTAAATTATTTTTTTGAGAAACTTTATTCAGCCACTAAATGTACTTTTATTAAAACAAGCCCTTAGTATGCATAATTGAGATTTGGAGTCATGGTAAGTTTGTTTTTTCACATTTCTTGGAGTGTGCTTTCAGTTTAGTTAAACTAAACACCATTCTATTTAGGGCATAATTTTAAGAATATTTTTTCTAATTCTGGCAGCAAATGCTGTGACATTATAATTATGCCATAAGCATTCAATGTTTATCCATCATAAACTGGCTGTAATCCCAGTTCTGGAATACAGCTTTCTTGTTGCTCTCGATTCTTCAAGTGAAGGGGTAATTTTGTCCGCAGAAATAATTTCTTAAGAAAATCTGCCATTTGGGTTAGTTACATACTAAAACAGCTCAAAAAGAAACGTCTGTCTTTTCCTCTGAAGTCATAAATTATTTTTGAAGTTTTCTTAAAGGAAATTCGCTTTTAAGGATGGGTTGAGCCAGCACGTACTGTTCAGAAACACTTGATTCTTGTATATGCTAAAATATTGTGCTCTATTAATTTACAAACGGGAACTGGTTAAACCAGTACAATCCAGTGTTGTTAACACACCTGTTAATTTTGGGGTGTCAAAGCAAAGCAGGATGCAGTGATACACCCCAGGGGTCAATACTGGGACCAGTGCTCCCTATTCTCTTCATTCCCAGCTGACTGTGGGAAGCAGTGCACCCTCAGCACTTTTGCAGGAGATACAAAGTCCAGAGGAGCAGCTCGTGCACCAGATGGTTGTGCTGCCCTTCAGGAGGACCAGGAGAGACTGGTGTCACAGCAGTCTTGTGAGTTCAGCAAACAGAAATGCAGGGTCCTGCACCTGGGGAGGAACAACCCCGTGTGCCAGTACAGGCTGGGGGCCGACCTGATGGAAAACAGCTCTGTGGAGAAGGACCTGGAGCACACCATGGTGACCATGAGCCAGCAGTGTGTCCTGGTGGGAAAGAAAGGCCACCAGTCTCCAGAGCTGCATCAGACAGAGAGTTACCAGCAGGTCGAGTAGGTGGTGATCCTTCCCCTCTGCTCAGCACCGGTGAAGGACACCTCTGGAATGCTGGGTCCTGTCCTAGGCTCCCTGGTACAAGAGACATGGACACACTGGAGTGAGTAAGGATAGGGGTATCTGTCCTGTGAGCTGAGATTGAGGGAGCTGGAACTGTTTAATCTAGAGAAGGGAAGGCTTGGAAGGATCTTGTCAGTGTGATTAAATACCTGATGAAGGGCATGGAGCTGAAAGGGACAAAGCCAGACTCTTCTCAGCAATTCCCAGTGAGAGGGCAAGATGCTGCAGACACTAACTGAAATACAGGGAATTCCATTAGAATGCATTTACTGCAAGGGAGGTGAAACACTGGAACAGATTGACTAGAGAGTTTAGGAAGTGTTCCTTCTTGGAAATGCTGAAACTTGACTGGACACAGCCCTGAGTGACCTGTTTGAGCTGACCCTGCTGAGCAGGAAGGCTGGACATAATGGGCCATTCCCTTAAGAGTTGGACTTGATGATCCTTGTGGGTTCCTTCCAACTCAGAATATTCTGTGTGTGATGATAATAATACCTCATCTCCCTGTGTGCCTTCCAGCCTCAAAATTTTCTTGGTGTTACCATCTTTATGTCTATCTGCTCAGACTTTGCATGGCAAGGTGAGAAAATGTCATCAAATAATCTCAGCAACAGGATATGTAAAATAACTATAGATATTAAAGAAAGATATTATTTCTTTCAAGTTGAGGACTTCCAAACCAGAATCCACTAGAAAGTGTTCAGGCTGCCTTTGTCTTCTTAGTTTCTTTTTGCAGAGGTCTCAGAGGTTGCCCATGAGAGTGGTCCACCAGTTTCTAAAGTGATATGTGTGATGCTGAGGCATGAGTTGCCATCATGCGTGGCTTGGTAACATGAAATCAGTGGAGCTGCATTGGTGTGTGAGTGGTACAGCTGTGAGTCACCCCCAGATTTGAGGTGATCAGGTGTTAAACTGGCTTTCTGTTCATGGGTCTCCCTGTCAAATATGTACTTTGACTAGTGAGTTTAAAATTTTCTGAAAGAAAAAAAAAACAAGTACTGAATGAAAAAGACACATCTGCTCATAAAAGAGGAGCAAATTGTCACAGTGTCCTTGTGATCCCCCTGGGACAGTTGGGATTCCAAGCGATTCTTTTCTGCTCCTGGAGAGGGATGACTGTGGTGGGGTGAGCCTCAGTCTGACCCAGCGCAGCTTTCCTGAGCTTAAAACATCTTCCTCTAGCGCTTATTCAGGGTATGATACTGAACTTGGATAATGCCAACCAGATAATAATCCAATTGTGTGTAGCAGAGCAAATGGCACCGCTTCTCTGTAGCAAAAAGCAATAGTGTTTGTTGTGCCTTTGATCTCTAAAGTGCTCTGATGTGGTGAGATCATCTTGAGGAAGCACTGACCAGCCTTTCCTTGAATTTTGTTTTTAACTCCGTGTAAAGGCAAGAAGGAAAAATGGAATTGAATGTGTACGTATTGTGATAATTAATTTTAGCTTACAATTATCTTGCTTTTCAAAGTTCCTGCACAGGACTTGGTATTGGAGTGGGATATTGGCAAATGATTTTATTAGTTTTCATTGAAAAGTAATATATCTGTCAGCTTTTCACTATGGGGCTTGTTTTGCTCTCCAGATCAGTAACACTGCTGGCTTCCCTTTCAAAACTAATTTTCTTTATTGGTGTGTTTGCTTATGTGTCTTGATAACCCTTCCAGTTACTGCTTTAGAAGATGTGGGAAGGGGAAGGATACTTGGTCCCTGAAGGTTGCTGTAAAACAGTCACTGCTCCTATGAATGAAATATTTCCATACACCATAAAACTTTATCTCAAAGAAAGTCTTGAGAAGTTAAAATAATGCTAAATATTCTGTAGACTAACTCTTGCAAGGGCTAAATAGCCTGGCCTTGATCCAGGGAGGCACTTAACAATGTGCTTAACTTTAAGCGCATTGAATATTCTTACTGGCCTGAGTGAAAAATCAATGAGGCTGCTCACATGCTTAAAATAAGACACATGCTTAAGTGTCTTTCTGGATCTCAGCCAGAGCGTTCAGCCTGTGAGAGGGGCTGAATTCTGACTGTGGGCAAAAGCCAGTAGTGTTTCATTTTGCTTGTCGTGTGCCTTTCTTAAGAATTCATTGATATTGTCTGTGTTTATTTTAATTGGCCTCCATTTCCCATCTAAGCCCTACCAACTCCAAAGCTCGGGGGGTAAAATAGATGTGCAGCTTAGGGCTGTCAAACAGCTTGTCAGGGGTAGTACTTAGACTGTATATATTGCTCTAGAGCAGGAACTGAACCTCAGAAAAGCTGGGAAAAGATGAGGTGAAACATGATTGTTTTCTTTGGTAGCCAAGGTTTTAATATAGAGAGAAAATGAAGAGGAGAGAAGAGAAGGGCTGGTGACACGTCACACCTTTTCAGTTAACATAGTTGCTTCTTAGGAAACATTAAAGAATGCATACAGATGCATTAATAATCCACTGGCAGTGGCTGTGGCCTTGGCAAGTCAGCTTTCCTACCTACTATTGATTTTTCTGCCTCTCAGGCAGCAATTTGCAATGGGTGGCGTGATCCCTTACCCTCCAAACGGGCAGTGAGATGAGTTGTCATGGCCAAAATAATTTTTACTTTCTAGCCAACCCCTCCTGTTTCTTCAACAGCATCTTTGCCTGCTTAGATGACAATTTCCACTGCTGACAACTGGGAATGAGAAAATATATGTTACTATATTTGAACACAAAGAGCCTCTATGGCTAGAGGTGCAAAAGAGCCCACCTCAATGAACTGAGCAGCAGCTTCACTCGGGGAACCCAGCCCCCAAGTGCTGTAAATTTGGGGTGTTACTGGTTAGCAAGTGCAAAAGCAGTGCAGCCATGGGCTCCTAGAAGAAATCTTTGCTGTCAACTCAAACTTGCATGACTAAGGAAATAGAGCGTCATTCTCCTCCCACCGCCTTTTGTTTTCCAACATCCAGACGTTGCTTGTCTTCCACTTCCCCTCCGTGTTTACCAATTCTTCCTTGCATTGCTTTTGCTTTCTTTTCTGCCCAGGTTGTTACAGCCCACACAGCAGGTCGTTCTTCTTATACTGCCTTTGAGTGTGATTGCTGGTAGTTCTTTTACTGGAAATCATAGGATATTAAGGGTTTGGAATGAACCTTAAAGATCATCTAGTCCCATCCCCCCCTCCCCCCCGCCGTCAGGGCCACCTCTTTATTTCCTTGTACATTTGATTTATACTGGATGACAAACTTAGAACAGTTGAAAGGAAGGTGGCCAGAATAAAGGAAAATGGAGCATAAATGTTTTCTAAAGGGTTAAGTATGTAAAACTAGAAGCTATCAGCTGATACTGAAGAATTTTACATGTAATTCCAAAAGTATCTCCTGAAAATGCATCTCCATGAAGGAGCAGATGGCATTTTTAGCAGACCTTCTCTGCAGTAAATCTTGAGCAGTTTTGAAAGAGTTTGCTTGTAGGTTGTTGTTTTTCTTTCAGCTGCAGGAGCGTGTTTGCTGTAGCACTCCAGGCTGGGTTTCAAGTATGTTTCAAGGTAACTCACAGGGTATGTTTTTAATTGTGTGCTTGCCCCAATGGTCATTTATTTCTTTCAACTGCAAATTCCTCTTTTACTTGAATAAAAGCTCAGTAGAATCATGTGTCATGTACAGAATTTCACCTGAACTGAATAAGAGGCAATTCAAGGTTCAGATTTAGAAGGTATATTCACATTCAGGGATAGCCAATGATCTTTTAAACGGTGAATTGATGTGCACTAAGGGTACCAGGGCAGAATTAAAACTGGAAGAGGGAATGGAAAATGGGATGCTTTCAACTGTTTTCCCCTTAGCTTTTCTAAAATCAAGCTCAAGTCTAGGTCTCAGTGTATCTGTCTGCAGGTGTCTTCAATGTGACAGAGCCTTCTGCCACCTAGTGTTACTGGGAGCTCTCCTCATCAGGGAATCACCAGATAATTTATTAAATGTCATTATTTATTAGCAATCCCCTCAATTGCTGGGCACATTTTGTGAATGCCTAAAAGGCATTTTCTGACCGGAGAGTTGCAGAATCAGTTCAATCAGTAGGCACAATTTCGAGGGTGCAATTTACAAGTTCAGTTGTTAACAAATAATCCATGGAGAATTTCAGCAATTGTGAAAGTCACTGCTCCATAACAACTCTGTTAGCACTTTTCTCCCCCAGGTGAAACTAAAGGACTCTGCCTAACTCAGCACACTCCTGCTTTGGTATCTGTGCTGCTGCTGGTTCAGGATATTGGGTTAAATTGAAAGCAGCAGAGAATAAAAGTTAATTCAACAGAAATTATATAAATTAAAGAACAAGTCTATTTAGACACTTAACTCATTGTCTTTTTAGGAGAGTAAAATGAAGTTCTCCTATCATCACTGCTTTTTCGCCCCTAGAAATTCCACCAGGGCACAATGGAGAAGGACAATAAAATCCAGAGAATTACACCCAGATTTCACAATAGAATTGTCAAACTGTTAGAATAGAAAAATAGACTTAATGATGCTTTAGATTTAAGCCAAATAAAAATAGCTTCTACCATATGCTGACAGATAGGAGGAAAGTGCCTTAGGATTGAAGGGGTGGGTTTTTTCCTTCACTCTCCTGTAAAAACATATTTTCAGGAGAACAGAGCGACACTTTCCCCTCATCCCTCCACCTTTGTGAGCTGTCTGAGTGCCCCGTGACACAGAGTAGGGCAGAGAGGTTCCTTTGCAGGTCGGTGTGTGACCTGGGCTGCGCAGGACTGGGGCAGATGCTTCTAATCCTTCGCCCAGCCGTGATTTTGAGGAGAAGCCTCACTGAGCTCCTGCCCTCCTCTCTTTTCTCCCTCCCACCTCTTTCAGGCCTTCCTGAGGAGCTGATGCCAGCATGGCTGAGAGCTGTAAACTTGATCTTCAGCATCAGACTGAAATGCTGACCTGATCAGCAGCAACCAGAACCTGCGGCAGCAGAGGGTCTAATGCATTAGAGCACTAATCAGCAGCAGTACCAGGCAACCTGTTTCCACCTTCTTTTGACTTGAGCAATCTCACCCTTAAATACCACCATTCAAACTGCAATCTCTTTGCTTTCAACAATTATACTTTTCACATATTGCCTAAAGAAAATAACTTTGGGCTCTACTGAGCTAAAATGAACAACTATGATCATCACAGAGCAGATTTGCTCTGTACTTCTGGTTATTCATTTGAGATAATTATTAGGTTTGGCAGCTTTACTTATCTGATCGGTATCAGAGGTTAAAAATCCTCTAAAATTTCTTGTGCATCTTGTGCTATTTTGTTTGAGTCATATTAAACTGGAATTACCATATGACATGAATTCATTGCTCCTCGGTCGGAACAGAGGATGCTGTGTAACAATGAGAAACAGAACAGACCATCTGACCTGGGGAGACCCTATTTTAAAGCTGAGGTTATAACCAGCTTGTTTTATTCATCAGCAATGATTTGGGGGCAAAGCCTGTGGCTGTGACTGATACATGAGTCACCCTGGGGCTCTGTCCTCCCCTGATGAGACTAAAGCACAGCCCTCCAGTGCAAGAAAACCTCTAAAACTGTCCATTTTCCAGTCTTGGGCCCAAAGTTAAGGTCCTTACCAGAGCTCCTGGGGCAGAAATATCTCCTCTTGGCTGGCAGCCATCCTGGGCTCTGCAGTTGTGGTCCTGAGCTAGTGGGTGGCATCCCTGCCCGTGGCAAGGTGGTTGGAACAAGATGATCTTTAATGTCCCTTCCAACCCAAACCATTCTATGATTCTATAATACAACCATGACCGTGCTTGTGGGCTGTTGCCACAGAACTGTGCATCAAGCAAAATGTACTGAAAGGGGTGGGGGGAGAAATGTCTCTGCATCTCCATCCTCTGTCTGTAGGTGTTCCTGACTGAGTGCCCTGTTTCACAAAGTGCTCTGTTTGCTTCGCAGCTGCATAATTTACATGGAAGCTGGTCCTGGAGGAATCTCTTTCATGTAGCTCTCTCAAAGCCCCAGTTCATCAATATGGAGTGGTTGCCCTGCGCTGGGGGATTTATGGCACGCGGTGGGGCGTGCGGAAGACGAAGAAAAAGGCAGTGTGAGGAACAGTAGGGAATTTTTATCCTAAAATAAAAATTCCTGTGTCCAGAAGAGCTGTCTTTCAGAATAAAAGTTGTGTTCTCTCTTTTTGCCTGCAGAAGGGATGCTGTATTCCCAGAGTGAAGCCCAGGGAAGTGTTCCCTGAGGCCTGGGGAAAGACACAGTGGTGTCTTTAAGACTGAACTTGCCCTATCCTTAAAAAAAAGAGATAAGCCAAGGAAAATAATCCTGACTCAGGTAGTAAGATAGGAAACAGGAAACAAAGGTTAATTTCCTCAGAGTAATAATAATTCTTCAAACATATCCATGTTCTTCTGGTGACGTTTGCCCTAAACCTGAGGAATTGGAAGGCAGGGGGAAAGATAAGGAATTTGGAGATCAATCCATGCCAAAACTTTTCCACAACATGTTACAAAGAGAGCTGCTTTGCAGCTACAGAGTGGTGGCTTAATGGTCTTTTTAGCCATTGAAAAGGAAAAAAACTTACAAAATCATAGCTGAGAGAAGGCCCTTGTGTACAATGACATTCTTCCCGGGGTCAAGTACGAGCGGAGGCTGATGTAGTCATAGACTAAATGTAGCTGCAGTTCTGCAGTGCTCCCGAGTGTAATCCATACTAGTCCTGCAGGGCGAGTTCTCTGCCGGATTCCAGTGGGGACTGCAGTGTCCTTGTTGCGCAGTGAGGCTGCTCAAGGGTGTTAAAATGCTTAACTTGCAGTTGTTTGAGCACTTTCTGTGATGGCTGATTGATTTACTGTATCTGGAAGTTCAGACCTGGAAACCCGAGCGAGGGAGAATGCCTTGGCCGCCGTGGTGAGCCCGGGTGTTGAGAGGACAGACAGCTGGCGGGTGACCTCAGGAAGATGACAAATGGGGCACCAGGTGCCCCCGCTCATCCAAGGGCGCTCCCAACCCCTCTGGAGTTACGGAAATCACTTGCGCTGGAGGAAGGCTTCCTGTGAGCAAGGCTTCTAGAAATAAACATTAACCTCTTGTTACCAGCTACGGGCGTGGGGGGAATGAGTTCAAGCAGCTCTTTGGGAAAGAGCTGAAGCAGGAATCCTTTCAGTTTAAAGGGGGAAAAAAGAAATAGTTCATCCGAATCGTAGAGGCTGTGCATATTTTGGAGCTGGGAATTCCGGGAGGAATGTGTCGGGCAGAGATATGAAATGAGCAATAAGAAACAATCTCTTCACACAGCATAGTCAGTGATGGCTCTTTTCTGACATGTGTGGAGCCGTTAAAACAACTAAGTATTTTCCTGGGACACGGGGAAGCCCCCTGGGAATTGAAGAAAGAAAAGTCTCCGCAGAAGTTGTATGAAATATTCTTTACAGGGTTGAAGCATGTGAACAAAAAGGAATTGTGTAGCCTCTAGTTTTCCTTTGCTTGCAAAGGATTCATGTATTTTCAGGTTCTGCTTTCCATTTCCTGTTTTTATTTTAAAGCAGGCAGTTGTGTGCTAAAGTGAGGAGAACTTTCAGATAATCATTGTTTCGAATCTGCCCTGCACAGAAAACTATAACCCATCTTGGCTTAGACAGCTGAGGATGTGCCTCCTCTCTCTGAAGCTTGCCTAGTGGGGGTTAGGGTGTATTTTAGCAGCTTCAGGGCTGTTTTTCTTTTTAACTAAAAAAAAAAAAAAAAAAAACCACAACAAAACAAGATGATCTCTGTCATTGCTTTAAGTTTTGAAACTGCATTCAAGATTTCCCACATTAGCTCAGATTGTCAAGTGCTGCAAAGACACAGCAGTGGCTGCTCTCTTGCACTGGTATTTACATTTCCTGAGGCTGGAACTGTAACACCTCATCTGAAGTGGTGCTGCCTGATCAAATGCTAAGAAAACCTGATTAAATGAAGCATTTTATTATTATCGAAAGGAATATGCAGACACCCACTGTGAATGCTGGGCTCACGTGAGGTGCCAAATGTGTTTTTCAAACATGCACTGGATTTACACACGGGAATTCTTGTCAAATGTAAATCTCTAGCTTGCATAACTCCTCAGTGAAAAGAGGAGGTTTATTTAGCTTGTTAATGCTCTAAACATCTCCATGTACAATTGGATTTACGGTTCCATTTGAGGATGGGAATAGGTGAACTTGCACCATGTAGGGGGTTTATGTCTTATTTCAAAATCTGTAGTCTGTATAGTCTATGATGCTTTAAGTTGATAGTCTCAAGGTCTGTAGTCCGTAGTACTTGGAGTTTATAGTCTTTTCCGCAAGAAATAGTTGTATCAAGATGGTGCATTCTTGAGTAAGACCCTGCAGTGGGACTGGTGTTGTCCAAAACTCATTGTTATGGCAGTGCCTGAAGATCCTGTCCCAGGGCTGCATCCAGCCTGCAGCAGAGAAAATGTGCAAAATGCAGATCAGGTCAGAGGAGTACAAAGCTTCCTTTATTCTATAAAATCTTTTTCATCATTAGTTTCCTGTCTTTACACTTTAAAACATCCACTTCTTTTAAAATTGTGTCAGACAGTTTCTGTGGGGCAGAAGGCATTTCTCCTTGTCCTTTGATCTCAGTTTCTCCGTGCTTTTTCATC
This sequence comes from Myiotriccus ornatus, assembly GCA_036023395.1. Classification (NCBI taxonomy): domain Eukaryota; kingdom Metazoa; phylum Chordata; class Aves; order Passeriformes; family Tyrannidae; genus Myiotriccus; species Myiotriccus ornatus. The sequence continues at coordinate 58,729,842 of JAYRBT010000177.1, read as the reverse complement.
TTACCTCTAGGCAGTAGCACTGGCTTCTCAGTTACTCCAAAAGCCAATGTTTGTGTGTTAAATACATGTGAGTACCTGAGCAGCAGTGGAATTGCAGTGCTAGGAAAATGCTGGAGAACCAGGTGCTCTCTAAAACTTTTCTTCCTTTAAACTTCTTTTTTTTTTTTTTTACCACTAGAAGAGTTGGGTTTTTATGACACATACACATAGGAGTACTGAAGATGTATTTTGAGATAGCTGTCACGAGGATATTTCCCTCTGTTCCATCCCCCAATGTAGTAGCTTTTCAGTGGAAATGTTTGGTCTCTGGAGTCTGGATTTCATCACAAAAAGAGGAAGCTTTCAAGGAAAGTAGTACAGGAAAATCTGATTCTGTTCTGTTCCCCCACCGAGGACTTTGTGTCATTGCATCTAAAGGTTTTTCTACTCCAGGGTTCACAACCTCACTCACCAGTGCCACAGGTAATTTGTAATAAACTCTGAGATGGGTCATTAGATACATCTTACAGGTTACATATGTGTTTCACCATTAAAAAAGAAAACAGTTTATGTAAAACATCACATAAAAGTGTCTTGGTTTTTATGTTAAATGCTCCAGAAATTCTTTTCTTGTTCACTGCAGTAGCTGTGGAAGGACTGGGAAGGAGCAAAGCTGCTCCTTTTGGAGCAAGAGCACTTTGCCCAGAGCTGCTTCTGGGTCACTGTTGCATCAGGACACGTGTGGCTTCTGGCTTTATCAGTGACAGCTGTTTCATGGCTAATATTACTTTTCTAGGCTTTTTTTTTTTTTCCCTCCTCTTTCAGTGTCCAGTAGCAGAGCTCTGTGCTTAACTGAGGTGTGTTTTAATTTTGAAGTGCTTTGTTTCACCACACACAGTTGACACGCACTCCTGGCCTGAGATACTCTGACAGCATTTGAAACAAATTGCTATTTAGAAAAAGCAGATGGTGGAGACTAAAAAGAATCACTAGAGTTCCTACATTTCTTGTATTGATATGGTAGGTTGGGGGATTTCCTGGTTTTTCTACTGGGAAATTTTATTTCTGGTAGAAAAGAGTTCTTCACTTAGAAGACCTAAAACAGAGAAATAAAAGTTTAGGAGCCATGAACTCAAACTCTCATTAGGAGGTTTTTTTCTTAATCCATAGCTAAAGCAAATAGAGATCCATTAGAGTCAGAAGACATCTGCTGTTGAAGAATTTATTGCAAGATGAAGGCACTAACTTTTCCTTGATGGAAATTGAAATTAAGATGATTCTGCGGGAGCTTCTTGGGGCCGTGGGTAAATGAAAGAGGCTGAGCAGGTTTATGGCAAATGGAAAAGGGTCTGGCACTCATCTGACACCTTGGTGAGCAATTTCTGCTCCTTAAGCCCTCAGAAGCTAGCACAGCTAAGCAGTGTTAGTAATAATAACAAAACAGACTGGTTTACTAAGCTGTCTGCACACCCCTGCTGTCTGCAGGTGCGGTTGCTGGGACTGTGGGGGTGTCTGTGGTGGCTTGCTTGTCTTTGGTAGGATTTTTTCAGCAGCCAAAACTGTATTGTATTTAGGGTGACTTTTCCTTACCCCTGCACTATGGGCTGTGTTTGGTCCATAAGGTGCCATAATCTGGGTAAAAATATATTCTTTTTCTCTCTGCCTTGGGATCTGTTGTATTTGGACCTCATTATTCTTAGCACTGTTTTGACATTCACACTGGTTGCTGCATCTGCATACACAAAGGCATTGGGGGGAAAAAACCCTAAATAATAGAACCCCCTTGGTGATTGCAGCTATTAAATCGATTCTTTCCCCATTTTATCCTTGTTGGCTGGAGGGTAGAGGAGGAGTGGCTGAGGGCAGGTGCCTCAGTGCCATCAGGGCTGGACTGTGACCTCGGGCACGGTGCAAGGAGGGATTGAGCTGGACTTGGGAGGAGCCCTTGCCGAGTTCATGGCTGTGTTCAAGTTGCATTCCATGTTGGAACAGGCTGTGTTGGCTGGTGTTTAGCAGGAATTTCTGACACCAGTAATAGCTGGTGGGTTTGTTAAGATCTAAATTCAGTAATAGTGCCCAAACAGTGTCTGCTAAAATACATAAAAGACTGGTTTTTTTTTTACTTTTGAGGACCTGGAATCAAGCTTGTAGCTACTCCATGGAAGGGTGAATTGCTGTTCTGGATTCCTCTGGGTACCAGCTTTGTGTCTTGTGTTTTTGCCCTGCCTTAGGCGTTGCAGTGTCCGAGACAGGGAGAACCACACCATATTTGAATAACACCCAGCAAAGGCCCGTTCCCAAATTAATTTCCCGGGGCTATTTAACGGAGAATGGCAATGAACTCTGCTCATTTTATAAACAAATCCCGTTTGGCTGCATGGACTGACTGTGGTAGAGCTGACTGCTTCAAACAAAAACAGAGCCGAGCAGAGGAGCTCAGTTTGTACCTGCTCAGGGACTATAGAGTAACCCAGACTACACATTCCTGAACGAAAACCAGGCCAGACACAATCCACTTTCTTTGTGCCTCTCTCGTCTGATGAGACCCAGTCTCTCCAAGCTCGCTCTGAGTAATGCAGCGATAGCTCATCCCAGGGACTTGGTAAATCTAATGAAAAGAGTGTCTCCAGAAAGGTTCAGGAATGCAGCAGCCTGTGCTACTGCCTTGCTAATGCTTCACACAGCTCTCCAGACTGGAATATTTTGCTTGCTTTCATGCAACCACTATTTATTATTTAAATGACGAATCTGGAAAATTTCCCAGATCTAATGTCTGCCCCATTACTTTCTGTCTTGGATACTGCAGATAATCAGATGAGCAGTAAATCTATTCTGTGGAATAGAATTATGTTATCTTTTTTTTTTTTGCTCCCTGTCAAACAACTTGTGAATGATTTTTCTTTTCTTCACCCCCTATAAAATACCTAATAGATTTAAAAAAAAAAGAAATCTGTGTGCCGAATACAAGTTACACCACATGTACCTCCAGTGGTGCATCTGCAGGAACACCAGTGGGAATGTATTTATCTTGTGTAGATAGGGAAGATTGTGTGAAATAATTCTTAGCACCGATATTTTCAGTTGGATGGGTGACGGGAAGTGCTATGGGCAGTTTTCGGCATCTTAGTTCTTCTCATTTGTTCGTTTAGGTGGGGGGGGTTTAGGTTTGTTTGTTTTTTGGTTGGTTGTTTTTTTAGCCAGGTTTGATTGTGTCCCTTCTCCATCCTCTCTGATGGTTTCTGAAGTCCTTCCTGAATTTCTCTGAAACAAGATCACCCTGTTGAGCAGTGAGGGGACGTTTGCCAGTGGTCTCAGGTGCTACTGAACTGCTCTTGGGTCCTCTGGCTCTGGGAAGCAGCAGTGCCAAGGGGTGCTGAGGCTGCCTGGGCAAGGCTGGAAAGGCACAGGGAATTACATCCCCTGCCATGCTGAGCTCCACTGCGTAGTTCTCCAGCTGTCCCAGTCCTTCCCGATGAATTGATGGTGACACAGCCTTTGGAAAAGAGAAAACATAAAAAAAACCTGCTCCCAGGGATGACCAGCTTGATCCTGAGCCGCCACACCGAGCGTGGGTTGCACCTCTTTCCTTAAAAACAGGAGGCTTTTTTTTTCTGCCCTCCCCCGCCACCCCCCCAGTGATGAGAAACTGAAGGTCAGGAATGAGCCCCCCGAAGGCTCATGAAGAACAAAATATGACGTGTTTGAACTGACGTGAAAGGTTGATGGGGAAGATCAACATCCAAAGGCTGCACTAAGGAAAGGGGGCTTGTTTGGGCAGAGCCTGAAGCGGAGCTTCAGCATTACAGGCAATGGGGAAGTGTGAAACTGTGGGGCAGGGAACACACAGCCCTTTAGCCCTGCTCAAAAATAATAAGTGCAGACCTTTTTTTAACTTCAGACTTTAGTCTGCCCTCCGTAAAAACAAGTTACATTAAAAAACCGTGCACCAGAAAAAGCAAACCTCGTTTTCCTGCTTTCTGCTTATAAGATTTACAGGTACTTAAAATAAACCTATGAAAAACAGACCCAGTGTGCTGGAATTTGCTAACTAGTGAGAGCAATTACCTCCAGGTCCCAAGACCTAACGGAGCTTGGCTTTTTGGAAATAAAACTTGGCAAGCGCCTCTTCCTGCTGCTGTTGTAAAGGTGCACATGAAAAGATGTGCTGACCTCTGCCAGAAACCCCAGGAATCCAGTTCAGAGAGATTGTCCTGTGGAGGGGATGGCTGGATTCGGGCAGCACAGATGGGGATCGGTGTGGAAAAGCCGGCGAAACATTCGCTTCTCATTGTGTGGCTTCAGCGTGGCAGATTCTTTGCAATTGCCTGGTGTACCACAGTAATTAAATGGGTCAAGAGCAGTAAGTTCAGATACTTAACAAGAAAATAAAGACCTCACTTGACAGCCAGCAGTGGGTCGTGCTCGTTTCACAGGAGTAAGGAGAATTAATGCAGGTTGTGCAGTGAAAGTCGATCTGAGCCTTTTTGGCAATGATTTTGTATTGCTTCAGAGATCACCTACCAATTAACTGCAAATGCTGTAATGGCTGTAAATCAGGTTGTCTTATGAAACTAACGCTCCAATTTCAGATATCCTACAAAAAAGGAAACAATAGACTCTGTTTTTCTCCTTTCAGTGATAGGACAGGAACAAAAGATAAGAAAAGCAATGAGAGAGACACAACCAACCTTTGTTAATATTGAAATGTAAAGTAATC
>JAYRBT010000177.1:58672956-58725136 GCA_036023395.1 Myiotriccus ornatus | reverse complement strand
CACAAATTAGGAAGAAACAGTGTTTACTACAAATGTAAAGTAATCCCATTTTCACTGGACTGTTTCATGCAAGAGGGTAAAATGAAGTTTGGGTAATGCAATAAATATGATAGAAGTGGAATCCAAGATGGGAATTGATTTTTACAAGACTCTCCAGTTTGGAGGGTGGAGGTAGTTTCAGACCAGCATTTTGAAGGAAATTATTTGTTGTTGTCAGTATCCATCGTTCCTGGCTGGGGGAAGGAGCTCCTGTTTCCCACAGCAGTTCTAAAAGCCCTTTGGGAAGGATGAGATCTTCATCCTAAAATATTAAGGGACAAGTAACAAGAATGTTAAAAAAAAATTAATTAAAACCGTAAAATGTGTTCTGCCACAAACCAGGAGCCCTCTGCAGACCACCTCCCCTGGAAAGTTAAGAGATGGGACCAGGTTTGCTGCTGTGTTTGTAGATTCCCTTTGGACTGAGCGCTGTTGAAAGGGTTTGTGCCCTCCTGCCTGTGTCCATGCTGATGGCAACCAGTGTCCAGCAGCGAGGGTTGGGCTCCACCACAAGGTGGTCCAAAGCAGCAGAGCTCAGCTCGGCCACAGGAGACAAATTAGGTGTCTCAGCTTCAGCATCTCACCAAGAATCACTCAGGAACATTGCTCATGTCTGTGCATTGCGGTTATTAGGTGCAAGAAATACAGTTTTTAAAACTGTATTTAATCATTTCTCAGTAACCTCTTTTTCTACAAATTTATGGCATCAATGGGTATGACTGTTTATTATGTCTTACCTATAAAATCTGACCTGTTTTATATACTCTTTATGGAAACAGTGTACAGTCATAAATTAAAAGATGCAACTGTTTTGGATATTTTACTGGTGGTCCTGTATTTTCCTGCCAAAAGTGCAGCTGTTTTAGGTTTCTCGGGATAACATTATAAAGGGCTGTGTGCGTTTTGCAAGTTTATGCTTGAATTGCCAAGCCAGAGGTGGAATGACTCAACCTTCCCAGGAGCAACACGTACCAAGTGAGGAATCAAAACAGCCGGCTGAAGTGGGGCAGCTCAGATGGCCAGGGGGAGAGGCACTTCTTGTTCATGGGGGTGCATCTGGTGGTCAGGGTTTGGGAGATGATTGTTGTGCTGGGCTGTGGATCCCTCTGTCTATATGATGGGGTTTTGGTGCAGAACTAGTGGAGAATCTGGTCTTGTACGTGTCTCATGTGGGATTACAGCGTGGAAAGAAGCCATCCAGGCCCCCTGAGCAAACACCTTTAACGGGAACTCTTGGTGTGTGTGGCTGGGTTGGAGCCCTTGGAAGGAGCCAAGGGGAGCCAAGGGTTTGTGGGGATGCCAGCACAGACAGCGTGTTTCCGTGTCAGCTCGTCAGGCTGGCAGGTTTGGGGGAGCATTAGATGGCTCTGCAAGTGGGTGCTGATGCTTAGTTCATGGGGAAGTGTAGAGGCTTTTTAGCCCAAATGTTTATGATCTAATTCCCAGCTGTCAGTGGGCTCCACACGGGTAGGCCTGAGAGGACAAAGCTCAGCCCTGTGGTTGTCAGAGGAACCAGCACTGACTGACAGAACTGAAGCCCCCCTGTTCCCATGGGAGCCCCGAGAGCTTGTGGGTTGTCCTTGTCTTAGAAAGAACTACAGAAGGGTGGAAATGAACCCTCTCCCAGAGCAAGCAGAGAACACAAACCTGTGCATGTCCTTAGCCCTGTGGCACTGAGCTGTCCGAGTGTGTTGGTTGGGGCAGCCTGGCTGAAGGTGCATCCTGGTTTTAACTCGTGGCATCTCTATCCTGCTGTTCACAGGTGGCTGGCAGCCTCCACCTCACCGTACCGTGCACTTACACAGGTGTTTGATGGGTTCATTCCTGCTCTAAAATGACGCTGCTCTTTGCTGCAGGTACCTCACCCACGTGCGAGCCGCCTCTCCGCAGGATCTCGCCGGGGGATACACGTCCTCCCTGGCTTGTCACCGAGCCCTGCAGGACGCTTTCAGCGGGCTCTTCTGGCACCCCAGTTAGCCAGGGACCACTGGCCTGACATCAAGGGACACCCAGCGGGGCGAGAAGCCGATCAAGGCAGCAAAGGTTGGGGCAGAATCCCTGCCATCCGCAGTGGCTGGGCTGCCGTCGCTTTCCTGTGCACTTTTCTGTGCAAAACCAGCTGTGTTCGAGTGTTAAAGGGAAGAAAACAAGCCCCGTCTGCACGAGAGCTTTGTAAAATGGTGAGATACATTTTTGTGGAGGGGGAAACTCGTTAGTCATGCGGCACTTTGCTGAGGGAGGCTGAAGCAATAAGCCACATCTAATGGAAGATGTGAATAACTCAGCTGTGTACGTTTGAGGCTTAAAGAAATACACTTGTAAATTTTTTTTTTAAAATAAAGCCAGACTTTTTTATTAAAGTTTGTGGTTTTACTCTTATTGCAGGGTTTTATTTGCACAAGCATTTAAATGCCATTTTGATTATAACATTTAGTGTCAATATTCAAGCCTACATTTTCTTCCCATAAAACCAGTTTCCCCAAGTTTAGACAAGTGTGTTTTTCCTCCTGCCAGCTGGATGAGATGAGAAACCCTGAAACTGTGCTGACACGGCTCCCTCCAGGTGACACTTGGTTCTTCCCTTTGCCTGGAAAACCAATCTTTATCTGAAAGTCTTTCTGCTGAGTTCCTCTAGAAGCAATCTAAGAAACAAGACTGAGCCACTGAAGTAGTTAAAATTGTGGGGTTATTTTTTTTTGGGGGGGGTGTATTTGTTTGTTTTGGTTTTGTTTGTTTTCTCCTGTTTAGCTCCATTTGCAACTTTTCTGTCATGCACTCAGGAGCTTCTTCTGGCAGGAACATCCCTTTGCCTGGCTTTTGGGATGACCCTTGCCACTTGATTTGCTGCTTTCATGTATTCCTTCCCCTCCCCTTGTAGTGGGGTGTTGACTCATTGCAGCAGAGCTGGGCTTCCCATGGGAGGACTGGATTTTGCCATGAGTGGGTATAAACTGCAGGAGATGGGAAACTGCTCAGGACAGGGAGCTTGGACCACGTTTTATGGGCCATCCATTAACAGCTGTTGAATCCTGCTCTGAGGGGTGCACTAAATGGATGTATTTTTTCTGTGCTGAAATAAAGAGAAGAACAAGCTCAATTCCCGACTCGGTGCTTTCTTTATTAAGTAGAGGGAGGTGGCAAAATTTCCTTTGTCCCTTCCCTGAAATCCTGCTGGTTGTGCCCAGAACAGCTGCCGACAGGGGATGTTACATGCAAGGCAGAGGTGAAAAGATCACAGCCTGTGGAGCACCTGGGATTCTCCTCTCCCTCACCTCTCCTCTCTCCCCCTTCCTCCCCACCCCAGCCTGAGAGCTGACGTGCCCATCATTTTTCCAGTCCCTGGGAGTTTGTTCCCTCTGTCACAGGTGCCTGACATCCTGTTCCCAGGTACAAGATGGCACCAGTCCTCTTGGGATTCAGCTCCAGGAACCTGGAAGTGGTGATCAAAGCCGGGTTTCTGCTGGTGCAGTAGTGCCAAGAAGCCCCGAATTTGGGCTGTGAAGCAACGCAGAGTCACAGGGACCTGCAGTCTGTGTCAGGAGCGTCAGCAGAGCTCACAGGCTCACTGCATCATTCCTGATGCATTCCTGGTCGAGGGCCTTATTGCTCCAGCAGTGGTTGTGGAGGGCTCCGGGGAACAGGAGCCACTGTCAGGTGTTTATGGGAAAGGCAGAGGTTGGAAAGCAGCAGAGCAGCAGCACGGGCTGGGGGTGAGAGCCCAGCGCGCTCCTGGCGCAGCAGTGCCTGGGAGGAGAGGACGCACGGGCTGGAGCTGCTGAGACACCACAAAGGCCAGAGTGGGAACGCTCAGGCTGCAGTGCAGGCCGGGGAGGAATCTGCACGGCAGCGCTCAGGACAGCACGGGTGAGTCATGACGGCCTTCTCCCTCTGGACTGGTAAATGCGCTCCCAACACCCGCTGTGGAGCCAAGGGAGGGAAAGGGCTGTCACTCTGAGCCACGAGCAAAACAAACCCACGGCCCTTAGCGGTGCTTGGGTGAGAACCAAACGTCCTGCAGGCTGCAGGCTCGGGGATGGAGCCACGGCAGCAGAGCCAGGAGGGGGACGGACATCTGGTAAGGGAGTTGCTGGGCGTGAGCTCAGAGCAGGGACTGAGGGGAAATATCTGACAGCGAGAGGGCGAGCCGAGTTCCCCGGCCAAAGAAACTGTTTGTGGTCGATGTTGCCCAACAATAGTTTGGATGGGTAAGGAAAGGAAATCAAAGGCAGAGGCGTTTCAAATCCCTGCAGAATACAAGCAGCCAGTCAGAGAGATCATCCAGGGACTGCAGCAGGGGAGCAGTCGGAGGTGGGGGATCGCTGGGAGAGGGCAGAGGCACAAAAGCCACGGGAGGACACAGTTCCAGGACTGTTTTCCAGGTGCGGGTTTCAGTCTGGCACTTCAGTACAAACGTGCTTATTCTGCAAACCTGCAGAAGGCATTAAGAGTCTCTTCTGCTCTAACAGTGGGCAAACACAAAGTCCAGAGTCAACTAATCCCTAACTAAATCTCGGTGTTCAGAACCATTTTTTACTCAAACCCACAGGATATGTGGCTATTTGGCCCTGTCTGTATCTCAGGTTAAGTTTCTGAAAGGTTATCTTGCTTACACAAGGGCTGCTTGTGCATCTGCTCACCGTAATCCAATATTCTGAAACAGCAAAATGTTTGTCAGAGGGAATCCAAGGCAGGGGTTATATAAGTCACTTTCCTAGAACTGGCAAAATATAAAAATCTCTTCTCCCCACAAACTGCACATTATCAAAATGCCACAGCAGAAAACCACCCCAGGCTGTGGCACCAAATCAGCGCAGGGTGTGAAACAATGGAGAGCAGAGAAGTACTAAAACACATTTATTACAAAAGAGCAAAGTTTTAATTTTTTGTAGGAACAACAGTTTCAATCTGCTTATCAATCCCACAATTAAAAAAAAAAAAAAGGTAAATGCAGGAAGCAGGGCTCCCGAAGGAAAGCTGCAACATGCACTGTGCATCTCGATGGGTAACACAGGTATGCTGTGAATAACTCAACAGGCAAACCACCCTTTGCACAAACTAAGGTAGTCACCACAACTCGAGTCTTCAACTCAGTAACTTCTCTTCAGAAAAACATTGGCTGGTACACAGACGTTTTGAGGCTGGTTTTGCTGGAAAAAGGTTAGAGAAAGTAAGTTATTTAATGTGCAGTAAACAGACTGAGCTAAACCACAAGCCCTGGAACACTTAAGGGATTTAACAGGAAGAGATGAGAGTTAAAATCAGGATTAACAGTCACAAATGAAAACTGTTACAGCAGTAATGGGGGGGTCTTTGCTAAATGCCAAAAAGGACTTTCAAAAAACCTACATCTCAGTGCTACCCAACAACAGCATAAAAAAAAGTTTCATGGCATTAAAGCTTTAAAAAAAACCCTCCTTTCCTTAAGTTCATGTAACTGCAGCCTTGTCATGTACTACAAAGTCCAAGATCACTGAAACCAACCAATTTCTACGAGTACAGCAACAAACAAATGACCAATTATAAGAAAAAACCAAACCCACTCAAACCCACAAAGTAACCAAATTCAGTATTGAAGCTCTCTAAGGATATCCCTGTCTCAGCTAAATTGCACAGAACCTGACTCTGCTGATGTGGTGGCTCCAACCCTAACCTGAGTCCATGTGAGCATAAGGGAGAAGAGCTGGGACCAGTGCCTTGGAAATGCACTGTTCTGGGCAAATATGCAGCTCCAGCCCCTAAGTACTGAGCTAACAGAAAACTGTGTTTGGCATTAGATCACAGACTCACTGAATATCCTGCGTTGGAAGGGCCCACAAGGACCGCCGAGTCCCCATCCTCCCCCAGGACACAACCCAAGGCATAAAGGTCTGGTTTACGGCCTGTGGGGTGATCCTATCCAGTCCCCCATGCTTCTGGGGAGGCTCATGCTGGGATCAGAGGAGCAGGCTGCTGTTTTCAGGAGCATAGGAAGCCCTGCAGCTGCTGCACACATGTAGGCACCAGGCCCTGGCGGCCACCTCCGCCCTCACCCCAAATCCAGTGTCACTGTCACACGGCCGGAGTGGCCCACAGGGTGGGACCAGCCCGAGGCAGCAAAAGGTGGAGCCTGAAATCCCAGTGCCACGTGGGAGGGTTGTTCCTTACCCTCATCAGGGCAGGGCCTCTTGTACAGCACATCTGCTGGGACCTGGAAACTGATGCACAGCATCTCCTTGTTGGGCGCCACGTTCCTGACCAGGTACGTGGAGCAGCGTCCATCCAGGGAGGCTCCCAGCGACGCCTCCGCTCGTTCCTGAATGTCTTTGGCCGGGTCCTCGTGCTTGGAGAACCCGTAGCAGTGCACAGTGGGAAGGGCAGCAGCACTGCACGGCTCCCCCACCAAGAGATGCCTGAAAACATCCAGGAATTCAACAGCCAGCGCTGGCAAGTTCATGACTATGTGGAAAGCGTTTCTCTGCTCTTCCTCCATCGGTGGGAGCTCTTTGCTCAGCTCCTCCCGCACCGGCCCCCGGAGGAATTCCCTGCCATCCATGTTGAACGCTTTCACTTTGGCGTCCACCTTGTTTAGCCTGCAGTTGTGCAGGAGCCAGCTGTAGGACTCGGGGTTGAGGTCATTGGCGAACACGCGGCACTTCTTCTTTGCTGCTGGAATGGCGAAAGGTCCGATCCCAGCAAAGACATCGAAGAGGACGTCGCCAGGCCTCAAGAGCTCCACGATGCGGCCGCGTTCCGTGGAGAGGCGTGGGTTCCAGTACACTTTGGAGAAGTCCAGTTCATACGCAGTGTTATTTTCTTTGACCTGAAAGTCCAAAACGTTTTCTGCGTTTAATTGCCAGGCAGGTTTAAGCGTTATCAGTAATTCAGACAGATAAAAACCACGGTGCCTTGTCAAAAGGTAACGTGTACATCAACATTTGCCCCACTGGTAGGGCACAGGAACCTTGTAAAACCAGATCCAACTCATCAGAAAGTGCCATGAGGAATGTCCCCACTGTCAATCCCGATGACTGGCTTACGCCTGGCTCAATCACCAGGTGGAAACAAAGCAGCAACTTAAAATGACCATTTAAAAAAAAAATGAGGCTTTTCAAGAGCTTTGTGGCTGACAGCTCCTTTATTGAAAGCAGACCTTGGGAAGATGCCTCAAGCCCTCCTTGGAGGAGTCCACACAGTAAATAAGCGTCTGAGAACGATACGGCACAAGAACAGGAACCCTCAGCCAAAGCCACTGGGAGCCAGTTCTGCAGCTTGAAAAATACTGTATTTCATCTCTCAAGGTGACAGAGTCTGGAACCTGATCCAAACCCAAACTTTGGAATGACCACTATCTTAAGAACAGCCCTGAAAAGAAACAGTATTTTTTCAGATGAGAATGGGATGCAAGATAATACTCTCCTTGCACCACCACACTGGAATTGTGTGGCTCCAAAGCACAGTAACTTCAGATCCAAATTGCCCCATCCTTTGCTTTGCCAGCAAGAAACATCCTGAGGCGTATCTGCAGCGCTGGGTGCAGCTCCATGGCGTGCCAGGTGTACGGTAACACCATCTGCACAGTATTTGATCCTTGCTGCTGCCTTGACAATTCAGCTGCCTTCTCTGTGCATGTACAGGATGTTCTACCAAGATATTCGACCTTTTTATTTGGTAATCTAATGTCTCCTCTTCTGAAAGTATAAAACTGCTAACAGATAGGGAAAATATTTTTGTGGGAGCCGCGGCCAAGATTCCAGCTCCAGACAAGAAACCCTACGTGAAGGATACGTGGCAGTTACACAGTGACTGCACCTGATAAATGTCAGGACAGAGGGGAGAGGAGGTTTGTCCTGCTGCTGTCAGAGCAGGAAAAAAGGCAAAGGCAAAATGTTGCCTGAGTTGCAGAGCCAATCAGACTGAAAACACACTGTTAGGTTCTATAGCAGCCACAAGGTACAAGGCTTGGTGACATTATAAAATTGCATTTTCTTAGATCAAATCCACTGAGTATTTTGGCTTTGAGAAACATCCCCCAGTACAAGTTTGCCATTAGTATCTCTGTAAAAAACCTTTACTGCAGCTGCTTTTACACAGCATTAAGTCTAGGCTGTGTACTTGAAAGAATACGTGTCTTCATGACCCCTGTGGCTGAGTTTGCCCTTGGCAGACCAGGACAAAGGAATGCAGAAGTAAGAGCCAACCCTGATGCTCAGACAGGTGTCAGGAAGGGCACTGTGCAAAGGAGTGTTCTCATTAGATCCCTGCATCACCTCTTTCCAGAAGATGCCCTTGGGTTTCAGCATACTGAAATTAAAATAGCAGGGGGAAAAGGCCTGTACCTTGGTTACCAGGTTCTTCTCTCCAGCAAGCACTTCCATTTCAAAATTCCTGTACGTGCTGTCAATAATACTGGTTTTATTCACTGCACAGGTGATTCCTGGATTCTTGTCAATTATAACCTGGCCTGAAAGAGAGGGCAAAAGATATTCTTTTAATGTTCTACAACAGCCACAACAAACCTGCTGTTAACAGTTAAAAATAACAAAAGTGAGTGTGTGTTGGAATAACCTCCCTCCGTGGACTCAGGGTTGCAGCTGTGACACCTTTTTAAGGCACGCTCTTCACCCTGAGCCAGTGCTCAGTGCAGGGAGAGGAGAGAACTCTGCCCTCTGAGCACAGCTACACCATCAGCACAGGAGTTACTCAAAGCCAAAATAAAAAGCAGTCAAAAGTTTTTCTTCGTGCAAGTGACACTTGTCAAAATATCTTTCTGGAAATACAAAAAATGTACAAGTCATTTTTTGAGAGGAGCGGTTTTACCTACCAATCAAATGTCTGTAGGGCAGCTGGTGGTCCCTGAGATTCAGGTGAGCTATGTGGCCAACACGGCTAAACCCAGAGGTGACCTCCTGACCCTCCGGAAGCACCGCTCGCAGGATCTCCTCCGACTTGAAGTTCTCGTAGGTCAGCTCCAGGTTATACCTGGACACCTCAGGATCAACACCGAGCTCTTTCAGCACCTGCTGCTCTGATTCTCCCAGTGAGAACCCTGGTATTTTGTGAGGATCCAGGATAACAAGCCTACTGTCCTCATCTTCTGGATCCTCAACCACTCGCTTCAGACCGGGACGCTGCAGGACTGACTGTTTTAGGGACTTCAGCAAACTATTTACAATTTCTTTCTTGACTTTAAGAGCTGGAACAACAACTGTCCTTTTAAAAGCCTCTCTGTTGAGCAGTGTCATCCCACGCACTCGGGGATGTGGTGAATACAGCTCTGGATTAGCTTTATCCTCCACGGTTTCAGGCATCGTGGAGAACGTGTTTTTTTTCACGACTACAAAGGGCCCAGGTATTCTGCCAGAATATTGTGCCAGCAGCATCCAAACTGCTGGAAATGATGTATTCGATGCAGCTGTCCTAAAATGATTAGTTTTCAGTAGTCTGGCAGAGTATCCAAATCTCCACAAAGTCCTAGAAGAGAAATTATTCATTTTATAGACATTATGTAATCATTCCATTAAAAAGGCTGCAAATCACATGGATTTGCTGTTCTCTTAAACCAGAATTTCCATCTGTACCAAACAATCCACAATAGTTTAGTAAAGCTCTTTATTATAAAATATATACTGCAAATGTCTGTTATTCTGCAAATGTGTTTTTAGACTTAAACACCAACTAACTTCAAGCAGCGAGATAATCCCCTCCTGCCAAAAAACCATGACCTCTCCTTGTTCTAATAAATGTGATATTAATCCCAGTAAGCCAAATGGAAAGATTTCTACCGTCTTGATCCTACTGCTGGATCCGTTCTGTGCCTGATGAAATTCATTACCAAGCAGTGGTTGCTAGAAAACAGTTTTCAGCAATAGTGGTCATGATCACCCTTTGGTGATTTCTGCCTCCCAGACCCCACTGTAAAGTGTTACACGCTCCACAGTGTCTTTGCTCCATGGGCTGCATGCCAGCAATATGATTAATTAAATCCAGTATTCCCTGTAAGATCCAGGGGAGCATTAGTAATGGCTCTTCCAGTGACCAAACCCCATTCCACAGTTCACTCATGGGATGGGGAACTTTAAAAGTGGCTTTACCCTCCTCTAAATGGTTTCCTCCACTAGCGATAGTCCAAAAGGGCCCAATTTTCTGGCTCTGTGTCCGCTGCTCCAAGGCAGGAACCAATGGTTTAGGTGGTGCTCAAGGCTGGCGTTTCTCCTGACCTCTTGGGAAGCTTGTTTTGCGATCGGGGGGTTGACAGGAAAGATGCAAACCAGCTCTGAAAGGAAACTGGTTCTCCTGCCTCCCTCAGCCACTGCTCTCCTCGAGGGTTCCAGGCAGTGCAGTCTCTCCTTCCCAAAGCTGCTGCGCCCAAACCCTGGCAAAGCTTGGTTTGGTTTCCTGCCCCCATCCTCCCAGATCCCAGCTCCTCAATGGGACTCCCCTACACCTCCCAGCCAGCCCATTTCCCTAATCCAGACTTTTTGGCAAAGCACGGCTCCTTCGCCTGTCGACTCAGAGATTAAGCACTGCATTCCTCACGTCTGCTGCACAGGAGAAATCCCATTATCCAGAGGCCTGAGCATCCCTGTGCTTCTCCTGGGGCACTTGCCTTCTCCCTAGACGGAAACTATCGAATCAGTACTTCAGAATCACAGAATCGATTGTGCTGTTAAAGAGCTCTGGGATCCCCGAGTGTGACCCGTGCCCCCAAACAGCACCGTGTCAACCAGAGCACGGCACCGAGCGGCACGTCCAGGCCCTCCCGAAACACCTCCGGGGACCGCCGCGCCACCCTCCCCCTGGGCAGCCCGTTCCGAGGCCTCACCAGCCCTTCTGTGAAGCAATTCCTCCCGAGGATCAACCTGAACCTGCCCTGGCGCAGCTTAAGGCCAAGTCCTCTCATCCCGCCGCTTACGGATAAACCCACAACGCATCCCACACGCCCACCCGCCGCCGCCACCGCGCTGTATTCCGGCTGGAGGCCACTGCACCACCTTCCCGGGGGGACAGACCAGCCCATCCCTCACCGCCGCGATCCCGGTTTATCCCGGTTGATCCCGGTTTATCCCGTTTTTCCCTCAGGGAAATCTCTCCCCCTCCTCCTCTCTCCTCTCCCCCCGCCCTCACCTCATGCCGGGCCCCGCGCGCCGCGCGCGCGCGTCATCGCCGCCGCGCCGGGGGAGGGCGGGGCCACAGCACTGGCCACGCCCCCTCCCCCCGTGTGGCCGCGCCCCCCTCAGCGCTCCTCAAACGGGGCGGGCAGCCGTGGCCACGCCCCCTAAAAAGTAGCCCCGCCCACCAGGAGTGGCCCCGCCCCCGGCGCGCCCCTCAGAGCGCTCGGTGCGCGGGGGGCGATGGCGGCGGCGCCCGGGGGGTCCCGCAGCGCCCGTTCCGTGCCCGCCCGCGGGTGGTACCTGTCCGCCCGCCTGCAGCACGGCCGGGACGACGACGAGAACGAGGAGGAGGAGGACGGGGAGTCCGCCCCGCTGCTGCCGCCGCCGGCGGGCAGCGTGCGTGTGAGGGGCGGCGGGCGGGGAGCGCCCCGAGGGGGCTGCGCGGCCGCGCTGCGGGCGGTGCCGGGGGGCGCTCGCAGGGCGC
Organism: Myiotriccus ornatus; assembly: GCA_036023395.1. Taxonomy (NCBI): domain Eukaryota; kingdom Metazoa; phylum Chordata; class Aves; order Passeriformes; family Tyrannidae; genus Myiotriccus; species Myiotriccus ornatus. The sequence goes on along the minus strand of JAYRBT010000177.1, from coordinate 58,713,523 downwards.
GGGCTCAAAGGCCGGGCGGGACGGGGCTGTGCGGGGCGGCTGCGGGGGTGACACCTGGGGAAAGGCGGGGTGTGGGCCGCCGCTCTCGGTCCCTTCGGTTGTGCTCCGGATCCCTTCGGTGCTGTGAGCGCCGAGCGCTGGGAAGCGCTGCCGTGCGCCCACGCAGGGAGAGCCTGCTCCGAGCCATAAATCTCCCTTTTGCACTCTGCTGTCACTGTGCTCAGAGGCTGTGGGCATTTGGGATGCCTGCGGGGCAGCATCGTGGTGTTGTGTGTGCAGCAGGGGTTTAAGAGTGAGAAGTGAGGTTTGCTTGATTTAGATTAAGGAAGGAAAAGTTGACTGCGGCCCCCTCCCTTAAATTGCCTCCCATGGAAGACCAAAACACCTCTAGCACTAATTGTACTTCTTTTTCTGGGCCTTTTCACAGGGTTCTTCAAGTCGTGGTTCCTCCTTTGCTTTCTCAGTGTTCAACCTAATGAATGCCATCATGGGCAGTGGGATACTTGGCTTATCCTACGCTATGGCCAACACAGGGATCATGGGCTTTAGGTAAGTTTTCAGTTTTTACATGTCCTCATTTTTAAACTCAGCTGGTAGTTTTAAGTGGAAGAAAACTTGATTACTAAGGCTCCTGTGCAAATCTGAGGAAGAAGTAAATAGCATGTGCTTTTCAGAATCGTTGAATAAGATCTTCCCTCTTTGGTTTAGTCATTCAGATCTAGCCTGACATAAGCCCTGCCCAGACGTTGCATTAAATTGCCACATGGTGGCAATTTCTTGGCCATTCCTCCTGGTAGATTGGCAGTTTCCTTTCCAAGCTGTTATCTCCTTTGGTTCCAGGAATGGGCCTTCTGGAGTAGGATGGATATGTGTCCGAAAATTGTGAATCAGCTTGTGCTTTTGTTTGCACTTCTGCGCATTGTACATGCTGACCTGTGGATAACGGGGCCAAAGGCACCACAGTTGTCTCTTTTACCATTTTCTGAGCGTTGGTTCCACTTCACTGGAAGATGTGTGTTTGTCTGTGTGTACACACACAAACTCCCATGTCTATGTCCTTTTTGTAATCCATATGTCAGGCCTTTGCCCTGTATAGTGTGTGATATTCTTAGGGAACAGTATGAGGAGCAGGGGAACTTCACAAGTACTGGGGATGTCAGGGACCACATGAACCATAGTCAGCAGATACCAGCCACAAAATGAGGAAATCTCGTCTTGTGGTAGCTGAATTCTTGCAAGAGTAGCGTTCTTAAAGCTAGAAAGTGCATTGTGCTGTACAAGTGCTTTAATTGTGACTATTTTGTGGTTTTTAGTATCTTGCTGCTGATTGTTGCCAGCCTTGCTTCTTACTCTGTGTTTCTTCTGCTCAGTATGTGCACTCAGACTGGTAAGTGAAAAGGATTTGTCACAAGATTTGTGATATTGATGAGTAATGATTGCAATTAACAGCATGTTAACAGGTAGCTGCGCCAGGCTCACCGGTCTTGAAATATTTATCGTTTTTAATGATTATTATTTGCCATTTAAAAATACGATTTTGAGATGTCTTGTGAGCAGTCGGTGCCAAACTGTCTGGTTTCTAGGTTTTCAGTTTTAATTTTTTTTTTCCGAAAACCCTCTCTCATCTTTCCTAAAAAACAGATCTTGTATTTCTGCAGCAGAATTATTTTGGTGCTGGCTGGACCACGCTACATCAGTGTGTGCTGCTGTTTTCAGTGAGGGCTTAGGAGCAATAAAATATCAGCCTTTAATTCTTCTGCTTGTGATATATGTATTTTGTTCCTGGTTTGACATGGATACCTTTCAGGTTTTGTAATCATGTTGGAGTATGATAATTGTGGTGCATTACAGATGCGGGGTTTTATGGCATTTTTGATGCTGGATGAGAAGTCACATTCCAGTCCTTGGGAACTGCCCTGCTTTGGGAATGCTCAAACGCAAACAAATCTGCCAGTGTTTTAATTCTTGCTTCCTTTAGCTGTTACTGAAACCACTGGTTCCCTGAGTTCTCGTACACAAAGATCACGTTACAGCAGGAAGTCTCCATCTTTTTCAGTCACCTGGTTATTGTTTCCCTCTCATCTGTTTTCCTCTCTTTTCAAAGGTGGTGGGTGAAAGCTTCTGCTTCTTTCCTCTTTGGCTTTGTTTTCTTTAGCTGCCTTTGGTCTCTCAGATGATTGCTTCCTGATTCTTAGATCTGCTGCTCCTGTCCTCGCCTGTCCAGTGATCTTCTTCACACATTCTTAAAATCACTCCTCAGAGGTAGGATTACTTTTATGCTTGATACTTTTGGCTGCTTAGTTATTTGGGATTAAGTCTTTGGTAATGCTTGTCTCCTCTTGGAGCTTTGCTTATTAGAAAGGAATCAGAATCCGAAACACGTAGTTAAAAATGTACATGAAAAGCAAAAGAAGGGTGGATTTGAGGTAATTTTGTATGGCCTTTTTTTGCCTCTTCTTTCAGGCTGAGAAGTTCTGTATTACATAGGCACTAAGTGATATTAAACTGTAAATGGTAAAATAATAATTAAACAATAATAATTACAGAAATCGTTGCAAAAGAATTATGGTGAGAGGGGAAAACTAAGGATTTAAGTTGTTTGAAGTAAGAAGAGTTTGGATATTATGAACTTGGACACCTAATATGTGAGAATGGTTTAACTCCTCAATTCTTGTCCAAAGCAACAGTTCACCTCAAGAAAGCATTTTTAAAATGCTGAAAGCAAGGAGCACCACTGAAGTGACAGGATGAAGTATTTCTTGTCTGAAACAAGCACTTTAGAGTTAATAATTAATTATTACCCAGTGCTGACAGGTAGAACTAACACCAGAACTAGGTCTGGATAAATTTGCGGGATTTATGACCTTCTGCTTTTTTTTTTTTTTTTTAAGATTTGATATTATATTTCCTATAATTCCTGTCAGTGATTAAAGTAATTAAATGTTAGATAGAATTCTGAGTTTTTCCTTTGAACATTATCTTTAAGAAGTGGGAAATATGACCTGCTGTACCCTGACAAAGTACATGTTCGATTTCAGATAGGTAATCAAATGTTTTTGTTTAAAAAAATCCACATTCATTTGTGAACAGTGTTACAGTATTAAGCTTAATCCGTGGCAGCAAATCGGAAAGAAATTTTAGTATTTTTATATTAAAAAACGAGCCAGAAAAATTTAAAGGGGGCTGAAGAAAAACCTTTGAAAGTGTTTGTAAACTGTTCATTAGGAAAGAGCTGACTTATAAAATACCTTCTGAAAAGGAAGCTCGAAAAATGAATTCCATTTCAAACAGAGATCAGGATTTACTAAGCACAGGCATTTTAGTTGCAGTTTAAAAATAACTGAGTAACTGAAGACCCTTCTTTATGTTGGCCTGGACTTTGACAAAATCCAGTGATTTGTGTCGACCAAAAGGCTTAGCAAAAAAAAAAAATATTCCCAGGTGTCAAGTGTTGTGTTGGGATTAGTTTAATCAGTGTTTTCTCCTGGTGTTAATTCAGTACGACCTGTGTTGTTTTGGGCTGATAAAGCAGAGGAATTGGGAATTTAAGTGGGATGTACTTTGAAGTTTTGTGGCTTTTTTTTCTTCCTTCGTTCTATGAGTGAGTCACAAATGTTGCTGGTGCTATACTTGCCAATTTCACTTCACATTTAAAGGGATAATTTCCACAGGGTATTAATGACATGATAAAAGTTAAGCCGGTCAGGCAGAGCTTATTTATATAAATTGTGCTTAATATTTCAATCCCTATATTCTTGATATTGCAAAAGTAATGCAATTAAGTGTTAGGGGTTCCCAGTGTTCACAGGACTAAACTGAAACAGAAAATATTCTAAGGTTTCATAATGCTGTTTTGGAATTGTGTGGAAACTGTCAGTTCTTTTTGCTGATAACTCCCCATAGGTGTGTGCTGTGTATTTGTTGCCACGTGATACAAACAACTTGCTCCTAAATATCTTTTAACATTTTGCTAATTTTTATTTTTTGATGCCAGCGAAGATGGCTGCATAAAATGCCTTTTTTTTTTCTCTTGTAATCAAGAACTTTATTATTATAAATAAGAAAAATGCAGGGTAAAATTTAATAAGACATGTTTCTTGTTTAATTGTATTTGTATATAACTCATATTAGTATAACAGGAGTTTTAGGAGATAATCCAGGTTTATGCTGAGAGCTGACTCTGGCTCATTTAATTTTATTTAAAATTAATCTGTTATTTCATTTATTTTTTTGTAAAGTGTTGGTGTCAGTAGTAGAGCAGCGTGTGAAACTGAGGAAAATCACACGAGAAAATCAGTGAGGTTCTGTTAGGTTTGGGGTTCGTTTTGATTTCATTTGTTTTGTTTTTGTTTCCCCCCATGGATCTGACTGTGTGCAGAACTTCAGCGAAATAAAACCACCTAATCTTGGGCAGCTGGGAGTCTGAGGCTCCAGTCCTGCCATCTGATCTCCGTGTCTCCCATGTGCCGTGTCATTTGCTGCAGTGGGGTGTTCGCCCAGGTGTGAAGGGCTGCCCCAGCAGCTCAGGTTGCAGGGCTGGGCCCTAAATTAAGATGTGACAGGAGTAGGGGCAGTATCGTACCAAACAGAACCAAGGAAGAGAAACCAAGTGTTGTGACAGTAAAGTTACGTGGGTTTGAGATTAATTTTTACCCTTGGAGGCATTTACAGCTGTGGGGCCGTTTCATTACGTGCTGAGAAAGTGAGTGGTTTTTCTCAGGGAACTTTCATCTTTTTGGTATCACTTGAGTTGCTAATAACAAAATACAGAGTAACAATGAAGGGCTTTAATATCTCTCTGAGAAGGGATTGCTTTGAGTTACCAGCAATATTAGAAGTGAGCTGCAGCTAAATCCCAGCAAAATTATACAAGAAACCTCGGGGTGGTTTAATGTCATTATGTAAATTGGGTGCAGGTAAGGGCAGGATTTTTGTTTTGTTCTGGGTTTTGCTTTGCTGTTGTTTTGTTTTTTTATGGTTTTTTTTTGGTTTTTTTTAATAATAGATTTTGACTAAGAAAGGTGTTTACCTTCAGCTCTCTTGACAATAAATAGTGCCTGATTTTTAAAAGCTGGCGAGCTGGTGGTGTTTATATTTGTAGAAAGATGAAAAATTATCCTCTGTTGTCATCTTTATTTAGAAGAAAAAGTGTGCTCTTTTAAGAAATAAAATAGGGAAATATCTTATACTAATTCTTGAGGCTAATTTCGTAATTCTTCACCTATGGAAAAAGTCTTTGGAAGAAGACAATTTGTCATTAATGTATTACTGTTATTTTTTAAATGTTAGTACTTTAAATATTAAATTGAGTTTCTTTAGAGTCTCTGATTGATTGAGCACAGAGCTGTATTTTATAGCAGGAGTACTGGCGTATGTAAAAGCAATTTTGTAAATAAAAAATATATTAGAATGTTCTTTTGACCTGAATGATGTTCATTTAAAAAAGAGGGAAAAAGGCAAAGATAGAGCTTTCAAGCGATTTTGAAGTTAGAAATATTTTAGTCTTTTTTTTTTTTCCTTGCCAACAGCTGCCACTTCTTATGAAGACCTTGGCCTGTTTGCCTTTGGATCAACTGGAAAGGTGAGTACTTATTTTTTACCTCTCTTTTCCTTCTTGGCTTCTGATATGCAACTGTTCCTTGCATGGTAAAAAGGTACAGATGAAATAAGTTGTATAATTACTGATGCTTCAGTGTGGTGGAAAATCTGTTGCAGCCTGAAGCTTTTCACTGGGTTTCAGCTCGTGTGTCTGGACTGTGGAAGCCCAAACTTCAGTTAAACGTGAAATAGACCCTCCTTAAATGCAGGGGTTTGTGCTGCTCTGCTGTCAGTGTGTTCAGTTTTAGCTGGCAGTACAAATGTGCTCGCTGGTGTTGTTGTCCAGTGGGCTCCGCACTCAGGGCCAGGTTTGTTACGGTCCCCTCGTGCCTCTGCTGGAAACTGCTGAGGGACAGGTAGGTGACCCACTGTTGGTGTTCCAGCATTTCATAGGGATCTAAGATAAGGGAATTGTCTCTCATGCAATTTCCACAATGGGAACAACTAAGAGTAGGTTTCATGCGTGTTATTTTTTTTGTTTTGTTTAATAAGCCCTTCGGGTGAATGTTTCTTACTCGCCGTTTTATGATTAAAAAAACCCCACCAGCAGGACCCCCCAAACAAACAAACAAACCCCAACAAAAACACCAGTAGGCTAACCATTTCTGGTATAAGAGTAATCAAAATGTTAGCTGTGCTTTTTTAGGTGTGTACTGGATCTGTTTTTCCTAATGTACAATGTTATCCAGTAATACTGGGTGCACAGGAAATATTGCCTGTGAGTACTGCACACTTGTTATTATGAATTCCATGCTCTGTGTTTCAGTAACTAAAAGCAGGTTTTACCACACAGAAGTATGATTTAAATATTTTACTGAAATGGTGTAAATTTTTTCAAAATTAGTTTGGCTCATCAGGCTGGAGTCTGATTTCTTATGTCTTAAGGTAACTGAGAATTAAACCTGAGCTGTCAGGTGTTTGTGAGACTTCCATCAGCATGAATAAGCAGATATGAGTGTAGTCTGAAGATCAATATTTATTGATCAAAGTTCTGAAGTGACCAACCTCAAGAGATAATAAATCTTGACATTAGCAAGGTATGAAATACACTTATTTTTTACTGGAGATGTTCTGTACACAATAACCATAAGCCATTGTTTGCAAAACTCACAGAAATTTAGATCTTAAAGACAAACTAAAATGTGACTTAGTTTGCCTTTGCCCTGAACCCAGGGTGAACATACATAAACTGTTCTTGGCAGATGTTTGTCTAATCTGTTATTTAAAAGCTTAAACTAAGAAATTTCACAGCTTCACTACGTAGCCAATGTCAGTAATTTTTTTTGTATTCTCCCCAATATACTTATTCATAATTCTCAGTTTAAATAATTTGTGCTAAAAATTATGTGGTCTTTTATTTTCGGTGTGCATAGAGAGCACTGGATTATTTTTAGTTTGGGAAGCTGTTGTTCCGATAAAATAATTAACCAAAGTTCACCCAGTTTTCCTGATGAACACTTTTCTGGAACACTTACCTTTCTCCCTTGAAGGATCTTTGGTATTTATACAGCTTTCTTAAAACAGGCTTGGCTGTTTCTCATTGTGTTATGTCAGACTGTTTTCTCTATTTGCAGTCTAATAACTCTTTTAAGTCATATTTTTGAGATCTCCCCAAATGCCTTGCTCTTAACTGATCTGGTCGATTTTTAGGCTTTTCTGGTTTCACCACAACCATTCTGAATTCTGATCTGTCCCTGAACAATTCTCACTTCAGTCAGGCACAGACTTTTTTTTTTTTTTTGCTTTTTTTTCACTCATGAGGGAGTGATGCAGTCAGACCACAGTAGGATCTTGCTTGAACTGACAGCTTAGGCTGACTAATTACTGGCTGGTTAATTACTCTTGAGGTAGAGCAGTTACTCAACCTTATGGTGATTTCCTTTCAAACATATTTTTTCTGACATTTGTGAGGATGGAAATTTTCTGCCATTGGAAGATTGCTGATTCTCCCTTTCCAAAGGCGTGAAGTATTTGTTTCCTTGTATGGCAAACTCCAAGATACCATACTTTGTTTTTTTTTTTCCTTCCCTTGGTGACTTTTGAGCTGACTTTGAATTAATTTAAAATCTGAAATTATTTTCTAGCTGTGATCTTTCAGCTGATCTTTCTCATCAGTTGAAAAAAATGGCAGCTCTGTTTTCAAATTTTATTCAAAAGTACAAATTTGTTTTTCTTCACACTCTCACATCTGTGGCTTAAATTTTTTCCAAGCACTCATTTGGGAATGTCCTGCTCTATCAAGAAGAGCAGTGGGTAAAAAGAAAAACTGCATTAGGTGATCGTGGTGTTTTAGAACTGAGCGGAGAAGAAAACACTGGGAAAACTTTATAGCACTTTTAGGGGTTTTTCAGTTAGAAGTTAATTTTCTTTTGGATTCAGACAAGTATTTTAGTAGCCTGTGATCATTTTTTGCTACCAGTATGAATAATCACAAACGCTGAAGAAAAGTCTGTCTGGTTTACAAGTTTAAAAGAACAATGACATCCCTGACAGTTAAAAATACTCAAATTTTTGGAGTGAGGAAGTGAACTTGAGCTTGTACAAATCTCTGCTATCTGTCTTTTCAGAACTGAATGATCATTTTCATTTATATTTACCTGATACCAATTAGGATGCACCTATATGTTTTTAGTGATTTAAAACCCTGATCTTCTGCAGATCAGGCTTCACTGCGTTACTGCTCTTGCTTTGTCATCTCAGATTTTTCAGGGAGGACTTTTTTGCTTTCATGTTCATTTCAGATTGTGTTGGTTTCCATGTGTTAAACTCTTCACTAGGGAGAAGATGCCCTTTCTCTCAGGACTAGTTATCGCTGCCACATCTGGTCTGGTTAAGATGATGCACGTGTGTTTTATGACTGCTGGGGACATACGATTTTAGTTACCCTTACCCTTTCTAAAGAAATCAATTTTTTTTTTATAGGTCCTGGTTGCAACTACAATAATTATCCAGAATATTGGAGGTAAGAAACTTCAGATGCTCAATATTAACTGCGTGGAGTATAACCTCTACAGGCTGCACAGCCCCAGAGGCACCAAAGGCAATAATTAAATTAAAGTGCTCTTCAGAGGACAGAAAACTTAAAGGAAAGGCTTATGTGATCAGGCTAAGCTGAGGGGCTGGAGTCACGGGGTAGATGGAGGGAATTAGGGGGTTGGGTTGTGTGGCTGTTGCTGCATCCCAAGTTGTGGAGCACATCCATTATAGCTGGCACTGCTGGTTGGAAGGGGCTGAGGAAGCAGCATCTCCGCTCCACTGTTCTGTACATTTGTTTCTGGTAGCTGCACTTTATCAGATCATGTGTTTTGGGTTTTGCTGTTGGAACCTGCCTATGCATTTTACTGATTTGTGTAACAACTGGATGTTTACTTAGCTCTGATGTTTCATATGTTCTGCATTAATGGGAGCTTTTTGCCCCCTGTTAGTTCAATACCTTGTTATTTGGGGAAGTCGTTTATCCTCCCAACTTAGTTCATGTGGGCTGATATGCTGTCATATGCTGGGCTGTCCTCTCACACTGTTCTTATTTTGTCCTCCTTGGTGCATGGCTTAATAAAATTACACTGCCTGGTTTTGTATTTAAACTCTTACTCAGGAATGCTTGCATACCTGATGGTCACTAAGTAGTAGTGCCCTTAGAAATTATTTGTCTGAAAGTAGACAGTGTTTAACAGAACAATTCTAGACTTTTTGGGGGCTGTAAATGTTTTGGGTATTTTCTTTTAAATGAGGGGATCATGTGAAAGCTCCCTCCTCTGTCCCCTACCACCAGGAAGATACGTGTGTTCAAGTACATCAAAAGAAGGAAACGGCATTCCAGTGCTGTGCTTTCCTTTAGGAGTACCTGTCAAGTCCAGACAATGCAGTGGTTGCTGGGTTTTTTTGTCACAATGTAGATATCTAGAACTAGACCAAGAAACTTCTTCCATGGTAAGCTTAGAATATTTTCATATACTGAAAGTTCCAGTAATAAAAGCTGCCCATTTGAAATGGCTGTAAAAATCCAAGCATTAATTTTAGGCAGGAGTGACCATATTAATTCCAAGATTAAGGACTATTTATTCATACAGGTTTTAGAGGATGTTCTGTAGCAATGAACAAATCTTTTAATTTCCTTTCCCATTTGAGAGGATCTCTAAATAAACAGCACTAGAGAAGGAGGGGATACACAGTGCAGGTTCTGGAGATTCTGGGATCGTGTGCAAGACTCTGTGGTCAAAGGAAATATGACTCTCATTTCTTCTTCATCGCAGTTCATAACCTTCTCTGTGTCATTTTTAATAAAATTCAGCTCAGTAACTCTAGAGCCCCAAACTAGTGTGTGCTGGATATTACCAAACTCCTTATTCCACCTTCTGCAGTGGCCTTCTGTGCCAGCAAGTAGGGCCTGGTTTGCCAGCCAATGGGTTTCTGTCAAACTAATTAAAAAGTTGGGGTTTGCAAGTTGAAATGCTTCTATCAAATATTTTGAGTGACCTCATTTTGATGGAAGATTTCAAAAAGTCTGGTTTGGTGACTCTGGTTCCCGGGGCAACAGGTTTCGTTGAGATGGCTTATGTATCCAGTACATTTCCTTGCAAGGAGGGCTTGTTTTCAAATGCACTGAAGAGAGAGAGCTGACTATCCTGCCTTGAATCTGTTGGTGTTGGTAGTGCCTAAACCTGCACCAGGTGGGTGATCTGTGGAAGCCTGGGTGGCAAGTTGGGCCTCTGGCACCTTCTCCTACACAGCAGATGTGTTGTGCTGTCACTGCAAGGAGCTGTCACAACTTCTCTTTAGTATTGAGAGCTCTCTTCAGGAACAGAGCTCCAGCTGCCTTATTTCTATCCTTAACAACCACCTTTGGCAGTGCCCTGTGATGCTGCAGCCCAGGTCAGCACTGTGTCAGGAACCAGCTTTGAAGGCGACTGCACTGCAGGCTGACAGGCTGCTAAGAAAGCGTAAGGAAGGTCGAATAATTCTCTTCACCTCTCAGGGCCTTGACTCTTGAAGGACTGCATGGAAAGAAGGGAATTTTTCTTGTCTTTCTGGTCCTTCTGCAGATTTTAAATGGGAGTGGTGAAACCGTGGAGTGTCGTTTGTCCTTGAATGGGATCCACGCTGGGATTAAGTGTAAGGCTTGGGCTCTGCCCACAGTGCCTGTTGGTAGGTGTTCCCCTCTCTTTGTTTTTCTGTCTGAAGGGACCAGCAGCACGGTGCCTGTTGGGCAGACATCCAGACTCTGTCAACATCTTTGATTTCAGAGTAAGGCTAAAAATAAAATTGTTTTCTGTTACCTCTTCCATCATCAGACCTGGGTACGTTGCATCATACGGTGTCTTATTTCACAAATGGTGGGAGAGCATAAGGTAATGAAAGATGCCTTGTGGCTAAAATAAGCAACTCTGCCAGGGTTATTGTCACTATCTGCATCTGCTCTGGGCTTTCTTTTACAGTTTTGTCTGATCCCTTCTAAAAATAATCCAAGTGCAGAAGTGATTTACATTAATTTGTGGTGGAGAGAGCATTTCAGGAATCATTTTAATAGTTATGCTTTCCAATTTGTCATCTTTGTTTTTTTTTAAAAGAAAGCTTAATGTGCAAATTTGAATGTGACGTTCTAATTGCATGCACTTAGGGATTTGTGTAGATAGGGGAATTGATTTTTTTTCTACTGGCAGGATACAGGGAAGTTCATTTTTCTGCTAGCAGGATATCCAAGTTAAAAAAAAATTAAAAATTTTGTACAGCTGCAGGAAAGCACTGGTTGGTCAAATTTGGAATTTAAAAGCTTAAAAAAAAATTACTTCAAGTGTACTGCTTGGAAATTTAACATGTATCTCTAACAAGAGTGCTTAATTTTCCTCCAGATTTTTAACCATCCCTTGGAACACTTTGTAATGTTGATTCAAGTAACAACAAATCAAATACCAAAATCCGTTTAAGTACCAAGGGTTAACTAAGGATGCATCAAGATAATGCAATATCCAAATGTAAATTAATGTAATTTTATAGTACTGTGTCTTAAAGACTTTATAGAATATGTACAGCTTAGAGTGATTAAACTTGGAGAAGATTTGCCTTTCTTTCCTTATAATCAGTATGTTCTTGTTCTTGCAGTGTAGGTATTGTTAATGAAGGGAACCCAAAAGGTTGAATGGGAGGGCCAGTGCTGCTAATTTTTATGTTGTTCAATTTGTCAGCATTTTGGCCCAATCCAGCAGCCCTTTGATGTAAATAACTAGCGACTGGTTGCGTGTGAACTGCCCTGGTCTAGAAAGGGCTGGTTAGTTGTGTGTGGGTGTAAAGTGGACATGAAGAAGGGAACCCTCACATTGCACCTACCGGGCTGTCAGTTTGTCCATCCGCTGCCCTCGACCCTTTTCCCGCCACCCACATCTTCCCGTGGAGTGATCTTCCCAACGTCCACTTCTCGCCTGCTGTGCAGAAGAGGATCTTGAAGGGTTCCAGGTCCTGTCAGGTGCCCTCAAAGAGAGGAGAGGGCCCTTGGGAAGTTGTAGCCCTGGAGGCACACGGGGAGGGAGGGAGGGAGGCTGCTATCGAAAACACTGAGCTCCACGGCCCTGCTGGCTCTTCATGTCATCCTTCCCAGGAGCAACTGGAGTTGGACAGAGTCCCTGCTATTGTTTTCATAGCTTTGTGCTTCTAGGAAGTGATGGATGAGCCACAGGGGGCCAAAGCCCTTCCCCCTCTCCTGCCAGGAAAGCTCTGTGAGCTTCCTGGGTGCTTTCCGAAGGGGTGGAAGGAAGACAGTAGTTTTTCCTTCTAGAATTATCTATCCTCTCTGGATGTGACGGAAAAGGAGGCCGCGTGCCCAAGAGAAAATTCTTTAGGAGTCTTAAAGCATAAGTAGTAAAGACAGAGAAGGGCTGATTTCAGCAAGGCTGGTGGAAAAATGGAGGCAAACACAATGAAGTATTGCACAAGAGCAGCCCGTTGCCAACACTAACAAATCCCCAGCACCGAGGTCTAGCAGGAAGCATGAGGAGTTTTCCAGCGTGCTTCCCGGGGCTGCGGGCTGCCATCGGCTCAAGGTCACCGCTGCTGGAGATGGGGCCTGGTGGCTGGGATACACACAAACATCAGCCCAAACTGCTGAGAACAGGAGTTCTAATTATTTAAAATTTATTAGCAGCGGGATTAAGTGCTGCAGTAGAACCTGCAGTGCGGATCTGTAGCTTGGGTGGGTCCGTGTGAGGAGTTTCTGCAACGGGTTTTATTTCTTTTTCCATTGCTTCAGATAGGCTGTGGGTCAGTGTGAGTAACTCACCTGCCTTGGCTTGTGCCCAGGTAGTCACCTCTTTGGAACGAAGCTTTCCAGACAGTTGTCTTAATTTTACAAAGAATTATTTGCTTTCTAGTATAAATACGATTTAATTCACTGTAATTTTTTGTAACTGGTTCTTCCTGATTTTGTTTCCATATTCTGCACTTCACGTGTCCTCAAAAGGTCCACGTTTTTCTTCTTTCTGAGAAAAAGTAATGAGGGGAAAAAAGATCTTTCCGTGTCCCTGGAGCGCTGTTTTATCCTCGGCGCTGCCTGAACGCTGTGGGCAGTAACTGGAAGCTGCAGGATTAGTTCCAATGGGCGATGCTGTTCTGTAGCTGCATTTTATGGCCTGTTAATACAGTCAAGGTGACAGACAATACACAGAGACCCCGCTGTGAGTGCAATACACCCTAAATATGTATTTACTTTCGGGTGGTTTGTATTTTTCGAGCGTCGCGAAGTGAATCGAGAGGCGTAACCACCGGGAGAGGCAGAGACTTAAAAACAGCAGCACCACCATCTGCTGGCCTGGCCCGGCCCCACACGCCCTGGGCCGCCTTCCCAGGAGAGCTGCCGGCAGCCCGGCGCCTCGGGAACCTCCAGCCTTCTCCCGCTGTATTCCACATCCCCTTCCCTTTGTTTTTCTGCGAGGTAAACAATGAAATATTTAACTTACCTCTTCCCCGTGCAAATTCATATATGCGTGCTTTCTGTGAGTCGCTGCTTGCAGATGCTGTGCAGAGACTGAAGGCCTTGTTTTATCGAGTTAATCGGGCATTTTCCTATTGGAAATTATTTTCTTTTGTGTTTTTTCTCCCCCCCCCCCGAGTTCATTTATTCTGTAATTTAGTTCTAAAAGTATTTACAAAATTTGTTTCAAATTTAAACAGAGCAAATTTATTTTTTTTTTCCAGAATGAGGGGGCGGATGAGAATAACCTTCTTTTTGTAATCAGAACAATACTCAACCAGCTTTGGAAATAAATGAATGGTGCAAATCATGGAAGAATAAAATACAGCTTGTTACATGCTGAGACCTGCATCCTTAATACCTTAAGAAATTACTGAGCTTCCTTTAAGTATGGGAAATCTAAGTCTGTTTTCAAACAAACTCGAATGTTTGTTTTCACAGCGAGGTTTGCTTTTGACCTGAAAGCCTAATTATCCTGGCTGATTCAAAGTGAGGATTTCCAGTGCAGAGCTGCCTTAATTAAGGGCAGGTTTGTCAGCTCCTGTACTAATTTAACAATTGATAACCCATGCTCCCGTGTTTTCCTATTGCAGTGAATAGTTTTTGGAAGTTTTGATACTGTAAAGAGTATTAAGCCTGCTTTAAGTAATTAAAAAAAAAATTTAAAAAAAAGGCCCCAAAATTCCAACCTGCAGCTGTACTTCAGAATGGAATATGTGAGGAAACTTTTCCTTTTTTTAGCGTAAATGTACACATGTAATAAAACTAATGACGTTTTACCAAAATAAATCTGCTGCCCAAGTGTTCCCTATGGATTAAGAAGGATTTTTTGTTTGTTTTTTAAGCTTGCCATAGGTAAGTTCCAGAGAAATTCAGGTAGAAGATAAAAGTAGAAAGAAAAGGAAGCAGGGGAGCAGAAATTCAATGGGATGAGTGCCCAATATGAAGACTGGCAAGGAAGTTAACACTGTTTTTCACTTCTCAGAATATCTCCATGTGAACAAACATCTTTCACACACACTATTCTACATCTGTATTTTAAAACAGACAAATTATCCCAGGATTTTTTTTTTAAGCTTCCACTAAGAGGAAATATTAAAAACAATCCATCAAGGTATTAGGAGACTTCTTAAAATTGAATATGTGGGGGATTCAGTGCAAAATGAACACAAAGAGCAGAGTTTTAAAGCCATATGATGTTTTTCAGTGGCATCCATCCATCAGTCCTGATGTTTCCACAATTTGAATTACATGTAAGAAGCTCAGTGCAACACTGAAGTACTTCGTATTCCATTCTTGCTCTTTAGGAGGAAAAATGGAACCTTGCCCAAAATACTCCGTGGTTTCACTTTCTTTCTTGAGCTGCTGCTTCCCTGCTTTCCTTTCTAACTTTGCCACGTTGTTTGGATTAGGACAGATTCAATTTTAAACAACCCCTGTATCAGCAGAGGGAGGCACGAGCCCAGAGGCGTTTGTCACGTGCAGTTGATGTGAAGGATCCAGCTCGGATGGGCTGGAGTGTGCAGGGACTGGGAGTGTTTATTCTGCTATTTCTGCTGTTCAGCCTCTCATCTTTTCTAGTGTCTGAACTCTTTAGAGGATGAGAGTTACAGGCATTTTCATTTATCTCCGTTATCTACAGACATTTGTGAGGAATCCCTGTTTTACCTGGTATTCCCTCAGCTGAAAATCAAGATTGCTCTGTCTGCTTTTGACTCCCAAATCTTTTTGTAAGTAGGAGCTGTGGAGCCTGTGTGGTTTTATTGATCCAGTCTGTTTTTTTCCCAGCCCCCTGTCTTCTGTGGGAAGATTGGAAGGGAGCTTGCTTCCATTTTTCCACAGTGCTTAACATCTTTATAGGGCTCTAATATTATCAGTGGTAGATAAGGCAAAACTGATCAGAAGAGTTGATCAGCCTGTTTAGTTTGTAGGGATTTATCACAAATAAGTTTAATATATGTATTCTCTGGTGTAATTGCTATGGACTTCAGCACTTGGTCTTGTTTTAGAAAGGCTAATAGGAAAAAGTTACACTTTTTTTCCCCTGGTAACCAAAAAGCCATCCACATGTTTGATTTTAAGATTTTTCTCCAACAACTAGTATTTTTGCAGGTAGGGACACATGCCTTCAGTGTTGAACAATATTGTAGCACAGCAAGGGCATTCTGAACAATGTATGCATGGTATGGATATGTCTAGAGAGTCACAGCTCATGGTGGAGACTTTGATAATGGAAGTGTAAAGCAAATATGTTTTATCAAACATCTTTTTTTGTGTCAGAGAGCTAATACCAAGTTTTCAGAACACGATGAAGTGATATATATTTCAAGAGCGTAGCTTCTTGCTGCTTTCAAGGAGCTTGTTGAATAATAAACTCTGAATATGATTTTGATTTCTGCTGAATACTGGTTGAGAAGTTCAGAGCTGCTTAGTTCTCCATCGAGTAGCTCCTGGTGCCTACTGAAAATTATCTGAAAATAACATAATGCGTGCAAATCTGGGACCTGAAAATTAGGAAGTGACTTTACGAAGGTTGCTCCTGTAATTGTAGTTCAGGACTCGCTGCATCTGCATATTGCTGAAGCCTCAGACTGTGCCCTTGCACGCCGTTTGCTCTGCAGGAATCCTGTCTCATTCAGTCCCAAAATAGACGTCTCATGTCAGTGTTTCAAAGTGGAATAAATCAGAGCATGAGGTGGGGTTTTTTGTTGTGTTCACTTGTGTCACAGTTCAGTCTCGTGGCTGTGTAATCTCTTCCTTCCGTTCCACGTCAGGGCTGCCAAGGAGAGCTGACATTTGATTCGTACAATGTAACTCGACGTGGCTTCGGTCGTGGTGGGTGTCAGGGAAGTGAAGTACAATTTGTTATTTGGAGCAAAGGATACAGGACTTTTTGTCTGTCACATTCTAGGCGCTTCATTCCCAGGGTAGGAATTCCTGCTTTATTCCAAGTGCCTAGAATACAACAGACAAAGAATTTTGTTGTATTGTTTTAGTTTTTCTTGGTTTAGTTTCAGCTTTAAAACACCCAACACACCATGTTCTTTGCTCACTTTTTTAGTGTGTGTCAGAGTTACACAGTGGTTAATATCTCATTTTACACTGAGTAAAGCTACAAGGAGCTTCTTCTCTGAGGAGAATTAAAATTGTGTTTGTAAGTGAACTAAAAGCAGGATTTGGCTTTTTAAACTGTATTTACACTGGGCATCCTGCTCAGGTTTATGTATGAGATTCAGGTCTTCTTTAAGGACAGAAATAAAATTATTTATTGTTAATTATTCATCTTGTAGAACAAACAAGAGAATATAAAGGGGTGGGGGGGAAATCCTACTATGTGAAATTGTTTCCCATATGCCTGGAGAAAGGAAGAAAGATACAATTTTCTTGGTGCAGGATTGGCTCCCTCCTTAGGAGTGGAATTCAGTGAAATAGGACTCCTCTGAAAAACAAAGAGTAAGTGCACAACAAAGGATAAGTGATCAAATGATTAGCCAGAGGCTAATAGGAATGCAAGGGCAGAGTGACAGATTGCATATTAGGAGGAAATCTGATCTGGAAATTAATTCAAAGCTTTCTGCAGCGGGGACTGCAAAAGAACCAGTTTCGAAATCTTCCTGAAGGACATAAATACATGCAAATTCTGACTTGCTTGTGTGTAAAGTATTGTGTCATACAAGAAAGAGGGCTAATGGATAAATAAAGTTGAATTACAATTTAGCAAAGTCTTCCTCTCCCTCTTAGTTTGTTTTTTTTCTTGTTTTTTTTTTTTTTTTAAATTAGGGTGAAATCTTCATCTGCCTGCAGCTTAGTGTGAGAAACTGTGTTAATTTACTTACAAATTCTGGTGATTTAGAAATATGCATGCTGCAGCCTTCTCTGTGGTCAAATCTACATTCTGTTGTATGCAAACAGGAGAGTAAATCAGGGCAGCAGATAAATAGCTCACCAGGCACAGTCAACAGCTATGTGTCAACAGGGAAATGCACTTGAATATTGGGGAAAAAAGTACTTTTAATTATGAAGAAGTGAATATTTCCTTATTTAGTGACTTGCCAAATTGGTTTTAATTTAACCTTGTGGTAGGTAGATGTCACTTTGTATTAATAGAATTCGCTTTCTTTGTAGAGACCGCATTACCTTTCTTCAAAATTTAACACTAACTGCTGTAGGACAGCAGTGTCTGAGTCCACACTTCTTTTAAGGTTCAAAACATTCCTTAAAAAAACCCCAAAACCCAAATATCAGCTTGTGGAAGTTTGCTGGTTTACCTTTTCAAAATGTACATTTTAATTTTAAAGCATTAATAAATATGGCATGGTAAAATTCTACAGAATTACTGAGTACAGAACACTAAAATTTGAACACAACAGATAAGTTTTTGTCAAGGATTAAATGTAACTAAACTTTTATTGACAAGTTCCTAAAATTACTGGATGCTTAAGGATGGAAATTAATTTCATGTAGGCTTTGATTCTTGTTGCAGCTGTTTGTAAAGCTGATTTTTCTGAGTAATTTTCTGCTAGTCTTTGATTCATATAAACACTTGCTGCTTACATAAAAAAGTGACAAGAACAGTATGTGAAGGTATCAGACTAGTGTAAGTTGTAATTTAATAACCCTCCCATTTACGCCTTTGATCATTTTATGTCGTAAAGGAGAAAACTGACACAGTGAATGAGTTTTTGGATTTATATGTTTGTATCATTGCTTTCTGCTGAATAGAATTATAAGTATTTAATTTCAAGTCAACGCTCCTGTAAAGGTAGCTAATAATTTCTCTTCTGATTGGCAGTTCCTGTATATTTTGCACTTGATGTTGTTGCTGGGATCTTCTGGGTGGCGGGTTTAGCATGAGAAGCAGGGATCTGTCACTGATAATCCCCTTAGCTCTGAGGGCCAAACTTTGCGGTGTGTAAAAATCCCTTTGAAGTCCTATTCTTGTGTATAAATTTCTGTCATATATTTGTTTAGGACAACAGCAGTTGAGCAACACTAAAAACAGAGTCATTAAAAAACCCTATCGTACTGATAGAAATAAGTATTATTTACTCTCATCATTAATAATGTCTGGTGAAGAGGCAGGGGGAGTCCTGCAGCCGCGTCGTCTGCCTCTCGCCTGTAGGTCTGTATTCCCAGGTAAAAGGTCGGGCCTGTGTGTTGTATCGTCTTGCCTTTTAGTCCTTGGGATTATGTTTTCCTTGTTCCAAGACTCACATTGTAACAGTCTCTTTGGAGGCATTAGCTGACATCACTGCAACACTCGGGGACTTGCAGCTATTTTTGAAGGAAGCGTGTGAGAGGATAAATTCTGGTTCTGGTGCCGCGGTGTCTAACGCAGAGCCGGGATGTTCCAGCCGGAACCACGCCGGTTCAGCCCTGCTGGCTCTCACAGCCAGAGATGTTGGTATTCCTCTGCTAAATCTGTCCTGCTTCTCTTTGCAGCCATGTCATCTTATCTGTTAATTGTGAAGTCTGAGCTTCCTGAGGCTGTTGCAGGGTTCTTGAGTGGAGCCGAGAGCGGGTAAGGAAAAGCGCTTCGCGTCCTGCGCTCTGCATTTGTCCTGAAGGAAAAAGCAGATCAGGACTGCTGAAGGAGTTGGGTGCTGACACTTCCTCTGATCTGCAAAAAAAAAAAAAGTTATTTACAGCAGTTGTTGGAATATGAAATGTATTTGGCAAGTGCAAGCGTTGTACAGCACACAGAGCGGGATTCTTTCCTCATAGCCGTTTCCCATCAGACGACCTTAAAGTCAGTGGCAAAACTCCATCTACAAGAATCTCCCTTCTGTAAAAATTTAAAAGGGGAAGCGGGAGGGAGAGGAGGAGAAACATTTAAACTGCTGTCATGTTATCACTTCACATATTTCAAAACCACAGGACAAAAAAAGGCAGGCATTTATATTTAAATATTTTGTTGTCTTGCTCTAGTAATTGGACTTGTCTTGGGAAAAATGCCAGGTTTCCAGACTTGGTTTATAATTCCTTGACTTGGCTCCCAGTAAAGAAATGATTCTTTGCAGTTGAGCTGTAAAGCTGTGTGTAAGGAGTGTATCCCTCACATTTCCATCAGAACTGTCTCAAGGAATCTGTGCCTGTGCTAAGGCAAACACTGCAGCTTCAGCACTGAAATACCTCGTTTGAGTTGTTCCAGTGCTGCTGTCCTTCATAACAGTGTATTTTGGATGGGGTTACAGCTGTTTTTCCAAACTGCTATTTTCAGATGTTTTGAGCTCAAAACTCTCTGGATTGAAATGTGCTGAAATTGTCTCAAGGCTGTGCAATGCTTGTATTATTCCTGAATGTTGTGGGTGAATTTTAAGTGTGAAAGAAGTTTGTTAGAAGGTACCTTAGTTCATTATATAATTTTTCACTTACAACTTCCAGATTTTATAATGAATTTGAGAAATGAACTGTGGTTGTGATTTTGCTTTCTGTCTTTCTGCCCTCTTGGCCCTTACAGTTTTAATAAGGTTTCTGTTGGTTTTCTGTCCTCTTTTTTTTTTTTTTTTTAAACTATTTTTTTTATGTGTATATTTAATTTTTAGCCTGCTAATGTATCTCTTCCAGCTGTGGTAGTCATCAGCTTTTCATTTGGGTGCTATAACCTCCTTCAAGATCATACATTAACCCCATTCTCCACGCACAGTGGCCTTGAGCTGCTGCTCTGTCTGCTGCTGCACTCGTTCCAGTCTGTCTGTCCCCAAATTTAGTATCTTAACATCTCTTAATACTGGTTTTAATTTTATGTCAGCTCTTGTTCATGCAAAGTGACTTTTTCCCAGCAAAGATACACTTTGAAGCAAGCTGAGCTGGTTGTTACAGATGAGCCGGGCTGTGTAATCCTCAGTGCGCTGTCAGCACAGCCAACACCCACGCCTTTTCCTTCGCTGAAACTGCAGTTTGAGGTGGGAATGAAGTCAGCTTTGCATTTGGAAAGAGCTGAGTTTGACCAGAGCAGTCCCAACCACGGCTCCAGTGGTGATTGGCAGCCCTGGTCTCACCCCGTTTCTGCCTCTGTTAACGCGAGTTCTTCCACTGATCAGTGTTTATTTGACACAATTTCCCTCCTCTAATGCTTGTCCAAGCAATGCTTTCCAGTGCAGTGGTCAAGCAGTATTCCAGGTACATGCACACAGCTGACCTTCTCTGTATGCCCACGCCTATATTTTATTTCTTTTGCCGTATTACTGGCCATGGTAGGTCATAATCTGTCATTTGTGTGGATTTCCCCACAGATGTTAAGTGTACGTTTTTCTTAGCAGACATTTTGAATTGTAGGAAATTGTTCAACAAAAATAGGTAATCAAATATCAAGCCTAAGCAACAACTTATTTATGCAAAGGGCATAAATACTGACTAGTTTGATTCAACTTCTTTACCTGGACAACTTGTTTCCAGATGTGGTTGTACAACTGTTCTAAGTCATTATAGCGTCTGAGACGCTTCCATTTGGTGCAAAATTTATCTTTAACTGTAGTTAGAATGTATCAAAAGTGTCAGCTAAACTATCTGTGAAAATATTTTATATGCATAAGCCCTCCTGAGCCATACATTTGGGAAAACCATTTAAAGAATGTTTTGTGCATTAAATTGTTTTTATAGATAAAGGATGGCAGGTGTGCGTGTGTTTGAAAGGCTCAGAGCCCGTCTAACACATCCTCATGCCTTTTTAAAAAAACAAACCCATACACTACGAACACGTGTTAATTGCAAGTGGAGATGTTTCTGTGTGCAGAACAAGAATTCCACATAGTTTTGATGACATGAACATAGTTTCAAATGAGGATTGTGTTAAAAAGTTGTAATTTGTGAGCCCTCTGCTAACATTTAATGACCCTGTCAGAGGATGTGATTGATGCAATTAAGTTGTCTTGCTTGTGTGTTATATAATTGATATGGACTGAGAGTAAGATCCTAATTTAGAACATATGAATATCTTGTTCTGCTGAATTCAGGAATGAAATTAAAGCGATTTATAAATGTCTGCTTTTAGTTAAAATATGGAGGAAGGAGGAGAAACATCTGCGTGCCAAAGCATTTTCAGTAGAGTCAAGGATTTATATTCTGTATTTCATATTTGGAATGCTTTTATCATATGGGATTAAATTTGCAGATCAAATTGATTTTAAAGGCAATATCAAAACATTTATTCTGCCTTTGGAAAATAAGTGTATTTTTACAGCAGTACTTTGAGGAGAAAATGGATGTATTTTTTGATAACCAGGAAATTGTCCCCTATTCAGGGTTTTTTTTGTTTTTTTGAGATCTTTTTCAGTGTAAGAATTGGTATTCCAAAATCAGGCAGTTCACAAAATTGTGTTGTCTCTCTCCCATCACCTCATTGCCATTTTCCTCTCTCTTCCCTCCCTCACCCACAGTAAAGTAACCAAAATAATTTCCTCTCTGTCCTGCTGAGCTTGTGAACCTCGATGGCAGCTGTGGGGTTGCTGCGTGCTTAGAATCAGGGACTGAAACAGAGGTCCCAACTGTACACGTAGTGCATTGTACTTATGCCTACTGCCATGATGCTGTTCCTCCTGAGCTGAACACCCACCATACTAAAAACAAAGGAAAAAAAAGAAAGAAAAAGGTGTAAAAATACGAGAATGCTCAATGACAACAACATGAAGACTAAATACCACAGCTAATCTTGGCGAAGTTGCTTCTTCACTGTAGCAGTAGCAGGCTTAGGCCAGTGTTACACTTTTTGGAGAATGATGTATTTTAACTAATTTTTAATAGAGACATTGTCACCTAATGGTCACTTTGGTTTCCATGTGGTGAAGACGCCCTCAGCCTTGAAATCTCTCTGTTCGCTTCCATAACACGAGTGGCTGTCCACGATGTACAGCAGCAGTTAATACACCTGGAGGATAATTCTTCTTGAACACAGGTGTTATGGTACTTTCCCTATGATAACTTGAGGTGCTGCCTGTTTATTAGGTGCTAACCATATCCTGGACTAAATAAACTGGAAGGTCAAAGGTGAGGGTGTTTATAGGTAGTAAAGTCGGAGGCTGATGTGCAAGATGTTTATCAGTACAGGATATGGTTATTGCCAAGGCAGGGGAGCCACTCTCAAGATGTTTCTGTTTCTTAACAACTTATCCATCTGTGCTCTCCTCAGTTTGGAGGTGGGAATTTTTTGATACTTC
Source organism: Myiotriccus ornatus (assembly GCA_036023395.1). NCBI lineage: Eukaryota > Metazoa > Chordata > Aves > Passeriformes > Tyrannidae > Myiotriccus > Myiotriccus ornatus. Next base: position 58,690,810 of record JAYRBT010000177.1, on the reverse strand, counting down.
AAACAGGTTTTAAAAGCGTGAGGACTTCACGTGCCTCTACAAGGCATTTTTTATTATGTATAGTTCTGTGGTTAAATATTAGAGCAGACTTCATTATCATCGTTTCAGTCTCTTTTGTCCTTTAATTCTTGTGTGGATGTATGCAAAGAATGAGTGACCACTGTGCAAAATTGAAGATCATCCTCTTTATTGCCTTACCTTCTTATACCACCTCTGGACAGGAAACATAATTTCGAAGTAACTGAAAATTTATTAACTGGTTGTTTTCTTCTATTACTCAAATGCTACAGTGATAGCTGTAATGAAATTTGGGCAGAAGGAAAAGTTGATATGTTCAGAAAATGTAATTAACTGTGTTTCCAGACAAATCAGTTGGATAGCTTACCTTTCTGTCTCGAACCTCTTGGAAGTGGTAAGGAGCTGAGGTCATGGAGAAGTAATAAACTGGAAGGGAAGCTTCAGCAGTGAGTGGGAATTGATGTTGCTGTTTTCTTCCAGCGGTGTAAATATGCACCTCACGGTAATCCCATTTAAAATACATGTAGTGTGCTACAGAAGTACTTCTGTTGGAAGCCTGTAGAGTATGAAATCCCTTTCCCTCTGATCACTGCCGTGAATCGAGGCAGGGATTTGCATATTGTGCTGCTGAGAAATAACTTGACACACATCAGGCCCCTGATCCGTGCAGACACTTGCCTGTGGAACGTTGCAGTGCTGGTTAGTTTGGGATGATGCTCTGCCCCCTCATTATCTGGGAGCTCTGTTTTATATCCCAGTATAGAAACTGGGAATACAAATTCATGTAAATTGCCCATGAGACCGGAAATTATTTCTTTTTCTTGTTCTAGTGGTTATTTTGTCTAAGATCACAGTTCTAAATTAGAACATATCTTACAGGACACTTGAGCTTTCTATCAGTCCTAAATAGATTTTCCAACAGGTCTTGGTACCTCGATGGGAGGCTGCTGCTGCTCATTACTTCAGTCTGCATTGTTTTTCCTCTTGCCCTTCTTCCTAAAATTGGTGAGTAATTAAAGGAGAGAAGCGAATATTATTCTACTTTAGTAGCAATTACGATTGAAGACTTTAAAACCTTAACGGGTTATTTATTTCTTTAAACTTGCAGGGGGCTGGTGGTGCTGGTGATTACTTAAGTTGTTGTAGTGTGTTCTGCCTTCCAGCCCTGCCTAGTTAACCTATTACTTGGGTTGCAGTAGTATTTTGTCTGCAATACTAAAATAAAATCTTTACAGCAGAACATTAAAGAGCTGCATTTACTTACAGCATGCCATTAGTGGTAAGCCAGTTCTAATTCTGCCCTACAAAACTACATAAATGATCTGTGACAGGCAGTTGGAATGTTGTTATTCTGAGTCCTAAGCCCCAGATACCCAGCACTGTAATAGAAAACATGCCTAAAATGTAAAGCTTTAGCTGTACATTAGGATCACTTTCCTTATAAATTCTCTTTTATTTTTACTGTTATTTTACAGGCTTTCTTGGCTACACAAGTAGTTTATCATTTTTCTTTACGGTGTACTTTACTCTTGTGGTAAGTTAAAAATCTCTGCACAGCTTATCTTTTTTTTTCCCCTTTATTGTTTGAATGTTTTCATAAGACTGTTTTGAAATTAATTGTCTTCCCCTCCCCCCTTAATGTGAAATTTAGAGTTTTCCTTAAGATCAGTATGTGCTTGCTTGGACAGATTACATTTGTTTTACTGAGGCTTAGAAATGTGTATGAACTTCCAAGCATGTGAAAAGATTTAAAATAATTATATTTTGGGCTGGTAAATGTAACAATATTTTTGTTTTGCTGACAGTGCAGCAAAGGGAGCTGGCACATATATTTTTGTTTCCCTACTAGCAGAGGAATGGAATTCTGTTTTCTTAGCTTCTAACTATTACTTACTGCAACTAGTGCAGAAGAAAAATTTAATGTACTCCAAATAAATTAAATTTACATGTATAATGGAGTGACAGAGTTCAAAAAAAGGCAAAGAAAACTAGAACTTCATTAAGGCACTTTACAAGATTCATTAATACGTCAATGACCTTATTCTTCTTTCCAGCTGAAAGGAAAAGTTCTTTTCTCTGAGCCATATGGGGGCTTTTGACCCTGATGTTCACCCTCTCAAGGCCCCTGTGAGGTAGATGTTTCCAAATATCAAAAGTGAGACCTGCTAGGCAGATCTAAGAGGGAAAATGTGCCTTTAAGTTGCACTATTTTTCTTGTTACAGGGAAAAAGTGTGCTAATGCACATGTGTAATATGTCGTACAACCGAGCAGCTCTCACTCTGTCATCTGTTGGAATCTTTTTTGGGAGCCTGGCAAAATGTTCCCCCTCTCCCCTGTCATTCTGGCTTGCACTGACTTGCATTTAATACCTGTTTTACAAAGGGATAAACAGAGTTGAAGGCAAGTTGAACAAACATGCCATCCAGGAGACCAAGGCAATCCATTAGGAACTAAACCATGTGATAAAACCAAACTTCAAAGCTGTCAAAATATCTCCCTGGGGTATCCCTGGAGAGTTGCTGTGTTTGTAGGACCTTGGGAAGTATTCTTCTTAAGATGACCATTGAGGAGCAGCCACAGCCCCTCCAGAGCTAATGGAAATTCATTTGTGATATTTATAAATTACCTTAACTTTTGACCTCTCTCCTAAAATTTATCTTTAAGAGAAAAAAAAAGAGGGGAAGAAAAAGCACAAACTGTAGTGCTGACATAGGCCTAATTGCAAGGGTTTTAAAACCAGTTCAGTTCCTGGATTTCGATGGGAATGTGAGGAAAGCTGTTGTGATGGGTGGATGCATTTGAAAGCAATTTTGGCCCCTGAAAAAGCAAATGTGTGAGAAAGACCTGTGCACAGCCAGTCAAGCTGGGATGATTTAAACTAGATTTCAGTTTTGATTCTCAATAGAAAAGATGGGTAGAAAGTACTAATGAGGGAGCACAGACTACTGGATTTCTTAGGAAACGGTTCGATTTGTGTGCTTACCCTTTGTTGTTAAATGACAAAGGAGCAGCCCCAGTAAATCTAATTGAGGTCAAAATTTTTAAAAGCCATTACAGATATTTAAAGAAAACCAATACTCTTCACAGAGTAATCCCTCCAACTTCTTTAGGCACTGAAAGTCAAAGGCACTAAATGTGGTTCAGTTTTCATATCTAATTGCTTTGAAGTGGGTGATATGTGCTGTTGAAATGGTGTTTTAGTTTGCACACTGTTAATTTCTGTGTGGCAGATATGTTTTAATTTGTTCCAGAAGAAAACTGCGTTAGTCATATGGAAGTGATATAATTATATTTTGCATATACAGTAATTCTGTGCCTTTTCAAGTGCACACCATCTGTTCAGCCTTTTGCCAGGAAGCCACACTTTTACTGCAGCCTGCAGAAAAGAGAGGTCTTGGTCAGTCTGGTCAGTGAGTGAACTGAGCAAAGGTCTGGAGAATTCTTTGTTCTGTGCTCTGCTCTGGGGCTTGGGCAGCTCACAAATTTCCCCTCTGTGCTTCAGTATCGTCAGTATCTTTTCCTTTAAAGCCAACATATTGGGTCCTAGTCCTCACTAGGGACAATTTGCAAACACTGAGATGAGCTGATCTGGGAGATAAACAAATACATATTAATTCAAAGCCAGATTCTGTGAGGTCCTGAGCACTTTCATTGCTGATTGTTGAACACTTCCCTGACTTCAGTCCTTAGTGAAAAGAAATTATGATTGGTAAACTTCTTTTTTTTCACTGCCTCCCCCCTTGCTGTGTTGAATACTGGTGAAGAGTAAAGACACATTTTTTGTGTGTGTGTGTGTAGACAGAGTTACTGGTAGCTTGTTCAACAGAGGTGTTAATGATTACGGATGGTATTTTTCTAAATCTCTTGTTTATGTTCCCAGAGCAAAATGTGATGCAGGTTGGGAACCTGCCATATGTAATGAATGATGTTATGCACAGACAAGCCGCTCTTTGCTGAGTGCTGTCAGTGCTGCTGGAGTAAAGGGGTTCCTGTTTTCCCTCTGCAGGATATGAAAAGGCAACATCACTGAGAGTATTAGAACACTTTGAGCCTCTAACTTGATTTTTTAGCAGTGTTTTTGGTGGGAGTTTAAAATACCCTATTTCCACTAGACTTTCTCTTTATTTTTAAATTTTTTTACTTAAAACCAAATGTTTGTTGTACTCAAAAGAACATTTATATGAAATAGGCTTAAAGTTCCAGAGGAAGGTTGTGCTGCCTGTGTGACTACTCAGCTAATTGGGCTGTGCTGCCAGCTTAAAAATTTCTTCCTGTTGGGGGCACCTCATTAGACTACAGTTGGAAACCCGAACAGATTTGAATAATTAAGCAGGTGGGCAAACATAAATATAAATTTTAAATGCACCTAATAGATTTTATTTTGCCTTTATTTTTTTTTTTAGTTTCCATTTCTTAGTCTGTATTACATTTATTTTAGAAAAATGTCGTTCGGCTTTTTAGGTTCGGCTTGGCCTGTCCTCCCTCTGCAATGTTTATATATAACTTTGCTCTTTAGCTGGCAGGAAACCTTGCCCTCACCACTGCCAGGCACATTTTACTTTCCCCAAACCTTACCCCTTCAGCTCCATGCCCCTTTTCAGTGCTCAGGAAGCCTATCCCAGCTTTAGACGGAGTTCCCACAAAGCCAAGTACTTTGGAGCCTTCTCCTGCATTTCCCCCCATCTGGATACCTTTAAATACCGGAGAGGCCCAAGTTATATTTTAGTGTTTGGCCTTTTCCTGCTCCTCCTCTACTTGCTCTTCGGTTGAACTTCTCGATGTACCCCCAGCACGTCCTTGTCCCCTCTCACACCCTCCCTCTGGTGAGGGTGCAGTTCCCATGGCACAGAGAAAGGCAGTTCAGACAATCAATAAATGGCATAAAGCAGTGCCAGAAACATGACTGGAGGATTTCCCTTGATAATCCATTCTCACAAAGCTTTCAGGCTGCTGTTGAGTTCCGTACCTCGAGTTAGTTGCCCTCCTTGTGCAGTCTAAGACGTGTTACTGCCACAATGCGCTCAGCCTGCCGTGGACTCGCAGTTCCCTTTCCCCACATTTTGTCCGGAGGTAACATTTGTTTGCTTCTCCTGGCACTGGTGACAAGAGAGAGCATCTAATCCTCTGGGAAACACCACTTGGCAGCAAGCAAAATGTGGTTCTCTGGGCCAGGAGAAGCGCTCCCGTCCATGTTATTCTTCTTGTGAATCCGAGTCTTTAATTAAGTTTTTAATTATTTGCTCGAGGCTTCAAAAGAATTATAACCTCTAAAGCCAGGCAACTACAATAGGAAATTAATTAGAGTGAGGAGAGCAATGCAACTATCATTTTAAACTAGGCTCCTGAAAAAGGAGGTAGCATTTCTTATTTTAATTTCCCTTTGATTTTCAGCCCTGTTACTTGGCAGTCCCTAAACCAGCAGGGTGTAGCTAAAGGCCCAATGACATTCTGGGACAGTAATTGCATTTATTGTTTTTCCTTTGCTTTCTAGTCCAAACCATATGTTTCTGCCTTTTAAGATTAGCCCTAGGCTCTGCTCTATCTCTGTTTAGGGCTTGTCTACTTAGGGCGCGAGCCTGGGATCGCTAACACAGCAGCTATTCCGTACGGGAGGCCCTCGGTGTGGAGCCCGGGGAGAGTGGATGGGGAGTGCTGGTTGTATTTCAGCTCATGTCAGAGCCCATTGCAGCGCCCCACCTCCAGATCCCCACAACCATAAGGCTGCCAGCTGTGCCGAGTGAGCAGCTGGGTGGAATGGCACTGACAAGCTTTTCTGTCAGAGTTTCCTTCTGGTGGCCTGTCTGCCAGGCAGGCCTGGTAATTTATGTGGGTGTGGCTCCCTGCTGTGTGTTCCAACAGGCTGATATTTTAGCTACGGGTATCTAAATTGAAAACTGATTTTTAGGTTATCATTCATGCATCAAATGTCTGCTGTCTTTGCAGGTTATGATTAAAAAATGGTCGATCCCCTGTCCTCTACCTCTGAGTAGTGCCATAGAGGCTTTACAGGTAAAGAGCACTCAGTTTTGAAGTTCTAATTTTACTAGTAAACTGTAATACTTTTTTTACATTAACACTTTCAGAATGGCTTGCAATTTAAATTCCTTCTTTTATTAATCATCACAGAAACTGAAAAGCTTCATGTCTGTGGCTTGGGCTTATTCTTTCATTATGCCTTTTTTGTGTGTGTGTGTGTTTATGTTTTACAGGTTTCAAATTCTACTGGGGATTGTAAAGCAAAGCTCTTTCATCTTTCAAAAGAGGTAATCTCTATTAATGATACGCAAACTTAAAGGGGGGAGATGGTTTTTAAAAAATTGGGGTTTAAACCTTATCCAGGGTAAGCTGTCCTTCTGTAAAACCAGTTAGAGGCTGCTGAAGTATTTCCTATACCTGCTGCCAAGTGTTATCCAGTCTCACTTTTTTTATGTACAAAGGCTGACTGTCCAAGTTGACATTTATGAAAATATTTTTCAAGTATGACCAAAGAATAAAGTCTAACAGATGCAGCAGTGGTCAGCCTGATGATGCAATCAGATCAAGCCAGCTTAATATGCCTCAGCTGGAAGTCAGTGATACTTGGCTGTATGTACTCACTTAGTTCCTGGCAAGGCAGAACAGGTTTCCTGACAATGCCTGGACCTAACCTTAGTTTTTCCTTACCTGAAGCTAATTCTTCAGGCCTCATGCAATTTTGTGCACCTCATTGGGTGCCAGCTCTGGTATTTGTTAATTAGTGTGGCATTTAAATCATGTCACCACCCATCAAGGCTTGCAGGGGAGGAAGTGTCACATAGAACCCTAATTGCTGTGGAGTGAAGAGGGAGGGAAAATGTAAAATTAAACCTGGGGTAGCCCTGTAGTGGGATTTAGGAAGGACATGGTTGCATTTATCTGAAAAAAACAAAACCCACCCTCACAAGAAAAAGGGAAGGGGAAATTAAAAAACAAAAAAGCTTGGGCAGTGCACCCATGAGACAAATGTTATCTGTAGATCAAAGCATAAATGGTGCTTTGACCAGAAACATCTACTGTGAGATTCTGGCCTTTTGTTTGGCCTTTTCTGCTTTGAAGATTCTTGGGACTCACCTCTATTTCATTTTTAGAATTGGCTTTATCAGTAGAAAGTGGCATATCTTTACCAGTATGGGCCTGATTATGTCAGCACAAGAGTGTTTGTTGTAGTTCAGATTATTCCAGCTGGCAATTGCAGCAAGCCATACTGGATGATTCATCTCTTTTATTACAAGTTTTTGGAGTAATAAACCACTAATTGCGTGGTTGCAGCTTTAATTACATAACTCTCTTAAAACTTCAGATGCCAAAGCATGTTACATTTGCTGTTAATATTTTCTGCTATATTTCATGCTGCATCCAAATTTTTGTCAGAGAGTAATAAAATAGTGAAGTCAGGATGAAGGAATCAGCAGTTTGACAGGTAGCTATGGATACTGGAATTTAGAGAACTTCCTAGGGAATTTAATGAATGATGTGCTGACTCTGGGGCAAATCCTACTCTTTCTACATAAGCACTTCAGTAGAGCCAAAAAAGAATCTTACAGGTCTTGGCCTATAGACAGCATGACTTCTGGTGATAAAATAGTGACCACTTGAAGTGGTGTGACTTGAAAAGGTCCAATTTTGTGGGATTTCTGTGTTGTGGAGATTTATCTCAAACCATTAATGTGGGATTATTTCGTCTGACTTCCAACACTTGAACTGAGTTCTGAGTTCATCCAGATATTTTTCCAACCAACAGTCATAACAAACAACTTACAAGATGTTTTTCTTCTATTTTAGAGTGCTTATGCAATACCAACCATGGCCTTCTCTTTTCTCTGCCATACCTCAGTCTTACCCATCTATTGTGAGCTCCAAAGGTAGTGTATGAAAACACTTGAAATACTAAAATAGAATTAACAGCATTTTTGTAATATTTTCCCTGAATTAATCCTCAAGTCAGTGCCATCAAACCATGCTAACTAAGTAGCTTTCTTGTGTTTGGGAAATGTACAGTTTCAGTCTGTACTGACTTTTACAGGAGAGAAAAGCAGCAAATATGGTTCATCCATGTCAGTATATTGTCCTGGCCTGGACAGTCTGGAGGGGAAAAAAATGTCATTTGTTAAGGTATTTTAACAGTCAGTTTTTATTGCTGTAACTGAATCTGCATTTAGCCATATCTGATGCAGTGGGTTTTTTTGACTCAGATCCTGTTCCTTGCTCTGAATAGATACCATCCTGTATAAATCCAAATTTTGGTTTAAAAGATGCACCGGGATGTTTGAATTCCCTACAAGACGGGTACAGTGTTAGTTGTCTGCTTGAAAAGTGCCCTTTAATTGCCAGTCTAAAAATACTTTTAAACCCTCTAAATATTAGGGACAGCACAGAACTCAGCAAATACTCAGTGGCCATAAATTAAGACGATACATCTTGTGAAAGTCAAGGTGCTCTGTAGATTGTGCTGTGTTTAATTGTCCTCAATACAGATCAAGCAATGCTAATTTCCTTTTTTTTGGTGTTTTTTTTTTTTTTCCATTTTAGTCCATCCAAAAGCAGAATGCAGAATGTAACTGTCACAGGAATTGGTCTGAGTTTCCTGATTTACTTTATGTCTGCTCTGTTTGGGTACCTGACATTTTATGGTAAGTGTGTTCTTCAGGTATTCTTTAAAATGAGGGTTAATGATAAATGTCTTCTGCCTGGAATGTTGCAGGCATTGATACACTTGAGTCCTCAGAAAGCTTGTTCCTGTCAAGACTTAATAATATGCCCAACACTGCAGAGTATTACAGTCTCACTGACTTCTCAATGTGTAACATAGCTAAACTTCCCAGGGTTTATGCCCTAAAATGATAAACAGACAAGATACTGGTTCCTAAACTGTAGCTGATGGTCTGTTGATGCTCTCTAACACTGTGCAGTTAGACTGATTGCCACTATATCTTGGATTGCATAATATTTTCAGTTAAAAGCTGGGAACAGATTTATCATGGTCTGTAAAAAATGTTGAGATTCGATAATAATCTGCTTGTCCAACAGGTTTGAAAGCTCTGTCTGCTCCAAGGCTTTACCTTCTACCAAGAGTTATCACTTACTGACTCTGGGATAGCTAGTGATTTGTAGTCTCTAAGTAGCACCGAGGCTGTTGCCTTTTCTGAGAGGAATTTCACCCGCAGCAAACCAGCCCTAATGCTGGGAAGCCATGGAGGTCTGCAGCATGTTCTTCCCATGGAAAGGCTTATTTGAAAGGATTGCACAGAGTGCCTTCTTCACGGTGACTTAGTTTAAGTGTAAAAAATAAAAAAAAATAACAGAGAAGGCCTGAATCACAGAAGTGCCCATCTAGTTTTGTGACTTGGATGCAGTGAAGAGCAATGACAAAAGGCATGGGAAGGATTTTAAAAACCTAACAGGACAAACTATGAGCTGGGTTTTCCAGCACATGCTTCTTGTTGTCAATAATTTGTGTTACATGTTCCTGAGCCAGAAATGTGTCTGTTTGATACATGAACTGGAGCAGGAAGTGCACATTTCTTAGAGATGTTGTCGACATAACGCTTGGTGAAGTAAATGTACCTTTTTATTACCAACCAGAAGAGTGTGTGGGGTATGACACTCGCCCAACCAAACTCCACAGACACCTTTCATTTGCTGTAGAGTTTAGGGGACAGTGTGCTTCAGTACCAGTGTAATAACTCTGCATTTGGACTTAAAAATACTTCTGTTACACTTTCTTAGTTGAGTTTAAACACAGATGACTTCGTCTGCGTAACACTCTTGGCCAAATTTTCCAAGTGCACAGAGACATTTCAGACCCCTTACCTACACAGTGGCCTTTTTTTTTAAAGGTCCATCCCAACCTTGGCACAAGTAGGTGAGTGTCTATTTTATATAGCAATGTTTGTGTCCTGTTCACATAACGTCATAGCAGGGTGCCTTTTCCCAAGAAATTTGGCTCTGCGTGTCCTGATGTAAATTTGAGTTGTGTGCTTTGCTCCAACCTGCTGATTCTGGAGTAGTTTCATACAAATTCTGTCACATAAATGCATCTCAGTCGTCTATGAAGATTCTTCTGATGTCTTCTGAAGGCTCACCCTTTCTATGAGATGATCACATGCTCATCTTTATTGATTGGAATGAATAAAAATTCTTATAGGGCACAGTAAAGCAGTAAGACAAAAGTCTTTTGATTAGGATTTCCTCTCCTTTCTGAGTGTTTTGTGTTTCTTGATCGTGGGGATGGGATCGTGTCTGACAAAGCACCAAGAATATTTGCTTTCAGCAGCTAATAATTCCAGATTTTGAGGGAATTTTGTACCTTTATCCCCCAGGTATAGGTGTATGTCTGAAAATATTCCCTAGATACTCAGAAACCTTTGAATAATGATATGGGGAGTCTTGAAGCCCTTAATGGTGTGTCAGCCACTATTACTGTACCCTGAGTGACTCCATGTGGTTTGTTGGAAGGTACAATTTTGAGTGCAACTCTGAGGGATTCAACAGGATGACCGTCTGTCTCCAGATGAAATCTCAGTAAAAGGGGAGGAGAAAAATGGGAAAAAAGAGTAGCCCTGGAAACCATCCCAGTTCCTGTTACCTTCACTGTCGTGACTGGGACAAGACCTTGTCTTCACCATAGCCTTTTATTCTGTTGCACTGGGAACATTTTTAGTTTTCTGAAGCCTGATTTCTTTTAGTAATTCTTAGACTCAAGAGCCTGAAATGCTGGAATCAACAGTAGATGTCTGTAACAGGGTTGTTTTTATTTGTTTGTTTGTTTCCCCTTGCATGCTTCTTCTCCTTTTCACTTCTTGGTTGTCTTTTTTAACTAACTTACTTCTTTAAATAGAGAGAGTCTGTTCCCCGTTCCTAAAACACCAGCCTGAGAAAATGTAAAACATTTTATTTTAAATTGAAAACAAAAGAAGAATTCCCTCTTTGAAATGAGACATGTTTCCTCTTTCTGTGGTTCAGATGGCTTCTTCTGTTTTCTGTGAATTTGAACCTTCACAGGGTGACTGGACTTTGGAAATTTTGGTCCATTCTGAAGTCCAAAGAAAGCAGGAATGCCAAAATCAAAAAAAAAAAAAAAAGTCAGGGTAGCAGACCTCTTTCATAGCTCTCTGACTTTTGCTGTTAAGTTAGGGAAAATTTTCACCTTGAAAGGGCTGTAGTTAAAGGTGAGGAATTCATCACTGATTCATCCCTTTTTGCCCCACTGAGGCTGATTATCCTTCTCTGTGCCATCCAGCAATATATTGCTACCCACAGCCAGTAAAGGCACAGACAGCACAAGAGTTTCTTCCTTCCTTTAAATTAGAATTGTAGCTTGAAATTGTACCTTGCATTTCTCATAACGTTTCTGGTGGGAAAAAAAGGAAATGCAATTCAGTCAATTTAGCAAAATTTAATTTGTTTCTGGCTTCTAGTTCAGCCACAAGACTCTGGTGTTGACTGTTTCAGAGGCATACAAGTTTGACTGTACACTTGGGTTCGTCATGCATCATCTTTCTTTTTTGTGCTGTCTCCTTCATATGTTCTCTGTTAAGCAGCTTTGGCTTCAGCAGAGGCTCTGCCCAGACTTGCCTCCTGAAGTTTCTTCATTTTTCTGAAGATTATGTACTTTATTGTATCACTAATGCCAGAGTGTTGTGTGTCTGAATCCTCCTTCTCTCTGCGTTAGTCACAAGCAGATGGATCCATTTGAATGTCAGCTTAATATGCCATGTTAATTATCTTAGTCCTAAAATGATTAACCGAGCAATTAATTTTTCTTGTTTCCAGACAAAGTGGACTCTGAATTGCTGAGAGGTTACTCCAGGTACCTGCCCCACGATATGGTCATCATGACTGTTAAAGTAGCCATTCTGTTTGCTGTGCTCTTGACAGTGCCTCTAATCCATTTCCCAGTAAGTCCTCCTAAGTGTTCTGAAGCTGGCAGTGAGCACTGGGAATGCTAATGCTTTGCAGACTGCAATATTTGAGTCACATCTAGTCTTGTGTATCTTATTCACTTGTCAAGTGATTGATCAAAGACCACATATTTGCATATGTTCCATGAAAGCTCCAAAATAACAACTAACCACTAAGCTAATTTGTGCTCTTGAGGCAGATTTCAGATTAAAACTAGCCCACAGCATTGTTTTTAATTTAGAGAATTCAGAACTTCTAAAGTTTATTTAGTTTGATTTTTTTTTTCCCTTCTTAAATTGAGTTTTGCTGACTTGGTTTTTCCTTTCTACCCACGCACACACACCCACACATAAACACACTTATACTTGAAACTCAATTTAATTGTAAATTAAAAACACATACTGACCTATTTCACAAAAAAACCCCGCCTACTTTAGTTTATCAATACCATGGTACAACTGACAATTCATTCAGTTACATCTGAATACTCACATTTTCTACCAAGGATGTTTAGAGAGACAAAGCACTGTCACCCAGGCCTTGTTTTGTCCCTCCAAAAAAGGATTAATTCCTTAAGACTAATATCCATGTGATAGATCTTGCTTTAATGAAGTAATAAATTAAACTCTATGCTACAGAAAGACAAAAGCATTAAGCTATTACTGAATTTTTGGGAGTTTGGCTTTTAAAATATTCTTTCACATCTGGAATGATATAATTCCTAATGTAATGAAAGTGAAGTAAGATTAAAATACGTGTGTATTTATGTATTCACCAACACAATGTTCCTCTTTGTCTTGTGTAGGCAAGGAAGGCCGTGTTGATGGTATTTTTCTCTCATCTTCCCGTGTCGTGGATTTGCCATATCCTTGTCACTTTGACACTGAATACAGTTGTTGTTTTGTTTGCCATGTACGTGCCAGACATTAAAAATGTATTCGGAGTAGTTGGTAAGTTCTTGTGGTGGTTGGTTTCCTTGGGTTTTATTTCAACTTGAAAAAAATCCAGTATATGGTTCTGTAATGCGCTTCAGTCTTCTCTAAAGAAAATCTTACTTTCTTTTTTTTCCAAGGTTCAACCACATCAACCTGTTTGCTTTTTGTATATCCTGGACTATTTTATCTTAAACTTAGCAGAGAGGACTTCGTATCACCACAGAAACTTGGGGTATGCTTTTTATTTTCTCATGTGCTCTAATAACATTTAAATAGGCCCATTTTAAATGCATCTTAATACACTCTAGAGCACACGATCCAAGGGACAGCGTTCTTGTTGCAGCTCACAAAATCTGTGAGCATTTTGGTTTATCCTTTGTAGTAGCTCTGTTTTTTCTGAAACTCCTTCTTCACCAGGGATTTTTGACAAGCAGCGTGTCCATGTGCTGGACCACTGATCTGAGCATGTGCCTTTCCCTGTAGTTTTCAGATGTTGACTTTTAATCCAATTTCTCCTCAGTTTTTACACATTACTCTGATGTTGTCCTGGGCAGCTGGGACAAAGCCAAACTGCATTTAAATGAAACAGTTTTTATGCTTCTTTTCTATGCAAACCTTTTTTTTTTTTTTCCTGTCTTCCCCTTTTTTTTTTTTCTCTCCTCTTTGTGGTTTCTCTTTTGGTAATAGTAGGTTAGGTTCTGGTTGGGATTTGTGCAGCAGGCCTGCTTTTTGCACTGTAACTGCTTGTCTTCATTTTAACCACTGCTCAGCAGAGCAACTTCATGGCAGTGACCAAAATGCTGATAAACTAGTTATGCATAGTCTTTCTGCCATCCTTACAAATCACAGGGCTGCTCTTGTATTGACAAAAAAGGGAATCTGAAAGAAATTCTAATAATTATGCCCTCTGACCAATTAAAGCCAGCAGTAGTTCCAGCAGGTTTGGGGCCTTGTCTCTTGAATGATAATTTTATTGTCATCTGGCTATTCCAAAATGTAAAGGATCCATTGTAATTTTAATTGCATTTTGAGTAAAATACAAATTCAGTTTCTAAACTCCCTCAGAGTTGTAAAGGGCAAAACAATTTTTGTTTGTGCAGATGGATAGTGTGAGCAGGCAAACCAGACTGCTCCAGAGTTCCCAGTGAAACTGTCCCAGGCTTAGTTTAGTGTCCCCCTAAGCAGATACCTTGTGTTTGAAGACTGAGTAATCTGAAATATTAAAGATTATTTTAAAAGACACCATTCATACCTGTTCTTACAGGTTTTCGTCATGATTAGTCATAAACCTTGGGCAGGTAAAATGCTTCCTCCAGCAAGACATTAATTTTTGCTTCTCTTTCTTCACAGGCGTGTGCCTTGGTTATTTTTGGCATTTGTGTTGGCCTTCTGAGTTTGGTTCTAATAATTTACAATTGGATTGATCATTAGCAGCCTACTGACACTGTCCTAACTGAGCCTCAGGAGGACAGCAAGAACCAGAGACGTGGCAACACTACAGCAACGAACGCTGGACATCCTAAGGAAACACTGACCAAAGCTGCCTGTGGAAGAAATGATGCTCTTTTCAACTACATTTGTGATAGTCCTGCTTTAATCTTCAGTTGTCACTCTCTTCAGTTACTGGACAATTAGTTTTTGCCATTCTGAAACACTGGTTTTTAATGATGTAACAATGACAGGTGAAAAGGTCTCTTGAGAGTTTCTGCAATGCAAAAGTGGTTGTGGGGCACATAGTGAACAAAAGTAGAACTTTGAAATAACTCCCCCTTTAAAGACAGTGAGATGAACAGGTATTATATCAGTCATTATGTGCATATCATGATACCTGCCGTTAGGATAGTGCACGTTATCCTAAGCTGTGCAAGACTTCCATTGCTTGAATAATTTCCAAAACTTCAGCCAGTTCATAGTAAGAACTGTCTGATTCCAAGTGTTTACGCTAATTTATCCTAAGATGGATCCAGAAACCAGCTGCCTTAGCCCAGTTTAATGGGCATGTCATAATAATATTTGTTAATTACTTTTTGAAATACAGTTTTTATGTGTCAGCACTCTTGAATCATACTGATGCAACTGTTAAATTAGCAGGCTTTGCCCATCAAGCATAATAGCATTTAGTAGCATTAGGAAGTACTTTCATTTTGCAGTTAGTAATAGACATTTTTCAATTAGTATCTGCTTTTGACTACTACTCAGTATTACTCCCATTGAAAGACTCTTCTTTTTCTCTCTCATTCCCATTTTTACAAGTGTTACAGGTTTGAACTAGAATGTTTACATATTTTATGTTCTGTTGTGTGTCAGAGAAGGTTTGGGCTTGAAAGGTGAAAATCTCTCTCTGTGGAAGACGAAGGGAAATTTTACATTTGTGGGGCTTTTTCTTTACCTCTGATCTCTATAAACTTCCTTGTAGTCCTTTATAATTCCTTTTTTCCCTCCTAAATGTGAATGCAATTTTTGATACCATCTGGGCTTTGTTGAATACAGTAGTGAGCGCCCACTAAAAAGCTCCTCATGTTGGTAGAAGGGGAGCAGTGTCTTCCTGCCCTAAGGAAGCAGAGCCTGATTAAATGGGCTTGATCCTCACCTGTCTAATAGGGAGGAACAACAAAGAGTAGAGTTGGAATCACCTTCTCTATTCCTGAGCCTGCAGACTAGGATTTTTCATGCCAGCAGATCACTTGGCTTTCTCGGGATCCATAAGATACTTTTCATTTTTGATGGATGGCCTGAAGGCACCGGGGTGGTGCAGCTTGGTACTGCCTCAGGAGTCCTTTTTGCTTGGAAATACCTTTCTGCTTAGGGGTTTAATACAGAAATAGACATGTGTGGTAAGGCCTGGGAACCAACTCAGAAGTTTTGGTAGGTTCCCAAAGAAAAGAATCCCTGGAAAATACTGCTGTTAATTTTATAATAAGTTTTCTAGCAGAGGTTTTATGATTCCAGGTGAACTGTCTAGTAGTTTGGCAGTACCAGAAACAGCATGTCCACTCTTGGCCAGGAGTTTCCAGCTCCTTCTGTGGCACTGGCAGTGGCTCCTTTCAGCTTGTTTAACCAGCAGAAAACCGATGTGGCTGAGAGATGTGACATGTTATCTGCCAAAAAAAATTAACTTTCCTTTGTTCTTGCAGTTCTCCTGACTTGTTTAACTCTTGGTAACCAGGTGTAGCTGCCTGCCTGTGGCTGCCCTCTGATAGCTGTGTCTCATGGGCTTCATTGCACTACAGGGATTCAGACACTCAGGGAATCTCTGGCAGTACTGTGAAAAGCTAAATATATACCTTACAAAAGTGTGCCTTCAGCAGGCAGTGACAGCTGTACATCAGGAGGTGATTTCCTGATGTGACTGAACCAAAACTTCATAGGAAAACAGAAGACCTTACATTGATGAGAATGAACTCAGGGATTTTTGTCAGACATTACAATTTAGGGACTGTATTTATTAGAATTCTTATGGAAATTGTTTCTCATTTATTATATCTGCTCTTGTAGATACTATGGAGTAGTGCCTGTAGGACATCACTGCAGTCACTTTATTTTAAACTAACCAACAAGGCTTAACTGAATACTTAGACGATCTGTGAGGGGACAGGAAGTTGTCAAAGCTTTGCTAAGCTGTTACTCTTTCCTCCTCCCCCTGAAAAAGCTGAGTCTTGCCATGCTCTGTTGCCCCCAGGCAGTTGGGTTTGTGTGCATCATCTTAAAAATGTGACTGAGAAAATACCTGAAAGGCAGTGTTAATTTTACAGTGGATTCCTGCCACGCTGCAGAAATCACTACAGTATTGTTTTTAATCCCTGGGTATTATCCTAACTAGCCTGGCTATCAACTAACTGTCCTGGTAGGTAGACTTTGGAATGATTGAATGCCAGTGTATGAAGTTAATACTTGGTGAGGATGAATGGAAGCAATTCACAGCTCTGCTGAGCCCTATTATTACATTTTGGCTGTGGTGCAGAAGGGATAGCACAGGGGGTTACAGGATGTCTGTTACCCTTCATCTGATAAAGAGTTAGAAATGCTGCTACTTCTAAGTTTCTATAATACTTAAAATATGGAGGGAGGGAGAGGGGCAGAAAGAGAAGGAACTTCTGTTGCTAAATTTAGAAGGAGGTGTGAGTGTTGTCCACAAAGAAGAAGCAGAGTAAGAACATTCTTTTTATCCTTCACATCTCCCATGGCCATTCTGTGCCTTGTGTCTGTGTTTTGCTACAGTTGAGTATTTGCATGAATTTTTTGAGGAAAACAGGCCTCCAAGTCTGGAACTCTCTGCTCACTCAAATGCTGAGAAATATTTTCTTCTTTATTCTTGTGTCTGGATTTTTTTTTCCTTTCTGAATTTCCAGATTTATAAATTCCAGTGATTCTGCTTTATTACATGTCATTGGCTTTTTCCAGCCTTTTCTGAAGACTTGACAGGAATGGGTGAAGGGACCCGCAGCATTTCTGAACTCCCTTGGCAAGGTTCCCTTTCCCCAGCTGAGCAGGAAGAACAATGTAAGAGATGAAAATTCATTGGTTGCCTTTGATTTATTTTCTCTGTTTCTCCTATTTCCATCCCTTCTCCATTTGAAGGCTGCTCAGATTTCAGCTGGGCTGTGGCAAGCTGGGTGTGGAGAGTGTCTTTTGTAACCAACATGGCAGGAAGGAGACTGACAAACAACAGCCCTCAAAACTGGGCTTTGCACTGTGGCAAATGCTCATCTTTTATTCCCATGTTTCTGAGCAGTTTGGATTTTAATATATTGATTTTCATGGCAGGAGTTTGTTTGAAATTGTATAATGAAAATTGAGATACAAACTGTCCTGTCCTCTTCTCTTTAGAGCAGGGTTAGGGACCTCTGTGGATATTTTTCGCCAATATGGCCCAGCTCATTTAAGATGAATTCCTGAAATTAATTTTGAGGATTATTTGTGAGGAATACGAAGTATTTGCACTAACATCAGCTTACACTGATATTACTATAAAAAATAGACA
>JAYRBT010000177.1:58639228-58672856 GCA_036023395.1 Myiotriccus ornatus | reverse complement strand
TTGAGGATTATTTGTGAGGAATACGAAGTATTTGCACTAACATCAGCTTACACTGATATTACTATAAAAAATAGACATAGACGTATTTATCAATGGATCACTTAAAATACTTCAAGATCAATCAACTTGTTTCCAAATGTCCCTACTTAATGAGATAGAAATTGACATTTCTGTAGCACATCCTAATGTGCTCTTCTGATTAAAGACTGAAATTCAGTTCAGTCCAGGAGCTCAAGTAACATTGATTGTTGTAGAACTCCTTTCCCAGACAGATTTATTTTAACACTTTACCTGAGATTGTTGGTTTACAAATTGACTTTCATGTTGAAAGCATTCACTGTAGTTGCTCTGCCTACAGAAAAACCTTTGGATATGTTTACTGTTACTGCCAGTGGGAAAGAATTTCCAGTATTATAAAAGCGCTGCCTAATTTCTGCAGTTTGTGGTGGTGGTTCTGGTATTTGCATTTCAGTTGTGATCATCCAGCCACGCTTCATGTGGAAATGGAATTCTCAAAAGAAATTCATGTAATGATCTGCGTGTGAAAAATTGCCCAGCTCACATCAAACCTGTGTGTGGTACAGTAAGTTTTCCTTTTTCAGTTCTCCTTGCCTCAGGTTCACTGCAGGACAGCCAAGGTGCGTCCCCAGAAAAGCCAAACAGAAAATAAAGAACAGTACTTGTGTAACTCGTGATTGGCATCTGTGCTTTGTGCATAACATGCTCATTTGGTGGCAGAACCAAGTATTGTCCCTGCAGTGGTGCTGCTGCCACCCCAGCTCGGGATGTAGCATCGCTTTCACCAGGGAAGGGCGTCCTTAAGAATCGTTCCTGGTTGAAATGGATGCAAAACATAACTCTTCCAGCGAGAACTGCAGGGTTTGTCCTCCCGGGGGTTGGTTCATGGACAGCAAACCTGCCTCTTCTGATCTGCTCCCTCCTGTAACTACGAGGCAGCAAAAGTGATCCCGGAGGCTGTGGCTGTGCTGTGCCGGCACTGCCTCTGGGATGTGGGAGGAGGGAGACCAGCTGGTCTGGCAATGCAGAGTAGGGTGAAAAACTGCTCATGGAGACCCCTTTGGGAAGGGCATTTTTGTTCTGCAAGGTGAGAATCAGACAGGGAGGACAGACCATTCCATTAGGGAACAGCAGCAAGAGGAATTATGTCTGGCCAAGAAGGGCTCTGGAGAATGGATGTGCTTTTTGGCTGTAAACCACAGTTCTTTCCAATAGTTGTGTCCCGCGAGTACAGCTCCAAGCACTTTGCAAGGTCTGAGGGAGTCCTGAATATAAGGAAACATGGAAAAAAACCCCTCATTATTGTGCTGCTGGCTCAACTCCAGAGCTGTAGGAACGCTCACACACGTGAAAATGAGTATCAGCAACTCTTGTGTTTTATTTAACGGCGTTTGCCCCAGCTCGAACCGGCACCAAAGAGCACCAACGAATTCTGTCCTGTGCTGCACCAGCTGCCCAGACCTGGTTTGTTGTCAAGTGTGTCCTGTCTGTGCTCAGCCTTTCTCCTGCCCCCAGCAGCACCGCTCACACGGCAGTGACGCCGACGCCAGGCAGCCCTCGGCACCTGGTTTGAATTTAAAGCTCGTTTACACATGATGTCACACTTTTATTGTCAACCCAGAGAAGGTCAGGACAGTTCATCTTGGGAAGGTTTGCACTGTTGAGCTTTACATTGCTGCCATTAATGCCTTCACCATCTGAGTTACATTCCAGGTTTCAGGCATGATGTAATCGAAGGCACTGGGTATCTGCAATGGCCAGGGAGGCCGGTGCGGTGGCTGATCAGCCCCGGGATGCTGAACTACTTTTCTGGACACTTGAGGGTGGAAATTCTTGCTCCATGTATCATGTAGTAAATCAAGGAGAGTTAATGAGCCCTGGAAGCTCGGGGCAGTTGTTCCAGTCTGTTGCCTTTCGGGAGCCCGTCTCGCCGCTCCACAGAGCAAAGTGAGACGGTGTTCCTGGGAGCCCGTTCTCCCCGGCCTCACAGGTAGCTCCACTTGACAGTGGGATTTACGCTCAGGGATGGAGAAAAGATTTGGGATGTGGTTATGATGGGGCAGAACCCAGCAGGCTGGAGTTGAGTGCCATGAAAATTTCAGGCTTTATTCTCACCTCAGGTCATGCTCTGCTGTTTCACCATGTTGGGCTGGAAGTGGGGCTTTAGTGCAGCATTTCCCCAGCTGGGTTTGTGCAGCTCGTGGCTGTGAACCTCCTGTAGGAAGGGTTTAAGGAGCCTGCGTGTTTTATAGCATCCTACAAGTCTGTCATTGGGATGGCTCCTGGGGCACGTGTTTAGAGTTTCGCTTCAGGATTTCGATGAATGACTTCCATCCTTGTTAAAGGCGTAGATGAGGGAATGGATGGGTTTTATTCACTTCTCAGTTCCCACTTCTACAATCCACTTGTCTCTCTCCAAATATATAAATCAATATTTGATCCTTTGGGGTGAAGCTTTGGAAGGGCCTGAGCAGTGAGGCAGAACCAACTGCAACGCTGGTGGGTACCAGATGTGGGCGCAGAGACAGCCTGGGCAGAAGCTGTGCCAAGGGGGGGCTCCCTGCTGACCCGTGTGTGTACAGCGCTGGGGCAAAGCTCTGGAGTAACACCGACCTTTTCCTCCTCTTGGT
This sequence comes from Myiotriccus ornatus, assembly GCA_036023395.1. Classification (NCBI taxonomy): domain Eukaryota; kingdom Metazoa; phylum Chordata; class Aves; order Passeriformes; family Tyrannidae; genus Myiotriccus; species Myiotriccus ornatus. The sequence goes on along the minus strand of JAYRBT010000177.1, from coordinate 58,670,208 downwards.
CTGTTTTAATTGGTGGTCCTGAGGAGGTTCCTCACCCCTGAGCTTTGGGTAGGGGTGCAGGGGCATTTGCACTGTTGCTCACTGACCAGGTGCTGACCAAGTTCTTTAGTGCTTAAAGTTCAGAGGTACAGGGAGCTGTAGGGGAAATCACATGTGGGTGAGGGGTGCAGATGGAAGGCCTGTGCCCTTCTGATGTCATTGACACGTTTGAGAACAGGGTCACCATGCTCATTGATCTCAATGACAACATGTGATATTTATTCCCCCAAATTGCTGCATCTTCAGAACGCTGGTCCTTTTACCCCTCCGGGATGTGTGCTCTCCTCAGGAGAGCACTCCTCACTGTGTGCAGCACAGTGAGGTCCTGCTTGCAGACAATGGCCTGCCAGGCATTAGTGGAAAGGAGAGGTGGAGTGAAGAGCTGAAAACCCTTTCCTTGCATCAGTTGATATTTATTCACTAACCCTGTCACAGGAAAGTGGGCTACTTCAGATTTGGTGGGCACAGAGACCAGTGAAGTGCAAACGGAGCCATTCCTGTGGCACTTTGGGGTTGCCAGCTGCTACCACAGCACATCCCTTCCCAAGGATCAAAAAGGGCTCCGGGTCGGGATGAGCAAGAGCAGCCTTAGCTGTTACACAGCCAGGGCAACCAGGCCTTGTGCATCCCAAATGGGATTAGGGAGGAAGGCCCATGTCTTGAGGGACAGCATCCCACAACAAGGTGTGCCCCGTGAGGTCTGTGATGCTCCTTGGCAGCTGTGGTGAGACAGGAGCCGCATGGATATGGTCATTTTCAATGCTCCTCAGAGTGTTGCTACTGGAGCCATATCCAAAATTGTTGTTGAAATGGTACAGTTTTCCTTTCGGTGTTTGCTGGCACAGTTTCCGTTGCTGTTTACAGGCCGTTTCTTCTGGAATCATCTGAGCTACGGGAACATTCATCTGGTCCTTTTCCAAGGGGAGATTACTCAAATGATGGTGGAGAGAGACGCTGTCTTGGCCTGGCTGCCAAATGTTAGCCAAAGACATCTGTCTTGCCGTTCCTTAATCTGACAGTTCAGTTTGGTGGGTCAGAAGCCAAGGAATGATGTTTCCCCAGGGGGATGCAAAACTTCAGGCTGGAACTACATGGAAACCATGGACAGATTTCCCTCCCCACCCCAAAATAAAAGTTCTGAAAGTCAATATTCAACACTCTTCCAGCCCCTGAAGCTGTTCCACAAGGGCCAGCACCTCGTGTTTGCCGCTGCTTGTCTAAACAAGGCCGTTCCCTTTGAGTGGAGGTGTTGCCGCACATTCTCCAGCGTCCTGCAAAGGGGGAAACATTTGGCTTTAGCACTTCCCTGCCACCCCTTGCTCCCGCTGCAGGGGTGGAATACAAACACCAGGGCTTTAGGGGTCCCGGGAGAGGCCGAGTGAAATTCCTTGCTTTGAAATGAACATTAATGCTGAGAAATGGACTCCTTTAAAGAGTGTAATGCTGGGAATAAAGAAACTCCACGTCCGTTCATGTTTTGATAGCTCAGCGTTATCCATTAGGCTCCAGCATCTGGGATTCAGGGGACTGTGGAAGCAACAGTGATTTTGAGGGGTTTGAGGTTTTTGAGCACGTTTTAGCCCCAGCTTTGACTTGCATGATTTGCCTCTCCTGGATTCAAGGAGAGTTGGGTCGGTGCTTTGAAGGTGTTTTCTTAAGGGACCTTTCCACTGTGAAAGGGTAGCGGAGCAGCCTTGGCCACATAAATCAATTTGGAAGTGACTTATAAAGTGCTTAATTTGCCTTCTATTAAAATTCCTCGTCGTCCCTCCAGTCCCTCCAGCTCGCTGTTAAGTGACCTCTTGGGAAGCTGAGGATTGAAGTCCCTTTCTGTGCCGGAGAGGGAACACGCTTGACTGAAAAGGTTGAAAAAAGAGAGTCCAATGGACGTTGCCTGGAAAAACACGTGAGGTTTTGTTGGTGAATTTAAAAGCTCTTTGTTGTCCTGTGCCAAGCCCAGGGGCTTTGAGTGATGATAAAGGGCACTAGCAGGTCACATGGGCACTTGAGGGTCAGTCTCCTTTTCTGGTGGCATCCTGTGGCCCAGAAAGTGTTTAGGAGCCCAAATGCCAGAGCCTTTCAACGATGCTGGAATCTTCAGGATCCAGCCCCTGTAGAGGGCCTCCTTCTGCCCAGGCTGGGCTCTGACACAACCAGGCTGGTTCTGGAGCGGCCACAGAACTGTTGTGGGTTGCTCCAGCTGCAGAGGAAGCAAGGCACACAAATTCCCCAGCCCTTCTGTCCCTCAGGGAAGGACAAAGGTGGCTGAGTGTGGAGCGGAAGAGGGAGCAAGGTGGGGAAGGATCTATTGGGTTCTGTCTTGAAATTGTGGTGTTTTGCTGATCTGACTGTCCTTTCAGAAGCACGTGGCACCATCCCTGCTGTGCAGGGGGTCTGTGGGGTTGGGAGGGGGATACAGCCCCTCTGCTCTGTCACCCGCTGTGTCTCACTGCCTGTGCCTGCCTGTGACGGTTGCCTGGCTTGCCCTCACCCCCCACGATGGTCCCATTGTGGTGACCCATCTTGGAGCCTCATCCTCCTCCTTCAAGGAAACCAGAGGAGAGCCTGAGGTCAAAGCCTGTCACCCAGCCCCTTCTGAGCTGCTCATAAACATGCTTGCTTGTCTCCAAGGGTCCAAAAAAGCCACAGAGGGTGGCTCAGTGGGTGGGGGGATGTTCCCAGCGCCAGCACGGCACCTCCCAGGCTGCATCACTGAAATGACTCCACCAGCATTAACGCTGGGATTATTTAACCACTGTCACTTCTCAGCCCTCTGTGATGGGCACGTTGCATGGGCAGAGCAGCCACAGGGCTTAGTGATGCATCCCAGCAGCTCCAGCTGGTTTGGTCTCTTCTGAGCTTCACCAAGCCAAAAAAACTTCTCTGGGAGCTGCCTCCCACCCAGCCTTGGTGCAGGGACACACATGGGGCTCAGAGATGGCTTTCCAGGCAGGAGATCCTGGAACAAAGCAAACCTTACTTCCAACTTCCTTTACCACGTGGTTAAGCTTGGCTGCTGCCAACAGTGATAAGCAAAACTGAGCTTCACCTGAGGCCAATGCAGCAAGTGTTTTGACCCTTCCCACCCAGGCTGGTCTGGTTAAAGGCCCGTCTTTTCTGGTTTATTTGGCACCACAGAAGCAACCAATTTGCTAGAAGGATTTTTAGAACATGCTTGGAAAGCAGCAAGTGTCATTGTCCGGAGCTGCTGAGCAAGCAGAGTTTAACAGGGTGGCACAACTGTTTTTCTTTCTATTCTCGGCAAAAAAAGGTGGAATCACAAGGAGTGGAGAGAGCCATTTGCTGAACCTGCATATCTATTTTTACTCCCCTGCTCCATAATGTTCCTAGGATAATTTTTTTTTTTTTAGTGCACAGCAGGGTAGGAAAAAACTCGTGCTGATGGCATCTCTGCTATCCCCATTGTGCTGGGAGGAAAGAGGCAGCTGCTTTGCTGACCTGTCACTTCCATGAACCCGCATTCCAGGTACAGAGGCCATTTGCTCATCGGGGTTTGTTTGATGAAATGGCCACCGGGTTTTATATATAGATCCTGCCTGTCCTGCCAAGTTCTCTCAAATCCTTGTAAGTTGAATGAAGCTGGAGGGGGTGGGAGAGGATCAGCTTGAAAAATAGAGCCGCTAATCTGCCGGTGCCTCTGGGACAGCCTGCGGGATGCCCTGTCACCCCTGGGACTCGGAGCATCCGTGGGCATCCCGCTGGGAGAGGGAAGCAGGTGGTGCTCCCACAAGGCCTGGGGGCCGTGGGCTGCTCCACAGGGGCTGTGGCCACTGCCAGGGTGCCACGGGATTGAGTGATGGGGGAAGCTTGGGAGGGATATTTATAGCTTGTCTCAGCGCTGGGCCTGGGGGTGATCGCCATCCCGGGGATGTGAAGGGCACAAGTGTTCAGGGCGGCTCCCCAAGGACAGCAGGATGTAGGGGTTGGGAACACAAACGTCCTGACAGTGAGGGCAAGGGGTCTGCAGTGCAGTCTCTTACCAGGAAGAGCCCCCCAGCCCCTCTGTCAGGGGGTTTAGAGCAGAGCAGGAGAAAACACCAGGGAGTGGGGGGACAGCTCATCCCAACAGGGTCTGGATTTGATGTTAGTTCCTGTGTCTGCCTTGCCTCAATAATTACTTTTTTCTTTCTGAAAACATTTAGGATAAAAACATTTCTCACATTTCTTTGAACAGAACAGGCTATCTACTTAAGAATTCGAGTATCTGCTTGATGCTGAAGAGGTTTTGGTTGGGTTTTTTTTTTAATGGTCTGTGCCAAAATCTGACTCCGGAGTCCCAGGTTAAGCAGCAGAACTGTGCCATGTTGCCAGTTTTGACCACTGCAGTTTGAACTAAAGAATTAGCAGTGCCTGAGCATCATATAAAGGCTGCAGGGCTCCGAGGTCATGCTAGCAGCCAGAATTTCATCTTTTAAAAGTAAAAATCTTGTTACTTCTTGTGATTGTAAAGCAGATCTGGGACATGCAAGAGCACAGCCAAGTCATGCTCAATACATTTGTTGTGAAAAACCTCGTGGCGCTCAACGCCAGCTCAGCAGCAGAGCTTGGGGCTGGATCAAGGTCTTGGATACCTGGATTTGGTGAGGTCTTTCAGCCCCTTTACAAATGACCTTTTGAGCAATGAGCCAGTGAGGGCAAGAGAGGCAGGTGGCCTCAGCCCACTGTGCAGGGTGGGGAATTACAGCAGGTCCTTCCATGAGGAAGGGAATGAACTGCTGGGCGAGCTGAAGACACCCTCCTGCTGCTTGTAGGGAGCTCTGTGTGTGTGTGTGTGTGAGTGTCTCCTCTGACAGAGGAAAGATACCAAGGCTGCTTCCCCATGGTGATGCCAGGGGATTTGGGAGTGTTGTTTTTGGGTTTAGGGAAGATGAACAGCAGATGACTTTCCAGAGGCTGGTCCCACAGCACAAGTGCCCTTAGCAGCCACCACCTGCCAGCCATGAGGTTTCATTCCTCGAGCTTGACTTTGTTTGCTGCATGGGGATTATTTGACTCTCTGGTGATACATGCCTCATTTGCTTTGTTTTTTGGCCAGCTCTGCTGGCAACTCTTATTTCCTCCCTGGGGTATTGGTACAGGAGACATTTTGCTGACAAAATCCCTGTCAGTCCCTGTGTACGGACATGGGCCAGGCACCTGCCTGCCCCAGGATTCCCCCTGTGTACCCACATCCAGGAGCTGTGGCTTTGTTCCTCGGGGAAGTCTGGCTTTGATTTTAGCTCAAATTCCTCCCTTCCTCCTCCTCCTCCTCCTCAGGCCCAGCACTGAGACTGGCAGGGTCTGGAAGGCCTGGGCAGATACGTCTGAGCTGTCAAAATCCACACCAAGCAATGAGTCCTGTTGCCTTTGCTGCTTTCTGCAGTGAAATTTATTGATATTTGTATGCACCAAAGGGACACTTCAGTGTTCCCCTGCGATGCAGACGTAGCACCTGCTGACGTGGGCACACAGTTCTCCTCAGTTTGGCCATGGTCAGTCTTCATTCCCAAAGAGGTAGGTTGCCACACTGTGGACATACCTCACTTTTCTCCAACCTGCTGGTAGCCCAGCCTTTTCATAAACTCTGATATTGTTAAAAATGTGGGTAAAGTGTTCTTTTTCTCTCCCTTTTTTTACCAGGGTGTCCTGGATAGGCTTTGCTCAGAATTCCTTGGATGTCTGCACAGGTGTCTGTGTCATAAATTATTTTGAGGGATTCCCAGTAAATTTCATAAAAGTTGCCACTTCATTAGTTAAAATACAGCTAAGTAATAAGCTTTCATAGGGTTGCCTTAGGTAAAACCACTGCTGCAGTTCGCCTTTCTAAGCCAATGTATCTGCAAGAAACACCCTGGGGTTGCATTTCACTTTTAATGGATTTTTTCTAACAGCCAATATTGTGAGGCCAAAAGCACCAGCTGTCTCTGCACACAGCACCAGTGAGTCTTGCTGGGAAATGGGATTTCAGGGATGACTTTGAGGCACATTTCAGCCTTTAGTAGCTGTAACTAAGGTTGTTCTCTGAGCATTCTATCCTGATGTGGTTCATGCAGAGCACAGCTCGTACCTTGGGTTGGAAGGGGCATTAAAGACCACCTTGTTCCAACCCCCTACCATGGGCAGGGACACCTTCCACTAGTCCAGTTTGCTCAGAGCCCCATCCAAGCTGGCTAGGAACTCTCACAGAGATGAGTCATCCACAGCTTCTTTGGGCAACCTGTGCCAGTGTCTCACCACCCTCACAGGAAAGAGTTCCTTCCGAATACCTGTTCTAAATCTCAATTTTTTTATTCTAAAAACATTCCCCCTTGCCCTATCACTGTGTGCTCATGTAAAAGGTTGCTCTGCTGTATCATCTCAGCTTGGCCAATTCTGCCTCTTGGCCTGGCATGGGAGGTTGGGCACCAAAACCCTTGGAAACCCCTACACCTACATCCCTTTGTCCATCCAGGACGGAGTATGACTGTGCCTCTACAATTCCATTGATAGCACAGGAGTGAGAGTTGGTCTCCCTCTCACAGGATCCCTTTGCTGGAAGGAGGGTGTGCTCTTGAGTGGTAGCAACCTTCAGAGCACTGAGAACAGATCACCCCTCTTCAAAGTCCTCCTGCATGGAGGATGGGGAACATTCACCACTCAGAAATACTGTAAATGCTGCTGAATGCTGCCAGCACTTTGGTGGGGTGGTTCTGTCACAGCTTCAACAGAGCCATTAGGTTTGGCTGAAGAGTGTAAGTGTGTGTCTCTGATCCTGGTTCAAACATCACTCTCTGAACTGTCCACCCAGAAAAAAATCTGGTTTGTTCCTCGGTGCTCTTGCTTCGCCCAGCTGTGAGCAGCAGCACATCCCACACACACTGCTGGGGCAAGAAGGCTGAGGTTTGCATTTACTCCAGGTCAGGCCCATTTACCACATTTCCTTGATGGGGAAATAGCTCCTCTGGAATCACTGAATCTGCTAATACATGAGGTCCTTGTCCACAGGCGGCGTGCTGAGGTTGGTGCCCTGTGATTGGCTTGTTCTGCGCAGTAAAAATATATTGGGTTCTTAAGATGTTGACCAATGGGTTTGGGAAAGAGATGATTGATTCCCACAGCTGAGAAACAGGGATTATAATATGTTTTGCCAGAGGAGACCAGTTTGACGGATGAGTTCATTTAAGGATTATGCTATAGATAGAGCTGTTGACAGAATGAATTTGTTTTTATTTTTCATCAGTAGGTATAACACAAAGCAGAACTAATTGAAAGTAGTTTCCTTGTGGCATCTGGCTGTGTTTCTTGCTTTAAGTCTTTCACACGCTGTAAAATTACACCAAGGGCTTTTCTTCGCTTCCATTTGGTCTCCAAGTTTTCCATCACTGCGTTGCGCGTGGGTTCCCAGCGTGTCGGACACGTTAGGGAGCTGCAGACTACACAAGAAATGGAGCTGGGCCATTGTTCCTTCTTACTGAACAAGTGTTCTGGTGTGCATCACAAATCCATGCTGGGGTGTCCTCACCTCAGGGCTGGTGGCAAAGTTGAAACGTGAATGGCCTCACAGATATCTTTGGTGGCATTTTAAACTGTGACCTGCGCTAAGTATCATCCAAATGTGAAGTGATCTCGTTCTGTGTAAGGCCCAGGCCTGGAAGGTTATTATATTTACCCAAGGAGGTGTTCTGAGGTTGAAGGAAGGTGTTGAGTAAAGTTCTGGAAACAGCTTTTCCAAGCAGCCAAAGAGAATGAATCCCCGAGTTCCTTCAGGGATTTGGCTCGCTGCGTTCATTGCTCTCCTGGTCGGACTGCTATGGCCTGCTGGCTCGGGCTGGGTGATGGAAGCAGGGGCTCAGCTCCCCAAGCACTTCCCTCCCCTGTTTGTGGGACCTCTGTGCTGAGACCATGCAGACTGTCAGGGTAAAAAAACTGGGCTCTGCGGTTCAAACCCGTCCTACAAATTTGATCCGTGGGTTTTGGCTTGGGGTGTTTTTTTCTCTCTTTCTTTTCCAGCTGTGGTCAAATAAGAGTTTTCCAGAACTGTCTCACACAGGGCCAAAGAACAGGAATGCAGCAAGCACAGCCAAACCGATGGACTCACAATCTCAGGGGAGAAAATACCCCCAGGTCTCCGCCACTGAGTCCAATACCTGAGGAGAAGAGCCCATGTGATTTCGGGATTACATTGCAGGCTGAATTCTAGCCTCCACTTGGCCTCAGACCTGAACTTTAAGCACCAGCCAAAACATAATCCGAATTTGAACACTGGCTATTGGTCTGTCTCATCTCCTGCTCCTCAGATGTGCAGTCATTCAACAGAAGCTGAAATGTGTTTTCCCTGCCAGGGGCCGTTGGTTTCCAAACAACTACATCAGCGTGGTGAGTGATGGAGTTTCCATCAACTGCTGTAGGCCAAATGCAGTCATCTGAATTCAGGTCTTGGCAGGTACAGAACTTGGAGTTGTCAATGATTTTTATGTGAAATGGTACCTAATTACGATTTCTCATCCTGTGCTTTAGTTCCGTGAGAGCTCTTGGACTGCAGATGAATGGGAGCTTTTTGTCTCTTAGCTAGTGATATTTTCTGTTCTTTAATTGACCTTTGAAATAATTTAGTCTGGGCTTGGATCTGGGTTAAATATAGCTGGTTATTTTCACTCTGAGTATGTAATACATGAAAGAACCTAGGTATCCTTTGAATGTGTTTTGACAAGTGCCCTGTCTGTGCTCAGGTATGTATTTATAAATATTTGAGCTGTGTGTATTAAAATGACGCTTCCAAAAGCACGTACTTTCTCTCCTGTAGCAAAATATTTGTCCAAAGTGTAGTGTTAGGTTTCCAAAAAGTGGGCAGTTCAAAGAGAGTAAGACACTTGGAAAGAAGTGAGGAAGGAAGGGATGTGGACTGAGCCATCAGTAGTTATGAACATGGAACCATTATCCACTTTATCCCATAAAACCAGGACTACATGGTGCCTAAAGCACTTGCCAGACAGCAAAGTTAAAGGAAGCAAAAGGAACTATCATAAAATCATAGAATATCCTGATTTGGAAGGAACCCACAAGGATAATCAAGTTCAACTCCTGGCCCTGCACAGGACCATCCCCAAGAATCCCACCATGTGCCTGAGAGCATTGTCCCAACACTTCCTCAACTCAGACAGCCTTGGTGCTGTGACCACTTCCTTGGGGATCCAGCTCCAGTGCCCAACCACTCTGGTGAAGAACCTTTTCCTAACATCCAACCTAAACCTCCCCTGACACAACTTCAGGCCATTCCCTCAGGTCCTGACACTGGTCACCAGGGAGAAGAGATCAGTGTCTGCCCCCCCACTCTCTTTTCTACCAGGCTTTATGGCACTGCAGAACAACTCACTAGTGGTGTTGTGGGGGCTAAAGTTTTCCAAGGATAGGAGTAACCAAACTTATGGAAAGCAGCACAAACAGTGCCTGTTCATTGCAGAAACCCTGTGGATACAGCATCTGTCTTCAGAAGACTCGGAACTACTGTGGGCTGGAAGCTGGCTGGGTGTGGGACAACTGCTCTTCCCTTTCTAATACTTGTTTCCAGAGCATTTATTACTTGCTACTGTCAGAGGTGAGATGTTGAGCTCCTGTTCCTATCAAAGATGATCATTCTTATCTTCCCAATTTATATGACAAGCCCATGAAGTCTAAGGAGCTACTGCCTACAAAACAGAAGCAAGATACCAACAGCTTTTTGCCTCCTGTCCCTTGCCTAAGGCTGATTTCAGTCCAAAAAAAGGAACCACCAGAAAAAAAAAAAAAGGGAATATTTGTATTTTGTCAGCATTTCCTCTGTGTTTTCCAGACACAAAGTCCCTCTCCCTTGACCTTCTCTTCTCTTTTCATCCTGATAGCAGAGACACCCCACCTGAGCTGTCATCCCCCCTTCCTTCCATACTCCAGAGATGGGAAATATTTAACTGATTTCTTTTTTCGCCACTTTTTCCATCACTTCTCATCTCATGTTTGATGGAGGAACAAGGTCCTGTCTTTGCTTGTTAAAGGATAGTGCCCAAAGCCACATCCTCCCTGAGGAGCTGGCTCTGGTTCATCATTACCCTGCTGTTTATGTAGCCATTTACACCCAGATTCCTACTCATTTGCAATGTGCAGGTGTCTAAGATAGGCGTAAATGAGTGTCTGGAGTAGACCAGCATCATGTCTGCTCTGCTTCCTCCTGCCTGTTCTTCTCCAGAATGAAAGACCTGTCAGGCACTGCTCCAGGGGACATCAGCTGCTCTTACCTCTTCCCTTTCCATTGGGGTGGGACAGTGCAAAAAGATCAACCCAAGTCCAGAAAACATGTCTGCAGCAGTGGCAAGGAAGATGGGAGCATCACGTGTGTTTTTGGGGACAGAAAAGGTAAAAATGGCCCATTCTCAGAGAGTATCACAGAACCACAGAATATACTGAGTTGGAAGGGACCCATAAGGACCACCGAGTCCAACCAAAACAACTCCTGGACCTCTCTCCTGACAGCCTGTGATTTGAGTAATCAAATTCCCTTCTCCTGTAACTGCTGCTGCCACTTTACAGGGGCTGGAAAGCCCCGCTAGCTCAAACCTACCAGTGCCACTTGGCAGCAGTGGTGATTTATAGCAGAAAAGACTCATCGTCTGCAACCTGTCAAGGCAGGATCTCCAACTTCATTTGAAACACTCCTGCTCTTTCAGATGATTTACTGCTCAGGCACAAGGTGGTCATTTTATCTCTCCTCTCATTCCCCTTTGCCCATGACAGACTGGATCCCACTCAGAATCCCCTTCCAGAGCTCCGGTGCCAGGTGAGCGGGATAAAAGCCGCTCCATTTTCCGCGAGCCCCCCCGAGCAGTTCTGCTGGAAGGCGACTGCGTAGCCAATTGCCGTGACCATTTTGCTGGCACCTCCAGCATTTTATGCGGTGTCTGAATCCCAGCAGGCACCTCACGCCTGCTAATGGCTTCACAGGCCAGCCAATCAACTGGTTATTTACGGCAGGCACGTCTCAAAACCGTCGGGTCAGGTTTTCCTACCCTGACGTATTTTTTTCAGAGGAACACATAAATCGTCTCCTGCCATTTGCAGCTTAAACCCTCCTGAGTGTGAAGCCAGTGGGTTAAAGTTTCCAGCAATAGTATCAAACTGTATTTTAAAGGGTTGTTCTCCTGACTCTTTAGGGGCTTGGGCACTTTATCTGAGTCATGAATCAGTTCACGCTGCAGGATTTATAGGCATTAAACTCTCTCTTTGGTGTCCTTAAGCTCCAGAGTTGGAAGTCATAACCAAGGAAATTGAGACCTTTCCACTGTTCCGGTGTTTTTATGTTTAAGGTGCTCCTCTGAAAAGTCACGGTGACATCTTCATTAGGTGCTCTGAAGTGAGATACTAGAAGGAGTACAGAATTCCTGCATTTGCAGAGTCTGATCCTGGTGCTCCAAAATTCATAAGCTCACGAACAGGAGGATGAAGCATTTGTGTAAAGTGAACTCTGGATTTCCTTATCAAGCCTCTAAGGACCGTAACCACTCCAGTTACTCGGAGCTGTGTAAATCTCAGTGCTAGAGCAATATGAGGCAAAGTCAACCAGAAGATTGCCAGTCTTCAAAACTTCCCAGCCTTGAAGACTTAAACACCAAAGGCACAACTATCTGTAGCAGCAGCGGCTGTGCATGAAGGGCACCTCAATCAGAAGGCATGGGGCAATTCCTGGGCACAGTCTTTATAGGTGGATGAAACAGGATCACAGTCAACTTTCTACTGTTCAGCCTGTACTGGTATCTTTTCAACATATCTGCATGTTTAGAAGTGAAAAATGGCTATTGTAAAGTGAAGTAAGGAAATGAAAATAAACCTTCTTTCTGAAACCATGAGCACTGTGGTATGTTTCAGTGATTTGAAAAATAAATTGCTTACAAAAGTAAATTAACTGTTAATGACACAAGTGGAATTTTGTCTGGTGTCATGTCATAAAATAAGTCTTTTCCTTGTCAGGGTATAAGAAACCTTGAAACTGATAACATAGTGCAAACACACCTTCGGTTTTCAACATTTCTAGAATTTGGAAAATATTATCTTACAGATCAAAAGTATTCAAATGGCCTTTCCCACAACACTTAAAATTAAATCTAATTCAGCACATTTGGATTGATCCACAAAATGTCATGTAGACGAAACTTCTGTCTGTAGCTGGGACCCTGTGCAGGACACTGTGGGATTCATCATCTCCTTTTTCCCAGAGCTCTCAGAAGAAGCGACTGGACCTGCTGAACACTGATGTAAAGTTGTATAGGTAAGGGCAAATACGGCAATGAATCCAGACTTGAACTTGATGTTTATTTCTTCAGCCTGCCATGGGAAAAAACTCAGTACCTGGCAGAGCACCTTGAACTTTCTCAGTGCTACAGCCCACACAAGGCAGCCTCTCTTGCTCTTGCTCTCAGACCTCACTGACTTTTCCAGCCCTTCCCAACCCTCCAAGTACTGATTTATGGACCTTGCTCCCCAAAGGAATAAGTTCAAATCTTGACACTGAGTCTTCTAGTCCACATTGGACTGTTTGGTGACAATAGCACATCAGAACAAGTGTAAGGCCCCCAGGGAGTGTCACCCCCACCCTCTGCATGGAACCTGCTCTGGAAGGGACCATTGACTCCAGGTTTTCTCTAGAGGAGAGGAGAGGAGAGGAGGAGGACTGAATTCTGGGAGACAGCCTGAAATGAAGTGAAATTGCGTGAGCTACCAAATGCCACACGATGGATGGTCTGACATGTTCATTTAGGTCCATACTCGGAAAATGATGAAGACCTGTGTCCTTGTCACTGATGATGACTTCTGCTGACAAGAGAAATAATTTCCACCCAAGATGACTCACTATTTGCAATGTTTTGTGGAATTTCTCCATTTACAAATGGAGACCACTTAAGCACAGTAAATTTTTAAGTCATGGGCATTTGTGAGCACAAACAGAAACTAATGAGAAGATATAAACACCAAAGTGTTAACCCTTGAGTGACAGCTGCACAGGGAATGTGGGGCTTAAAAAAATCTTTTTGTGGCACTTCAGTGGGTGATTTGATGAGCATTTTCAAATGTGAACAGGCCCTTTTTAGAAGGTGGCACTGCACAATGCATGCAAATGTAAGTCTCTGGTGAAAATCAAGGCAGGCACCTGGAGAGGCTCTGGAAGAAGAAGGTTCCTTGGCTGTACTTTTGTGTTATCAGCTCCATGGCTGAGTGGGGAACAGGCACTGTGTGTGGTGGAAGGTTTTAAAATGATTTTCATCAACATGATTAAATACTTATTACATGAGTCAGCCATACGGGCTTCATTAAACCAGTGAACTCAGAGGAGCCTCCTCATCTGTTTATGAAATCCATCTGGAATTAGGGATGGCTCAGGAGAAGGAGGATGAATGCAGCTCAGTGTGACAGAAGCCCATTCCCCTCCCAGGAGCCTGCCTGCATTAACACACACTGCACTCCTCGCCCCTCACTCAGGGAAAAAGGCTTTTATTTTTCTTTCTGCACATTCCTGGGCAAAGAACCAAGGCCTGCCATGACTTTGACGGTGAGACTTTAAATATACCCTGTCGGGATGTGACACAAGCACCTTTTTCTGGTGGCAGGATATAGCAGAGCTTTTAAAAAAAATAGAAATGAAATAGACGCAAGCCTTTGCACTGGAGGGAAGTGTACCTTGAAAGGAAAGGCTTAATGAACTTTAACCAGCCTTCCAAGATCTTTATTAGCTGCCCCTTTATCAAATTAAATTCACACTGTGCTAGGCAGCTTAAGTACTGCAAGTTGATGTCATGTGCTAAGTGCCAAAGTAGGCTTTAATTGGCTGTTTAAATGAGAAAAGGGGTCCTGCTGTGCCGCACATGCACGTACACACACACACAGCCAGGGGAGCCGGCGGGACAGAGCCTGGCTTGGGCTATCCCCCTGTGGAAAAACCACAGCAAGGGACCAGTTTTCTCTTGAACCAGCTGGGAAGGTTTCGCTCTCAGTCGTACTGAGCCCCTTCCCTACCGCCAGGCCAAACTACTGAAGGAGAAGTTGCACGGAGGTCCCTAAGCTCTGTCCCCCCAGCGTTGTAGGTGACACGAGGTGTCCTGTCCGTGGCTGATGTGCTTCAGGGTAAGCTGGGATGAGGTGTTCCTTCCAGAAATGTTGTCCCATGGAGTCACGCAGAGCTGGCTCTTCATGAGCAGCGTTCCCAAGGGATGCCTGCCCGTTAACCTGGCAGGGTTTTAATAAAGATTTTCTGTGTTGCTCACGGCTCGGTCTCATCGATCACGAATTTGTCACAGATGTCAACAGGAGTAGCCAGAGCAGTAAAGGCCAGAGGGAGACGAGCAGGTCACTTGTCCTGCAGAAGGATTTTGATTTTAAAAATACGTTGTGGGGGCAGCAGTGGTGGCTGTGGAGTTAAGATTATAGACAGCTCTGCCCCTAAAATGTGGGGTCCTTTACCTTCCCAATGGGAATCTCTGGCCTCCCAGGAGGAGCAGTTAGTCACACATGGGGAAATCCTGCTGGGATTGCTTGCGTGGGATTGTCCAAGGCAACCACTTGCATGACTAACAGCTCTACTCCTTTGTGAGAGGAATGAAAAATGAAGTGGCGGTGGCATTTCGTACTCCTGCGGCCCAGACGGAACAAGGGTGAAAGTGCTGCTGGAACTTGCTAAATTTGAACAGTTGTTTTCTGTTAACACATGGCCTTAAAAAATGTGATTTGAGAAGCTTGTTAGAGAGTTAGTGTTAACATCCAGTCCCAGTGCAATTGGGCCCATCTGGGCGACAAGGCTCCCGAGCATCCTGCTTTCCCCATCCAGCTGCATCCTTCTGTCCCACTCATCTTCCTCACATCCCAGTGCTGATTCTCAGCCTTTGGTTTGATCTGCCACGGTGGCCAGCTCCAGTGCTGCCTGGAAACACCCTCCCTGCCCATCTGGATCCATGGGGCTGAGCAGCAATGGCAGTGAGCTCTCAGCTTGCTTTCCACAAGAACCGGGATTGGGAAGCAACAGCATTTGAGCCCCCCCCGGCTGTCGCTCTGCTGCTCTGCTGGGCAGCGATGCTGGTGGTGCCTGGGGGGCTTTCCAGCAGCATCATGGACTACAAAGCTTTCTAT
The DNA here is from genome assembly GCA_036023395.1 of Myiotriccus ornatus. Taxonomy (NCBI): domain Eukaryota; kingdom Metazoa; phylum Chordata; class Aves; order Passeriformes; family Tyrannidae; genus Myiotriccus; species Myiotriccus ornatus. The sequence goes on along the minus strand of JAYRBT010000177.1, from coordinate 58,655,049 downwards.
TCCTCCTTTGTTCAGCATGCAGAAAGTAATTTTCCACTGATGTGGCAGATCTGTCCTTGTCTTTCTCTCCCTCTTCTGCTTCCCTTGCCTCCACTTCCAGCTCTTTTCTGGTTTCCTCCCAGCCCATCTCATGTCCCCCTCCCTGAATCTGCCTTCTCCCTCTCTCCTTCCTACCTGTTTCCCCCCATTAAGCTGGACACTTTGGGGAACTCCTGTCTCCTCTCTGCAGCTTGCAGCTGATTTTATCTGCCCCCTGGGGATGGATTTCATGAGCCAGCAGCCAGCGGAGGTGCAGAGGCTTCCGGCACTTGCACTAACCTGCATTCCAGCATTAAAGATAATGGATACAATGGAAAATCAATGGAGAATATGTAACTTTATCCCATTCATAGCTTCATATTGCATTACACCATGGCCTTCAGATACATAAAAGTGATATATGGCTGAACTTGGCAGGAGAAAAGAATACAGGAAACAAATATCTTTGGTAAGAATCACAGTCTAGGTATAACCTATATAAAAAATAGGCCTAAATATCTTTTGTTTTTCATTAAGTTTTGCTTCATAATTATTTTCCAGTAATATGCCAGAGTGTAAAAAATAAATCAAGGCTTTGTGCATATTACAGATTTCCCTTGAGTGAGGTAAGAGAGAGAAAGAAAACGACCGCTTGACTTTCCAACCTCAGCCACATGCCAAATCTGTCAGAAATACTGCTTTTTTGTATTATATCAGTGGAGGAAATTATTGCTGCTGTTATCTGCCCTTTGGTCAGGAGCATATTCTGCACCTTGGCTAATGTGCCTTTGTGGTGCAGCCACCTGCACTTTTTCGGGGAGTTCATCTAATTACGGGGTAGATGAGTCAGGCAGCATTTCCTATGGGCTGTCTTCAAACATAGGAAGTTATTAATACCGATTAGCTGAAAAAGTCCAGGTCTTCTCCACGACGTTTCCTGGCTAATATTAGACACACCTCCCGTACTTTAAGGTGTGATGGCTGATAAGAACCAGTAGTAGGGCAGCCGGGGGTTTACGGCGGTGGGTGCAGCGTGGGACACACTGTCCCAGGAGGGTTTTTCTCTTGCACCTTTGAATGAATTCAAGAAGACAGGCTTGGGACGCGAAAATAAAAGCAGCAGGCACAGCCTGGGATGTGCAAGTCCCTTAGGAAATGATGAGGGAGCGGCGCAGCTCTGCCTCGTCTTGGTGCCTGGCAGCAGAAGAGAGTTATTGGGAAATTTTCCCTTTGCTAGAAAGAAATATCTCCCCAAAGGAGAGCTCAAAGTTCCTAGGAGATGTTGTTGTAAGCCTAAGCTCCTTGTTTTGGAAGAAGAACAAAAGAAACTTGGCTATTTAATGCGAATTAAGCAGCTGTAGCCAAGATCCAACAAAGGGCACAGCAGAGACCTAGTGGGGTGGGGGTCCCTGCAGATTCCTGGGATAAGCAAGTTTTGGAGACAGAGGAGGGCATAATAAACAGCCTCACTGAGTAAAGTGAGGCTACAAGGTCTATTTTCAGGTCTTCCATCAATCTGCAAGTACCTGTTGGGCTGTTTGCTGACCCCTCTTTCACCCTTTTCCTGTCTCCTCTGTGCAGAGTACAGGGCCAAGGGCTGTTGGTGGAGTCCTGGCTTCACACGGGGATTTTAGGGGCTCCTCAGGACTCCCATGTTAACCTAAGCTATGCAACTTGTCATCATTCCATGTGCAGAGGTAGACAAGGGAATGTCCTGTGGCACAGTGGATGGAGGGACAGGACCAAGGTGGTGATGCGAAGCTCAGCTCGTGTCTGCCCCTTGGATGGGGAGTACAGGGGTCCCCATCTGCCTGAGCAGTGGCTGTGGCTCAGAGACACCTGGTCTAGCTCTGATGAAGCAACAAAGGGTGGAAATACCAAGGCAGCACAGCTGGCCCCACTGGTGACAACGGGGGCTTCACTGGTGTCTCGTGGAAGATTTCCAGAGGATAAACCAGAAGGCAGAAGGAGGGACAGATGGACAGCGTTCTGGAGATTTATCCAAACCATGCAAAGGGGAACATGGAACACAGCCAGAAGGTTCTTGAGATATAAGTGATTATACCTTACAAAATAGGCAAAATTAAATAAAGTCCCAGCAACCACGATTGGGAGCCAGAAGGACGGAGATTAAATGCTTTAAACATTCACGAACCAAATCTTGTATCACAGCCGTCTTGCTGTTTTATCTCTTGATTTATTTCACTTTTGCAAGCCACAGAAAAATGGTGCGTGATGGTTTTTCCTTTTCAGTTCCCACTAGTGAGTTTACAAAGCTTGCCAAATGTGAAGAACTTCACAGAAATCAAGAAGAAAAAGCTTCCTGGCTGGCTGGATTTTCCATTGCTTTCTCAGCCGTACCGTGGTGGCTGCTCTAATTTATTCTGCAACCAGAGGGGACAACTGGGCACAGCATGGGCACATGGCATAAGAGATAGTGGCTGGCACATAGCACCATAGCTGCTCTGGAATCTAAGGAGAATTGATTTTAGATTAAAGGACTGGGTTCTCCTCACTCCCTGGGTAAAGGAGGAATGCCCTTGCTGAGGGTTGTGGCATTGCATGGGCACAACCTGGAGAAAAGGAGAAAACCAGGCTGCAAAAGCCTTTCCTCCCAAGGTCCCTTGGTTTTATGTTCTTACTCAGAGCACATCATACCGACAGGAAATTATGCTTTTTTTCTCCCTCACTTTTCTGGTTTAACAGCTAGTGCAGGTAAAGTTATTTTACAAAATGAAGTTAGTGCTTCTCCAAATAATTAAACCAATGTTTATAACAGTATAGCCTATAAAAGGGATAAGTATTATCCTCATTTTACAGCTGTGAAAATCTAGACAATTTGACCATGGTGTTGAAAGGAAATTATGTTGAACTCACAGCACTGGATTCATGTAACTCATCCCACTTCTTGCCTGTAGATCAAAGTTCATACAGTCATGCTCTATAAATACCTGCCAGCAAGTATATGTGGGATATAAAAAAAACTACCCTTGCCTCAAACTTTGATTCAGTCTAAATGTATCCTCCTCATACCTCGTTTTTCTGTATTTGGTCTAAAAGCTCATAAATTGAGTCACACGAAGAAACTTTGGGAAGAAGATTGGCTGAAATAGGGCTTCTGCTGTTGGAGGCTGCTGCTGCCCAGTCCTAACCTGTGCTTTGCATGTCTCAGTTGCAAATGAGATGGAAAATCAGAGCTGCTTTGGCCAGAAGCTTATCCTGGATTTGGATTCTCCTTTTTTTTTTTTTTTTTTTTTTTCTTTCCTCAAACACTATGTTTGGTTACTGCACTACTTTGCAAACAGAAAAGCAAGATTCAAGAGTTGGACTTCAGTGATCCTTGCAGGTCCCTTCTAACCCAGGGTATCCTGTGATTCTATGAAGATGCTCCCATTTCTGATCACTGGAAGTGGGATGGATCTGATTTATAAAGTAAAATGGCATGCACAGAAGCAGGCAAGAAAAGGGGGGCAGAAATCAGCGAGAAGCTACTTCTAGGGAATCATTGAAAAACAGAGGATGGGATTTCTTCCTTAGTGAATTGTTTTTACCCAGGAACATTTTAGTCCTAACGCAAATTGTGAGCTTATGACATATGACTCGTATCTTGAAAGTTTACAGCAGATTGCAACAGACCAAGATGACATTTAGGCAGTCAAAGCCACATTCACTAAGTTATGTTTCATAGGGAAAAATATACTGCCTAGTGGGAATGTTGTGCTGTTGGGTGGCAGCATGCATTATTATTAGAGATGGCAAGGATCTATGTGGCCTTTGTCCTTACAATATGAAATTTTAAGCAATCTGGAGCTTATGGGCTGGGCACTTCTTTGTTTGCTTGCTTTTGTATCGCTTGGGTTTCTGTGTGTGCATATTTTTGCTAATGCAAAAATAGAGCCTCTTTTATTGCAACATTTCAAAGAATTTTCCAGCTCAAATGAGCCAGTTTCCAAATCAAAAGGATAAACTCTGATGAAAAGTTGGCTTCTAAATGTGAAATTGTTCATTGTCCACATTCTGTTGGCTTTTAAAGGAAAAAAACCCCTTATTTCTATAATGAAGAGAACTCACATGTTAAGGGGGTTGTAGCCATTCTATAGAAGATGGTAAAAAAATTGTGTCAAACCAAGGAGGGTGTTTTTTTCCACCACTTTTCCACCACTTCTGGTTTCCTTATTCTGCTTGCAGAATGCAATCAAAGACCTCCAGTGAGCAGGATGGAAATGCTCAGAAATCAAAAATAACTTCGATTTCCAAACCTCTGCTCATCTTTGAGGAGCTGCCCAGGTCTTGTGTTACTGGTGACTTCGTGGATGGGAGTGACATGTTATCAGTTCTTCTGGATGCATAACCATTACTCACACACTGATGGCACACGTGGGCTTGTCCAGCTCCCACCTCCCAGCCCTGGCTGCCCATGGTGGCTTTCCTGCTGTCACATCTGTGTTTCCAGACTCCCTCTCACAGCCTGAGCCCAGCACTGTGGCCCTGGTCCCAGTGGGAAGGATTGCAGAAGGGCTGTGCATCCCTGCAGATGTCACTGATGTAGGACCATGTCCTGCAGGACTCATGGGCCTGCCTTAATAGGGGAAAAGAGAGTTTTAGCCCCTGGAGAAGTGGTCTGGACATTGTGGGGCGTCTGGAATCAGGTATGAAATGTCTGAGGTGCAGCACCCCCAGAGGGTGCCACACAGTCATGGCAGGAGTTAATCTGTAAGGTGCAAGGACCCTTCTCTCCTCCCAGTAAATGAGGTCTTGCCTATGAGCACAGATTTCACTTTTCCAAATAAGGCTTTGAGTTTCCCGAAGTATTTCAAAGGCAGATGTTATCTCTGCAGGTTTGAACACTGTTTCCTCCCAACTCCAGCCAGGGTGACTCAGGTCTTGCAAAATGGAGCTGGGAAAACTGTTTAAGGGGTCTTAATTCTAAAGTGCTCATCTGCCTCTGCACTGTTTTTATGGGGGTTTTGTGGTACATAGAACCCCATCTGTGGCAGGAATGGGGAGAGTCCCAGCACCCCACAATGCTTCTACAGGGTTGTATGTTCCTTGCCAGGTTTCCCACACAGCAAAGTGTACAAGTTCAGGTAAGCAGTGCTTGGGCTGTGTTCCAGAGGAGGAAAAGACTTAAGAGATTTTCAAGCAAGTTGCTCCATGGGAAACCTGGCTCTAACCTAGAAAATCCTTAATTCTGTATGAACAGAGAGGATGAAGTCCAACCTCTTCACCTTTGCACCATCTACTTCACCTTATTGCGGCCTTTCAGGATCTGAAGGGGCCCTACAAGAGAGCTGGAGAGGGACTTTAGACAAGGGCGTGCAATGACAGAACAAGGGGGAATGGCTTCAAACTGAAAGGGAGCAGGGTTAGATTGGATATTAGAAAGAAATCCATTACTGTGAGGGTGGTGAGGTGCTGGCACAGGTTGCCCAGAGTAGGTTTGGATGCCCCATTCCTGCGGGTGTTCAAGGCCAGGTTGGATGGGGCTTCAAGCAGCCTGGTCTGGTGGAAGGTTTCCCTGACCATGGCAGGGGGTTGGAACTTTATGATCTTTAAAGAGCTTTCCAACCAAAACCATTCTAGGATAAATGTATTTTTTTCCTCCTTTCTGGGTTAAACAGCCTACATCTGACTAAAGCTTACGTTGTGTTTGCTGAACAGAGAACTGTTCCCTAAACCCACCCAAGCTCCATTCCTTCATCTGAAGAGATGACAAGATACAAACCAAGCCACCTCTGCCCTCCAGGGTTTGCTATAATGATAAAGGACCCCCACCTAAACATGTGTGCAGAGCTCCTCATGTGGATTTGCTTGGCTTGCATGCCTACTCCCTGCTTTCTCAGTATGGCTTTTTCTATGATAAAGCCCAGTAAAACCATTGCTTCATTTGCTCAGACATTTTACATTATACAACAAATATATTTGTTGTATGAGGACAGACATCTTTATAGTGGGTTTTGTTGATTTCTTTTCTTTCCACAAAACAAACTCAAACTTCGAATCAAAACTCAACCTCACCTCTGATCATGCTGCATTATGGGAACTGACATATCCCCTGAAGCACTGTGGACTTTCTGGACGATTTAAGATCACCTGTCTGCCACATTTTTTACTTTATGTTGAAGGAAATGTGGTGGTTGCTGGTCCTCTCCTCCCCCTGCTACAGCCAGATATAGTTTTCCCATTGTGCCCTTTCCCCATGCGTTAGTTTGGCACAAAGAGTAGATGGAGGATGAGAGACTGCCTTGTGCACTGGCTTCTCAACATAGACTACATCCATCTCCTCCAACAGTCCTCCTGCTGTCAGGACTGACCACCAGAAGGTGAGTGAAGAGGCTAGTTATTTAGTCTAAAAATAGATTGATGTAACCTCCAAAAGCCTAAAAATGCAGTCTAAAAAAAGCCCGATCTCTTTTCTCATATTCCTTCAGTTACACAGTTCTTGATGATGAAGATGATGATGATGCAGCAAATTAATTCCTGATTCTGCAGTTGCTTTTGGGGAGCTGAAAGATTTCCTGACTAAGGTGACAGAAGGGTCACAGAGGACAGTGAAGTCAGTCTTCTTGATGTGGGATCTGGGCCAGCTAGAAAATTTGGCTAAACAAAGACATTTGTAGCACTTTTCTGTACCCATCAGTAACTCAGAGAAGTGTGAATGAGAGAGGTTGGGGTTTTTTCTCAAATAATGCAAAATTGCACTGAAAGGGGAAGGCTCCTCTTTCTGCTTAGCTCAACACAACAGTCTAAAAGGCTGACTGGGAAGGATGAACACAGATGAATTTCTAACCACTGACCTTAGTCGCCCAGCTTTGATGCTGCTGCAAGATTTACTGCCAGACTGGGGGGGGGGGGGAAATGCAACTGAATTATCTAGAATTTGTGCAAGTCCTTGATATATAGCTTGGCTTCAGCCTCTAATCTCTGCTGGCCTGGAAAGAGTCAAAGCCTGAAGTGGAGGGAAGGGAGATGCCCTCCTTGAGAGGGTAGAGAAGTGGAGGAAATGCGTGTTCCTGGCAGAGTGAAGGCCTTCCAGGATGAAGTGACAACAGATCTACTTAAAAATTCACAAGTGGGCTTTGGCATTCAGTATTAGCAAAAGAAAACAAGCCACTCCACATGGCTGTGGAAAGGGTTTTCAGAATATGCTTGGGTTTTGCAACCTGTCCATTAGAAGCAGCAGTGGCTTTTACAGAGGAATATGCAAGTATAACAGCAGTAGCAGAGCAGTAGTACAAGTATGTTTTTTAATCCCCATAAAACAAAAAAAAAATGAACTGGCATATAAAGGAGGAAAAAAGTTCTTTTACAGTCTTTCATTTTGCAATTAAAAAAAAAACCAACAGAAGCCTGAATGCAGAAAAAAATCCTTTAACCATACGAGACTATCCAGAACAGAACTCCAGAAGTGCCCAAAACAAGCTTCTCCCCCAGCGTGGGCTAGAGGAGGTGGCACAGAGCTGAAGATTCAGCTCATGGAGGTCCTGGCAATCACAGAGCAGGAGATGAGGTACTCTGGGAAGGGTTGGGATCATGAACAGGCAGTTGGATGTAGGCATGTGAAAACAGATAGACAACAAGGGATTCAACCTGAGACTTTGGTGTTGGTGATGGAGGGATCTCTCCAAAAAGGCCTTAAAGGGGGATTAAAAGCTGAATCTCTGGGGTGTGACCCCAAAGACTGATTAGCCAAAGTGGCAAAAGAGTTACTGAGAACTCTGAATTTCAGGAGACCTGGGTGAGGAAAGGTGTTCACAGCAATTTGGTGGAAATTCCCTTTTGAACGTGTGGCTCAGGGTTGGGGAGCACAGGTACATGTGCCTCATTTTCCTTGCATGACTCCTTTTGCTCCCAGGGACAGAAACAATCACAACTTCCTCCTGTGATGGGTTTCCAAGAGAGGCAAAGTGCAACATGGCTGAGACCTGCGCAGAAGTTCAGGGAGTATGCACTTCTGTGGATCAACTATGGACTCCTGCTCATCAGCTGAGCATTTCCAATGGACAGCAGGATGTTATAAAAAAAAAGGAATGATTGGAAAACATGGCTTTCAGAGATGTGTGTGTGGCAGGGCAAAGAGCTGAAGAAAAAACAAGTTCTCAAAATCGCTCCTGGACTTGTACTGGCACAGGGCAGTACCTCTAAATGGTGGAAAACAACAGTGTAAGGCAATTTCTGAAGATGAATCAGGATCTGTTTTTCAGATCTCGGAGAGGTACAAGTGTTAAAAGTGATCCAGACACTGGCAGAAAAAAGGCCCATTGATCAACCACTCCTCCACTTACTAGGAACAAAAGGAGAGGTTTTAAAGGTTACTGAGAAAACGAATTAACTAAGCATAATTAAACCTGCAGTCATAGAATATTTTGGGTCGGAAGGGACCTTAAAGGCCATCTAGTTCCAACACCCCAGCCATAGGCAGGAACACCTCAGATAAAGGTCAGTCAAGCCTTGACCTGCACCCAGTTCTTACTGTGAAATAAGATGAAAGCATCACTTTCCAAGTGCATGCTGGAAAGTTAAATTCAATCATTTTAAAAGATGGCTATTACTTGCATAAAGAGAAGGTTTTCAGAACACTGTGGGGGTTTTCTTATTAGATCCAGAAAAACAGTGGGGGATACAAAAGGCAGGAGGGTAAGAGCCCTGCCCTTAGAGCAAGACAAGGCTTGTACTCATTTAAAGGGGTGGCTTTCGGCTTGAATATGCACCATCCACTACTAAAGAGGCTCTGTGTGGTACTTGTCATTTGTCCAGTGTGTTGTATCTTGCCAATATCCTGGCACATGCTGAAGTCTTTGAAGGGGAACTCATAAACCGTTTATAAGTGGCTTGTGATAAGCTCAAGGCAGCCCATCTGAAACAAAAAGAAATGTGAGGAGCCCTGAAAAGAAATAATTCACCTTTCACACATTGTGGGGGAGAACACCAGGGATGGAAGAGAGCTACTCAAGTCAAGGCATAACCACAGCGTGGAAACAACTGGGTAAAAAATGCCCAAGAACAAAATTCAATTGGAAACAGGAAGGGGTTCTGCCCTGGATATGTTTTTATAGGAGAAGTGAGAGTTTATGAAAGAGACAGCAGATTCCAAAGAAAGAACAAATATTCCTCAGGGACTCTGAAAAGACAGATGGAACAAAAATAAGCAGGAAGATTAAAAATCCCCCAAGAGGTTTGTACAGGAGAGAGCTCACACTGAGCTTGTGGTACGAAAACATCATGACAAAAAGTAGTGGCTCCTGATAATGGTTGTGCCATTTGTAGCCTGTTTATGGTCCTTTTCTCTGCTTAGTGTGGACCCAGAATGAGGAAGGAGAAGGTGGGAAGAGCATGCTGTTCCCCTGGACAACAGCCTTCCAAAGAGTGTGTTTGGTCTCAGGCTAGTGGTGGTGTCACTGCTGTCTTCCCTTCTCCAGCTACTTTATTTTGTGGCAGAGAAGAAAGTCCAGAGCAGAATATAGGGCAAATGGTTAAAAACCAAGTTATGAGGCTAGAGGGATATTGAGACATTCCCAGGACAGTTTTATTTCCTATATTAAAGAGCTGATGCTGTTTGATAGAGCAGACTGGGCAAGAACAGCGAGGGATAAAGCAAACATAAGGCACATCCTGAAAAAGAACAAAGAACAAAAGGTTTTGGGGCAGCGTGGTGGTGAGCAAAGAAACAGCCTCCTGCTGTTTGATCTCATCGTGTCCTGGCACTTGGAGATCAGTTTGCATTTCCTAAAAATAAACAGAATGGCAGTGAAGTGGCATCTGACTGCAGCTCAGCGTATGTATCCTCCTCGTGGAAACACCCTGAAACCATCTGGGTCGAGGGAGGTGACAAGACACCCACGTATACATACACTGGCACTTACAGCTCTCCACATGTCTATTATAAAAAGAATTATATGCAACAGAATTGTCCTGTAACTGCACCAAAAAGTAAAACCCATTTGCTTTCAGGTTCTCTTCAAAGAACTTAAAAATCCATCTCCTCTTGTGTGCACGAGGTGCCCCTTACACCATAAAAAGGGTGCTAAAATAATGGTTTCTTTTATGGTACAACAATTTTCCAGTTGTAAAGCAGGAAGATGAATTTCAGATATGCCCAACAGCCTGGAATTCCTTTCATTTCAATATTCCTCTCTCCTTCTTTGAACGGTTGTTTATTTTGATCCTTTTCTGTACCTCTTTGTTGCATTCCAGCTCTTGATACCAGAGGACAACTTCTGCGTAAAAAAGTGAATTTTGAAGTAGTCTCAGAATACTTTGAATTTCTTTATCCTAAAATTCACGTTCTCAATCCATGCCTGGCTTAAGGGAATCTTCTGCAACCTGAGTGAGAACTGCCCAGGAAGTATTTTTGGACCCCCCCCAAAACAGAACTTTGGCCCTGAGCATGTGAGGGAAGCCTTTAGTTTCTTGGTAAATTTGAGATCAGCCTATATTGAGTCTTGACCAACGTGTTCCCAGGGTGTGGGGGAAGGATTATACTTGTTTCTTGGAATAAACCCCAAGCATTGCACATGCAACATTAAGAAATGTGTGCTAAAACTTAAAGTTGATCACAGACCTGCATCTGATTTTAGAAACCAATAGAGCATGTAGCATAAACCATATTTCATAGCATATTCCTGAATGTCAAAGCACAGAATAGTGACGAAGCTTTTTTTATTTGTTCCCAGAAATCAGATTTTACTGATAATCCAGTAGTCCAGCACTCATTAGTATAAATTACTGCTTCACCTTAGAAACCACTCCACTGTGACTCTCAAGGTTCATACATCTAAAGAATCGCACTTAAAGAGCTGTTAAAGAGCTGTAAACCTTAATGCAGTCAAAATAGCCCTCAAGTCAGTGGTCTGGAGAAGAAGAATTGGAGCACATTTCATGAGAGTTTGTCACTAACTAAAACCCCAAAATATCTTAAAACATCAGAGGGCAGTTGTTCAGGAGGGTGTGACTCCCACTGGCTGCCTGGGCAGCCTCAGGAAAGAATGTGTATTTTGGTTTGGTTTTTAAAAGCCTACTTGGTTTAGCTGCCGAATGCTCTTCTGGTCTGCAAGGAAGTTCCTCCGCTTATTTCAGAGCTGACATGGAGAAAGCTGCTAAAATGAACAGAGTTACACTTTTTCCATGGTATCAGACTTTTTCTTCTTCTTTCAAAGCAACCATAAACTGATAACTGTGGATTAAAATGTGGTATCTGGATTTTTTTTTTTCAGCATCCCAGTTCTGCGGCTGAGACGGGAGCGGGGTTGGATGCAGGTTTCCCATGGCTTTTCCTAGGTCAGTGCCTAAGGGCTCAGACCACCTGCACAGCACCTGCAGGGGAATTATTCAAGGTAATTAGCCTGAAGATCTCCACTTGCTGTCAGCTTCCTCCCTCATTCGTTTCAAATGCTGAGCTGTCACAGAAGGACAGTGACAAGCATTCTCCCTGAATGTCAGGGCCTCTTTCTTTTCTCTGGAGCTGTGCTGGAGGATTTGTTCACCCTTCAGCTGTTGGTGTTTCCAAGATGGACAGAAGGCTTAGGAATACCACCAGTAACTACAAACGATGTATCTCAGGTAACATCAAAGTGCAGATGTTCTGAATAGACCCTTGATTTCTGCTGTGTCCTGCAGGACAACCCCTAATTTTGGTCTGTTCCCACCTGTGACACCATTCACACGCCTGGGACGTGAATGCATTGAAATGGAGGCGGAGGGAGCAGAGTGCTTTGTTGTATGGGGTCAGCAAAGATGGGGCACTCACTGGTGGCCAGAAGACCCTGGTGAGATGTAGGGAAGCGTTGGCAGAACATGCTCCCCGAGTCCCAAAGCTTTAATCGTTTGGAACAACCAGCTCAGAGGTCTGTACACAGGAGGAGGGTGCTGAACTCCTAAACCCCCACGAAATAAAGGGCTTTCTCATGTTGTAGGTTGAAATCCTGAGTCTTTCCCTGTGTCACGTTGCCTTCCATTTGGACCCCCTCTTGAGCTCTGTCCTGGGGAAGCTCTCACGGTCTCCCTGGCTGCGTCAGGGGACGAGTTTCAATCCTCGCACGTGCACTGTGTGACAAAACGTGACACCAGGGGCATGCCCGTGGCCACCTGATCCAACCAAGGGGACACGGACCTCTCGAGAGGCCTGGGCTGGCTCAGGGGATGCTCAGCCTGGGTGAGGGGGATTGCCCCTTGTGAGCCCAGCCCTGGGCTGGGCCTTATCACTCCAGAGGTGGTGGGCACGAGAGGCCGACAGTTCTCGTGGTGTGGGTGGGTAACTGCTGGGAAGAATTGCTTCCCTGAGCTGCGAGGGAAGAAGCTGCACCCAGACCCTTCCTCTGACGAGGTCTGCGAGGAGGTGCTGGCTCAGGGTGTCGGGGTCTTCACCCAGATGAGCTGGGAGATGCTTTGGCATGTCATTCGGAAGCGGTTCGTCCATCAGTGTTTGGGAACATCAAATTTCCCCATTTTTCTGGCTTTCCAGCTTTTATCCAGCTACCCCTTTTGGGAGGGAAGGTATGCCAAGGTATTTTCCTGTGAGGGAGCAGAGCTCCAGGGTTTTTCTGCAGTGGCACCATACGATGCTTTTCCCTTTTTTGCAAGAAAAAGAAATGCTTAGAAACAAGCCCAAGCCACAGATTTCGAATCTGTGGATACAGGGTTTTTTTTTTTTTAATACCCTAAAGTTGGGAAGTGCTTGCAGTTGGACTGCGTTCAGCTTTCTAAAATAACTGTGCCCAAAATCCAGACTCTGACCCCACCCTTCAGGCTCATGCCTTTCTTCAGCAAAAGTGGAAATAGAAATTAAATCTCACTTTATCTGAAATTTTTAATAAAGAACACTCTTCATTTTTTAGTTTTGTTTTCTTAATAATTTGTGGCTGTTACAAAATGGGTCTTTTGACCTCTCTTGCCCTCTCAACCAGCAGCTTTCCAAGCCTTCTCCTTCAGGGGTTAAGGAAAGGAGGCCTGAGAGAAACTGCCACTAATTAACTGTGACAGCTGAAATCTTTGAAATTGCTATTGAACTTGGAACCTTGTGTGCTATTGTTCTTCGCTCCTCTGCTGGAGTCTTGCGTGATGGTGGTTTGGATGGAAACATTTTTGGGCAGGTCCTTGGAAAAACAATGGGAAAAAGCCCTTCTAAACAACCCTGTGAAAGCCAGCAATGGCAATACTGACCAGAACTTAAGAGACTTAATTTCATGCATTTGGAATTGAATGGGAGTTTCCCTCCAGGTTGATGGCAAAAGTCCACCTGTCCATCAGCGCTCAGTGACCAGGGGGGACCAAAATCTTTCCAGGTGTAAGGACTAACTGATGGTGCAGTACATCTATCCAGGTGACTACTGTGGATTGAAAACAAATTTTGGGAAACTACAGTGTCATTTTCAGCCTAGTTCTCAGCCTACCAGTCAATTGCTGCTTATAACTGTGAAAGCATCGCTTATTACAAGGTGTCTTGAGATACTTCTCAAAGTATCAAATGCACCTTGAGATACTTTCCCACCATTCTTTCTGGTACCTGTAGTGAGCACAAGAGGTCTACAAAAAGAACTCAGCCTGAGCATTGAAATCTTCTGCTAGATGGCTTCCTGTAATTGTCCTGAAGATGGCACATACAGAAAAAGAGAAGAGAAAATGAGTCAAAACTTTATTTTCTCTGGTTCTTGGCCACTGCTGAGCAACACTGGTTTGGTTGTGTGTTTGTTCCCTAGCTGCTTTGCCACATTATTTCGGCTTTGCTGAGGGATACAGACTGTGATCCCTCGACAGACGCTCTCTTTGTCTTTGTGGAATATTTTTGAGCGAAGGGGACTTTTGGACTTGGCTCAGTATTTTTCTTCTGGGCAATTATGGTTTTCTGGCCTTTCCAAAAAAGAATACCATATCCATGCGTGTACTTGTGTCACCCGACCCTTGTTTTAATTAAGATGATTACCAGATTCATACAAATCCGAGCAGAAATGTGGGACAGTGTCCACAAGCTGCCCTCTAGCTTACACAGGATTGCTTTCTGTTACCACAGAGTACGATCTCAGGAACCAAGCAGGATGTACCTGCCAAGAATGTTTTATGCTACTGAAAACACTTCTTTTGGGGTAACCTCGAAATGCTCCTGTTGGGAACCTTGAAGTCTGCTGTGCTTTAGAGAAATTATCCCCAGACCTGCCTGGCTGCTGCACAGAGCCATATCCTGTTCCCTAGGGATCAGCACTCCAGTCTGCAGCTTAAATGCATGCCCAGGTATGGGATAGATAGAAAAGTCTTCCCTTTCTCAGTATTCAGTCTTGTATTAGCCATTGCTCAGCTACAGAGAGCTCTGGAGTCTCAACTGACCCCAGATGAACCTTGTCATAAAATAATAATAAAAATAACACAGGAATATGAATCCTGTAAATCACTGACCCCTTGTGAACATCAACTGGATTTCTTTTAACATTTTAAAGATTCATTTACTGCTGTCTTTATGGCCAGCTTGTATGTCATAATGGTATGGCCAGGTCTTCAGCTGATATAAATCCCAGAGGCTCCACTAAAACTGTCATTTCAGTTTTGATTTACAGCTGCCTGAGTGAGACAGTCCCTGTGCTATTTCAATTCAGATAAGGAGCTCGTGAAAGTTGTTATCAGAGCATATAACACTCTAATTATTCTGACTTTGGAGGCAGATTAGAAAGCGGATCTTTGGAAGCCTCTTGAATTGGACTGACGCTCTTTGAATTTTAAATATCTTCTAATTTGCAACTGCGATTGCACTTGCAAATTTATCAGGGCCTTAATGTTATTTCAGCATGCCTGAATAGCTGATTTTATTTGCTTGCTTTGTGATTAAAACTAATGGGAGCAGACCACAACTTCATGCTGTGTTTCCATATAGCAGCATAATTACAGAACAAGCCTTGAAAGTATATTTGCAATGCAGTTTCCTAATCAGGTTTTTATTAGGAGATATGTCCACATTTTTGCATGCACTCTTACTTTCTGTGTGGTTAGAACATTCAGGGGGTTTGAATGTCCTTTAAAGCCTGGCAAGAACACTTGTCAAAATATCACTTCTGCTCTTAGAGGTTAAGAAATAATTTATTTCTTGATATTCGTTAACTTACTCTTGATTGATATCCTTGTCTTGTACTTGATATGGACATACCTGTAACTGACTAATTAAATTTTACAATAAACCTAACAAAAACATTTTTGACAGTTCACAGCTCTGGTTGTAATCATGAGCCTGGAGATAAGAGGAGCAGCAAGAGTGGGCAAGGCAGCAGAGAACAAACCAAGGAACCTGAGCTGCTGCCAGAGGTGTGCTTAGAGCCTGACCTTGAAAGAATAGCACAGAAAATATGGGTGAGCAGGTGATTGCAAGAGGACCAGGCGTTGCCCCCTTCTGTTATTTGATTCCTGCTCTGCTCAGAGAAACAAGATTTGATTCATAAAGAGGATTTGAGTTCATAAAGAGTTTTGATTATAGGAGTAAAAAAAAAGTAAAGTTGATTTCTCATAATCTGAAGATCGTGAGTTCGATCCTCACACGGGGTACCATTTGTCGCAGTCTTGGTCTCGGGAAGGGAGACAGACCAGCGACGGGGAGTTCTTGCCAGCCTTGTGGGATGCTGAAAATGGCCAAGGCAAGGGCTGGAAGGTTAGGTTTGTTCCCACCCGAGGCCCCAGAAAGAGACACATGAGACAGTACTTAAACACCTTCACAGCCAAAGGCTAATCCCACTTTATTAAAGAAAATGGAGAGTTTTTATAGGGGTAGAGCAGGGAAGACTCTGGAAGGGAGGTGGAGCATGCAAATCCACTCACACTGATTGGTAGGG
>JAYRBT010000177.1:58619191-58639128 GCA_036023395.1 Myiotriccus ornatus | reverse complement strand
TTTTACCACTGCAGTTCTGGTGTCCATTTAGTCCACAAATCTTCTTCCTTTGTTCTTATGATGAAATTCCTCAAAAAACAACCCCAACATCTTCTCTTAATGGGAACAGCTAGTGAGGTCCCCCAAAAACCACTGAACTGCTGGAAGACAGCACTGAAAGAACTCTCCACAGGACCTGAGCAGCAGAGAGCAACAATTGGCAGTGACCTCATCCCTGTTCTCTTGGACCTCTTTTGCAAGAGCAGACTGGCCGAGGGGATGGTGAGGAAGCCCAGCCTCTACCCTCTGTGCACAGCTCCTGCTCGCTGCAGCTGAGAGCCCCAACCCGAATCGGGAGGCGAGCCAGGACCTGCTGAGCCTGCCGAGGTGTTACAGACCCCCTCCTGCGAGACGTGCCTGGCCAGGATCACCCAGGACGTGTGTCCTACCACCACACCAGCCAGGTTATAAATCCTTGCACAGACTGGACATCAAGCTGTCTGAACCCATGGAAAAGGAGCATCAGCCTTCGGTCCGGGATTGTTGATAATGGCTAGAAACGTTCATTTTAGAAAATGAGGTAAGTGTAACGTTACTAGAAGGTGGAAAGCTTCCAAGACTGATCCTGCCTCATGCCCCTGCTGCTCTTAGGCTTGAGACCAGACTTTAGGGGCAAGCTTTACCCTGCAGCAGATATTTACTGTGACGTTGTAGTCCCTCAAGGGAAAGGAGGGTTTATGATGGAAATGATGATGGAGTATGAAGTGCCATGGTGCTTCATGAACAGCGCAGCTACAACAACCACCCCCAAACCAGAAAATAGCAAAGAGGTCTTCTCCACCCAGATAGGGAGGCAGGCAATATAACCCTACTGTACGTAACACCAGAGACTTTCCAAATCCTACTCCAAATCTTATAATCCCTTCAGCCCTTAATGGGTCAAAATTACATCATCATTTCTTCCATTTCAGACAGAGCTTTACCCCTCCTGCTTCTTAGCTGCACTGCAGCCTAATAGGACTCATACTTCTTCATCTTAAATGGAAAAATGTATGTCAAGGCAAAACAAAGCACAGTTTCTAGACCTCCACAGGGGGTGTGTGGGGGTGTCTCATAAATCTGCATGTGATTAAAGGCAGCTGCAGATTGACATGGACAGTTTGAGCTTGTCAGTCCTTTCTGTGATGGATGGCTCTTGGAGCAAGCCAGCAGTGGCAAGCTCAAGACAATGAATTTCCTGCATTTCCTAATCTTATTGCCGAGGACCGGGAAATACATGCCTAATCGCCCCTGGATTGGTGAAGGCTCTAACTCAAACTCCAGCACAAGCACTGATAGTTTTCAGCCTGGCCATTTATTCTTAAATCTTTCAATTTCTTGTTTCTATAGCAGTGAATGTGGAGAAGCACAATGAATTCCTTTCTGGTAACCTGAGAATATCAGCTAATGGAAAAAACAAGAAGTGCTCTGCAACTATATTAAATTTTCAGGGATTTTTCCCTCCTGCCCCCAACTGGCTGATGTTAACATTTTTGTAATGTCCTTGAGATTACAGCAAACAGCTTGCAGGAGAAAAAGAAAAACAAACTCCACAAACAGCTTGAACCACATCCTCAGCTGGCACAAACTGATGCAACTCTCCTTTTTATACCAGCTGAGAAGCCAGGGTACTGCTGCTTTTATTTCAGCTTCACAACACAGTTACCATCATAAAAGTAAGATAGTGAGATGAGTTTCACTCCAAGTGACATCATAAATTAGTGGGGAGCATGAAATGTGTTGGCAGAGCTAGA
The DNA here is from genome assembly GCA_036023395.1 of Myiotriccus ornatus. Classification (NCBI taxonomy): domain Eukaryota; kingdom Metazoa; phylum Chordata; class Aves; order Passeriformes; family Tyrannidae; genus Myiotriccus; species Myiotriccus ornatus. The sequence continues at coordinate 58,637,356 of JAYRBT010000177.1, read as the reverse complement.
AGGGGTGCTGTGCACAGAGTCCATTTGGCACCAGCAGCCAGACCCCAGGATCCATGGAGATGCATCCAAGGACAGAGTCTTGCATTTTGTCTCCTGTTTTTATGAACATCAAACTGATCTGTGTGTTTAGAAATGGAGGAGGGAAGAACAATGATGAAAGCATACATCTGTACCATGGTGGCATTTCTGATTATTTAGCGTGTTTCACTACAAAAATTGAGTGAGTTAAGAGTCATCTCACTGTCTGTGAAGTCCTACTCATGCTGATACTTCTAGGCAAGCAGTTCCCCACTGATGTTAGAGATATGTAACAGGTACACAAAGAAAGGAAAAAGATGTAGCTGATGGAAATGATCATGTTAAACCTCCAGGGTCAGCCTGGCTCTAGTGTTCAGATATTCAAGTTTTGGCTTAGGCAAGAGCAGTTCAGATGTTTTCAGTCCCCTGTGGACATTTGAGCAGCTGAAAATCAGTATAAACTGTGAGTTGTCCCTAATGAGCAGTGAATGTCATGACTGAAAGCTGTCTCAGGACATCATCTTTCACCTCTGATGGAGAAATCTTCCATGTGGGCAGATTCGACCAACTCTTGGCAACTTGGAGCCTTCACTGCAGCATAAATAAGACAACATCTGGCTTACACCAATCTTTAGTTTTCATGCCCTCGGGAAAGTCATAGTACTGGCTCACCCTCCTCTATACCCTCTGCAGGATAACTCCATATCAAAGGTATCTTAATAGAGCAACAATATCCTTTGGTCTTTATCAACAAGATATTAATATTTGAAAGAGAATAGGATAGGATAGAATAGAATAGAATAGGATTTCAGTTGAAAGGTACTTGCAGTGATTGTCTGGTCCAACTGTCTGACCACTTCAAGGCTGACCAAAAGTTAAAGCACATTGTTAAGGCATTGTCCAAATGCCTCTTAAACGCTGACAGATTTGCGGCATCGACCACTTCTCTGGGAAGTCTGTTCCAGTGTCTGACTACCCTCTTAGTAAAGAAATGCTCCCTAATATCCAGTCTAAACTTCTCCTGGAGCAGCTTTGAACCATTTCCACACAATTGATCCTACACAGTTGCAGGATGTGAAGTTTATGAACAGGAGTTTGGGGATCTCAGGTTTGGATTTAGGTACAGCTGCCACATCTCTCAAAGGCATTGTAAGTATTCATATTTTGTCTGGGAGAAGAGATAGTTGGAGAATTGCAAGTCTGGGGCTTAAACTGTGCAGAGATCCCAAGTTATTAGGGACCAACTGATGTCAATAAAGGCTAAAGCAAAAGGGCCTTTTAAGTCAGGAGGACTCTGATGTGCTCCAAAAGATCCTCTGGAAAAGATGACTCCAGAATTCAGTGTTTGCTAACTGGAAGACCTCACAGTTTGCATTTGGGGGACTGAAAAATTGCTGCATGGGATTTGGAAGCCATCTTTTTAGAGGTGAATTTTGAAGACAAATCAAAAGTAAGGAACTTGAAGCCACCGCTGTTTTTTATAAAGTGGGTAGTAATTGCTTTTTGAGCAGTCTCCCTGTATTTAAAAAAAAATGCAATACCTATTCCAAATGACTGTAGTATAAAAATCTTTGCTTGGCAAAAAAATCAGGCCTGGCACCAAGTTGTTTCAGAACCTTGAAAATGAGATTAATGGGGAAAAAAGTGTTGAAAAAGGGAGCCAGAGAAGATAGAGATTGATGTTTTTGTAGAATGGGCGTTCTTGTAGCACTTACCAAGTTTTCCTCCTTTTCATTTATTTTTGCATTATTCACCTGGAAAGAAAAAAAAATCCTTAAGTTCATGTGCTTCTTTGGAAAATGCTGGTCTCAAAGAGATATGTTTGCTGTTTTCACATGGGAATGGTTACTACTTGGCATCTATTCCAAATTTAAAATGCATTGGGTCTAATTCATGTGTGTTGCAGCCTTCTCAAATTGCGGGATTTCCAGTCGGGATGCATTTGGCCCAGTGTGCTCTGCCTGTTTTGGCTTCAGTACATTATGAGATTGTTAGTTCCATATCCCCTGAAGGATTATATTCTTCCTTGGGCACAGAGCCTGCTCAGGTCTCTGTGTTCCACCAAACTAGACTATAAAGAGTAGGTGCAAACCCTGCACAGGAATTTCACTCGTCATGTCAATACCTTTTTGAGTTGCCCTTCGAAAGAATATATTTTATGATGGGCTTGGTGTGCTCTTCCCCATCACAAAAGCTCTGAGAATTGAGTTCTTCTGCACAGCTGCCCTTAATGTGGGGAATAAAATGCTGCTAACCCCTCCAGCTCATTGCCCGTGATAGAAGTGCCCACTAACCAGTGTGGGTACACGACCTGCACTGTTCTGCTGTCTGGGAAACATCCTGCACGTCTGCACCCCCAGCTCCTGGTGGGAATCCTCCAAAGTAAACTCCTCCCTTCGCCTTGAACGTTCCTTGATTCTGGGCTGCACAGAGCTCAGACAGTGCCCTCCCCGCACCAACAGACAGTGCTGCTTGCGGACAGACGGGCAGAGGTGAGGAGCTCAGTGGGAATTTTGCGTGATGCGATGTGGATTTCATGTAGCAGGTTCAAGCATCACCTCCATCACCACGGAGGTCTTGCTGCAGCACAGCCCTGCAGATGCCTGAGGTACAGTCCTTTCCAAGGAGGAGAAGAGGATCACGAGACAGGGCCAGGGGTGTGTGCCTTCCCCTCGGCGTACAGGACTTGTCTGAGCTCAGCCTGCAGGTTACAGCCCAGAAAGCCTGAAATGACCCTCCAGTGCTAAGCTCCCCCAGAATGTCCCTCAGTCATGCAAGTCTGGAATGGCTCTGTGCATCGAACAGGCTGGAAAGGAGAAGTAACAGACACGAGCTTTGCTGTTGTGTTCTGCTGCTCTTTGATGAGAAATCTTCATTAGGAGCCCCACCTGAACCTGCCGTGACTGCGGTTCTAGATTGGAATACAAGAGGCGTGTATGAGGACTCCAGGCAGAGTTTACCTACAGCCTTGAATAAAACTTGTTTCTCCTTTTCAGGAAGGGTTTATAGGCCTGTCTTTAACTGTCTTATCCTGGTAGATTTTAAGGTACTTTGTCAAGGCCATGGTTTGGAAAGTGCTAAGCAAATTTGGCCAAAGCCCAGAGGTGCCCCTGTAGCACAAGGCAGGAAGACCAGCAAAATTTAATGAGATTCTCTCTCAGAAAGGAGGGAGGGAGAGAGAACCTTTCTGGAGCTGAATACTGTAGTAGCCTGTATTACCTACAAAACCAGACTGAAATTCAATGTAAATCCAGTTTCTTTTGTTGCCTTTATTAAACGCAAAAATCTGATAACTTCTAATAAGTATAAAATGTAAATCTAAATGATTTAAGCTTCATCAGAAGACTGATCTTCCATTTGGGAGTAGCCTGTGCAGTTTTCAGTGTAAGAAACAGGACGTAATCCCTCCATAGGCAATACAATTAATCAAATAATATAATTATGCTAAGCCAGTGCTGACGATCATTTCAAGGGATAAGTATAGTTATTCTGGCTAGCAAATAAAAAACAAAAGTAGTTGAAAGTTAGAACATGAAGCAAATGGACGATTCTGAATCCTCCCTCTATTGTTAAACTGTACAAATCTATTGCTTTTCTAATAAATATTCCCAGCTCAAAGCATTTCCCTGCCAATATTTTCAGCAGTGGAAGCCAAGCCAGAAGGTTCTGAAACCAGCATATTGGCATGGGTGGTTTTTTTTTTTTCTCCTTCTTCTAATATACCATGGAATCTAGTTAAATATTTTTCCACTCCTTACTTCTCTCTGCGTCTTCTGGAGAAAATGTGAGTCCTATTTCCTCATAAAAATATCTTAGCATTTGACAGGTTGGGTGTCTTTGATCCTGAAATATTTTTGGATGATTTTTCTCCCCCACTTTGACTTTGTAATATAACGCTCCATAAAAAGTATATGCATATATGCAACTTTAAAAGGAGATCCTTATTTGAAATTAAACTTTTACACCAATTAACCTCCTCCCAGTGCTCTATAAAGTGCAGTAAAAACAGTGCTCTTACAGAGACCCTTGCAGTTCTCAGATTGATGCCTCCCTGGCTGTGGAACCCAGAACATCTGCTTTAAATTAGCTCTGATGGAAGGTCTACTTGTAAATGCATGACTTAATCAGCCTTACTAAAGTAAATGGCACATACTGTAGCAGAGGGTGCTTCAGAGTCAGACTCAAACCTGTCTTTCTTTTGAAGCAGAGAGGGGGGGAAAAAAAAGGGGGGGCACAGAGGGGGCAAACTTTAAACCAAAGGCGATTTCTTTTTCTTTGGCTTTTATGAGCTGACATTAGCAGACGTGTGGCTGTACCATAGCCAGTCTAACTCCCCAGCACCATGTGCAGCTGTGCAGGGTAAGCCTGCCTTGCTCCTCCCCACCCTCATATCCCCGTGCTTTCAGGCCCCCTTTAGGTGAAGGCTGCAGAGAATTCCATGGAGGCGTGCCAGGGAATCTTCTTGTTCGCCTGGAGGCTCTTGCCCAGCGTCCCCTCAGAGTGCCCAGTTTGTCCTGAGGGAAGTCCAAGGGCAGCCCATCCAGCTGACTTCATCCAAGGATGAGTCTCCCTGCGTTGTTCAGACCCTGCTAATCTTCCCTGAGCAGAAGGAGCCACGGGATTCCTGCTGGCTTTTAACAGCGGGGATCGTGAAGGGTGAAGGGTTGCAGAAGGTCCTTATGAGGCTGAGTGGCGGGGCAATAAAATGACAGATGAAATTCAGTGTATATAAACAGAAAGTGATGCATGTGGGGAAAAACAACCCTGGATTCATTATAAAATGATGGGCTCTGAGCTGACTCTTGTGACTAAAAAGTGAACCTTGAATGAAAACATCAGCTCAGGGCTCAGAAGCCACCAGAAAAAAAAAAAAAAGAAAGAGTAAATTGAATGTTAGGAATGGTTAGGAAAGGAATAGAAAGCAAAACAAAAAGTATTTCATCACTCTCTATAGCTGTGGTTCATCCACACCTCAAATAACATGTGTTGTTCTGCCCCCTCACCTGAAAAAAATGATATAGTAAACTAGAAAAGGTTAAAAAAGGGTAAAAAGGATGATCAAAGGCTTGGAATTACTTCCATATGAGAAATTATTGAATCTGGAAAGGGGACAGATTAGAGGTGGGGGTACGGCAGAGGGCTAGAGCACCAGGGACCAACTGTTCACTGTCTTTTCCCTGGAAGTGTTCAAGGCCAGATTGGATGGTGCTTGGAGCAACCTGGTCTAGTGGAAGGTGTCTCTGCCTATGACAGTGGAGTTGGAAGTTATGATCTTTGAAATCCCTTCCAACCCAAATAATCCTGTGATTTTTGCAGTATAAAGCTAGTGGCCATGGCACGGATCTAGTAAAAGCCAGGTCAAAAAGAACAGGAAGTTTTTCTTCACACAACAGTAACAGAGCTGTGGAATCCCTACCAAAGGATGTTACAGATGCAAAAAGTTTAGTAGTTTCAGAAGAGAATAGATGATAATTTAGAAGAGATTAAAAGGGTAGGGAATCAGTAGATAGGACACAGAGAAAATACTGCCAGAGAAAAGAAAACCCAGAAAAATTAGAATAAAGAGAACAGTTAGAAAAATCTAGGCAATAAAAAAGGAAAAGTGAAATGAGAAAAGGCATCAGGGAGCCTGAAGAACTGATCTGGAAAGGGATTACTCTCACTTGCAAGCTGGGTAAGAATGTTTGTAAAATACACATGGAAGGTACAAGAACACAGACCAAAGATGTCAAGAAATACGGGAGAAAGTCACAGAGGTACAGGCAGGTGGGAATGAGGACTATTAAGATTGCTGGAGAGGAAAAAAAGGTAAAGTAAAACAAAAGGGAAAAATACTGGGGGAAGTAAGTTCTGCTGGTTTTCTGCCAAAGAGAGAGAGCTTTATGTCCAGAACAGCAGATTGTCACCACTTCAGGACAGTTCATTAGTACATACTGGCTATGCTGAGGCAACTCACATAAAGTGGAAGAACAACATCATAGATGCAAAGTGGGGTCCACAAAACTCCAAAACCAACCAAACCAGGGTAGTTGTGCAATCTTAATCCAAACCTACTGTTCTTGACAGGCTAATTACTCCAGTATATCCTTTTCCAAAAATTATCCTGTGCATTTCATTCCCTCTACCCTTGCCCAGAGCAGTTTCATCCCCTCTCTCTACTTTTGCTGGTGGGTTGAACAGTTTCCAGCAACTTACCAGCTCTCGAGTTCTCCAGTCAGAAGGTGAGAAGCATGACAGCCATTCACTGAAAAGACACTAAAATTGGTTTAACAGAGAAGAATCATATGTTTCTCCCAACCCTATTTTTTCATAAGAGACAACTCCTTTGTTTTGAGTAAACAAATCTTCTAAAAAGTCCCGAACATTCAACCTGAGAGTTCTGAAGTATGTGAGAAATCTCTGCAATTACATTTTCGTAAAATATAAGCAGTCAGAATTAGGACATTGCAATGGCAAATGCTGAGCAATTGCGTTGAAAGGCAGCACTACTGGTCCCACATGTACCACAGTGAACAGGAACACCCTTATGCCATTTTTTCCCCTTTTTTTGGAACTACCTGTACTTGAAAAGAGAGAAGTTTTAAAGTCACAAGTGTATACATGAAGAACACTGGAAAAGGGAAAACCATGGATGCTATGTTACAAGTGTTAATGTATTTCACTTCACATGGATATCTTTATTTTCTGCAGTATTTTCTTCAGGAATGCACATTATGGCGTGAGGGTGGGTCCTGGTGGGTTCAGTGGAACTTTAATGTGTACTCAAGTGCTCCTTTAAACCAGATTGAGGCATTTCCAACCCAGAAATAATATGCTAATATAAATCTCAATAGGCATGTTGATTTAACGTTACTGTTTGTATCCACAGTCATTGAAGTGGGTAGATAAAGACTTTGAGACTGAGATAATTTAGGATCAGAGTGCAGCATTAGATTATGTAGTCTAGTTTAGAGAAGAGTAATCCACTTACTGAGGGTAGTTGTCTTCTGAGACCAGTAATTTGAGTTTGGCACAAGGCTACACTGGGTTTGGCTGGAATCCCTTTTCCAGGAAGGCACCATGTCCTGATCTGAACACATAAAGTGGCAAGAAAACCTCGTGCTGTCCTTGGTGGTGAGTCCCTGCAATTATCTGTTCAATATTTCCTTTGAGAGTTAAAACTCTGTGCACTGTTCCTTTTCACATAACCATAGAATTGCTAAGGGTGGAAAGACCTCTAAGATCAAGTCCAGTCATCAACCCAGGACCCACCACCATGTTCACCACTAAACCGTGTCCTCAAGTGCCATATTCACAGGTTTTTTGGACACTTCCAGGGATGGTAACTCCATCATTTCCCTAGGAAGCCGGTTCCAGTGCCTGACAACCCCATCTGTGAAGAAATTTTGCCTAATATTCAACCTGGACCTCCCCTGGCACAACTTGAGACCATTTTCTCTCATCCTGAAAAGATTTAGCCATTGGTACCTGTATTTTGGTGTCATTAAATCACTTTTCAGTCTTCTGTTTGTTTGTTTTTGATGAGCAGAACAGTCAGAGCTGTGTAAGTGTCTGTCCATCATTTTCTCCAGCCTTTGATCAGCACTTTTGGTACACAAAAAATCAACATGCAACACATAGAATGACTGCTGCCGTGCTTGTGGCTTACTGCATTATAGACCACACTTCCCATCCCACAGATGGATGCTTGTTCAGAAATCCTCCTGATAAGCCATGCTACCAAAAGGCTTAGACTTTATTTTTCTGAAAGGAAAGACCTCCAAGAGTAGTTTGTGATGTTTGGCAAGCAGCTTTGTCTTCGATTTCCTCTGCTGAGATGCTTGGGACTCTTTGTCTGAATTGCTCTGCACATAACAATATAAAAATATGGTTTCTGTGAAAAGCCTCCTCTCCCTCTGCTGGTTCCACTCAAACCAGAATTAAACCAGAGTTAAATGGAAGCTTTCAAATCTCAGCATTTCCTGGGGGCCCTGCTCTTTGCTATCAATCCATCATTTCTTTACAGCTCATTTTCAGATGCATTTGTTAGAAGTTACTCTCTGGCTACACCCTTCTTTTTGTCATAAATCAGTCACTTCTGGCCTGTGTGGACACTTCTCAGTCCTCCCAGTGCCATTCCTGCCAGCCCTCGCAAAATGCAGCAGGCTGAGTCATACCTCAGGAAAAGGTCTGTAATTGCACAATTTCGTGTTATTTCTTTTCCATTAGAGAGCTAAACTAGAGGTGACCATTTACATTTTTGGGGTAATGCATATTCTAAATAATGCCTTGTTGCTGTTTCCTCCCTCTTCCACTCGCTCTTTGTTTTATTCATTATATGTGATTCTGAAAAACATTTATTTAGCATTGGTCTTTCAGTGTTAGAAAATGGGAGACATACTGATTGGTAGTTGCTCATGTGAAGTTGTTTAAATAGTACTTTAAAAGACATTAAGCAGCATTTTGCATCAAAAACCACTCAGACACATGTATTTGGAAAGATACTGACTAGACTCGTATTTCCTGTATTAAAATACTTGTATAAAAATGTGTTCTCCTCCGATTTATCAAACAAGCAAATGACCCTCTGGAGAGTTTCTGGTTCAGACAAGAATACCTAAACAAAATCTTAGTGAATCACTTGAACTTGCTAGAATTTTTCCATATGAAGACCATTATAAATGTATCAATATTATGGTGTGCACTTACTCAGTACATGCCTGAAATCTGTATCACTACAGTGTTGGCTCTTGAGATATATGAGTAAAAATGCACACAAGAATACCAAGGAGGTGTACAGAGAATATCAGCTCCTCAGTCACATTTGGTTTGCTACGTGCTGACAAAATGTTTAGCCAAATTTACCTCCTTGGCTCAGCACCACAAACTTAAGCTTTAATTGTAATTTAGTTATAATTTAAGTTTTTTTCCATTTCACATAATTGTTTTGCACACTTAGGGACAAGAAAGCACTAGAGTGAGACCCACTGAGCAGATCTTAGCAGATAATTTGACCCATCTGTTGTAGGATTTAGGAGTAGGTTGGAGATGTCACAATATTTTAAGCAATTTAAAAGTCATGTGTCTAATTCAGCCCTCAGATATAGATGCTTAAAAAACTCTACCAGATGTTGTAAGAAGGGCAGGGAATTGTGGGAGACGTGGGAAAATCAGAGCGAAAAGAGAGAGGACAATGTGCAGATTTTGGCTTAGGCCAAGAATTCAGGTCCTGATCTGAAACACAAGGGGTTGACAGAAAGATTCCTGTTGTTCTCAAAGGCTTTTGGCTAATATTTCCTAATATTATCTAAAAAACATTAGAGGCAGTGAGGCACTGAAATATCACCGGGGTGACAGTTCCAGTGCCTGATACAGATTAGAAGGATTTTTCCTTAAGCCTGAATAAAGCTGAGACGCAGACAGATGGAGGATAAATTTGTGTGTATGTGTGTGCAAATATATATATATACACATATTTAAAATGTGTTTTATGGAATTACTCTCTTGCTCTGAAGCCAGAAAGGAGCTTGCACCAGCCCCAGAAGTGACCACCCCAGAGGAAGGGTGATGGGCTAGGTGTGCTTCTGACCCAAAAGCTGTTGGGAAGGACCTAAATTCCTATTCAGGCAGAGAGAAGGAAAGCTGCCTGAACTGCTGGCACCAGCAACTACTTTGGATTCTCAGATGTGGGACCTCCTAAACTGTAAAAGTAAAAAAAAAAAAGGGTATATAAAGTACCTGATAAACATGTTCCATGAGAAAGGAGAGGAGCTGGATTTCCCTTTCTGCCACAGGGGAAGCCTGGCATGAACTGTGGTCAGGGAAGAGAAGAAACTAAAGATTGGTTTGCTCATATTGTCAAGGAGTGAGAGCTGTGGCTGACAGGCAGACTGAAGGCTTGAATAATGTATAGAGGATAATGTACATATATATAATGTATATAAAATGCTTTTGTAGTAGGGGAAGAACCTAGAAGGAAATGCTGCTGGGTCTGAGTGCCCTTCAGGTACACACTGCCCAGTCATGCTGACCTGTGATCACCAGGAAAGGTACCTGAAAAATCCTGGAAATGACTTGGGTGAGGAACTCACCACAAAATTCAACTGGGTCCAATACCAACCTTACAATAAGACTGAGAGAGGGAGGAAAAATCCCCTATTTTGTATGTTCCCTGTGGTTTAATTTTTTTACACTGTTAAAATTTTTCCATAATCCAAGCATTTGAGCACCAGTTGATTTGGGACATTTTAACAAAATATCTCTTTTAAAAGTCATTTGTTCTAGGACAGTGAACCAGACAGCACAGGAAACAGCTTAGAGAGCAGTTGAAGGAGCAAAATTAGAGGAATTTATAGTGCTACCTCCACAACAGAGGGATTTCTGAATTCAGTATGGCCTACCCCAGTCCCAGCATGGATGGAGCTCCCTCTCCATCCATACAGAAGTAAACTGGATGGAGAGAGCCTGTTGCCTTGTCCAAGGGGGAGAATTGAGAAATGAGATGAGAGACTGCACATCCCACTTCAGTCTTGGCTAAACTCTCCTGGGCTCAGGGATTTGCATCATGGTCTGTGCAGCTTTCTTGAAGTCAGCATTACAAGTTGAGCTGTGCGGTGATGGGGGATGGGGTTGGGTTGCCACGATTTCAGTCGGTTAGTTTTTTGCTCTCCATATGAAGATATCCCAGTTTTGTTTCCTTATGTTAAAAACTGCTTTTAGCAGACACAGTGGAACCACAGCTAACCCAGACAGAAATCAGCTGGGGTTGTTATTTCTCTTCTCTCAGGTTTTTGGGGCAGGGAGGCCCTCCCTTGTAGGGTCAGAGCTGCAATAAACTCAGGGCAATTTGTGACTGTTAACAACAGTAGGACACCATCACCACCACCACCTCCCCACCATCAACACGGGTCTGTTACGGTGGGATTCACATCTCAAGCTTGTTCAGTAAGTGCCTGTCCCATCACAACAGGCCTAAATATACAGATCGTGCTAGGTTGGCTTCCCGTGTTTGTACAGGGACACTGCCGATGCTTTTTCAGGTTTTCAGTTCGTAAGCGTTCACCTTGGGTTAGCCAGGAAAATGCTGCCAGGAATTCATACATTTTTCTAGTCAGTAGTGAAAAATATTCCCTTCTGGATCTTCGGATTTCTAGACCTCTGTGAAGGCAAGGATGATCAGCCACTTCTGGAATGACTGCTAACCACAGGATTTCACTCAGACTATTTGTAATGGAGAGGCATTGTAGGCCAAGTAAGTGCCTCTGTACAAAACAGTGTCTTTGGTAATTGTCAGTGTCAGCATGTGAGAGCTTATCTGAAATGTCCTGTGGCTCTGAATCAGGCTTGGATGTTTACAGATATCCTTCATAAACTGATACCTGGTTATAATAGTCAGCACAGTGACCTCCAGAGTGGCTCTTTTGCTCTGTTACTGAAACATGAGCACATCTAAGTCCATCTGGGTGAGTGTCTACCCACGTCCTTCTGGAAGAGCAGGAATTAACTTCATTTCTGTATTTCATTTCATAGGAAGGGCTGGTTTCCTGCACTTAATGCCCATCAAGAGTTTCTCTGACTCTGCAGTGCAAGAACTCCGAAGTTATGAGCTGAACTTCCAGATCTTCAAGGTTTGTTGAAACCCTGAGATGTTTCACTGTTGCCTTTGTTGTTCTGCATTTGCCTTCCCTTATATAACTCACTGCTTTCTCTTAGTTAAAATCCATACTGTGGTGGTCTGGGATAAAATGTGTCAACTGTCTCTGTGTACAGAGTGAGTAGGAGCTACTCCAGAGTTTCTCTTGCAGTGAGAGGGCTCTGTGACACAAACATAAATCTTTGAAGTATGTGTTGAGCCAGCTGCTGCATCATTTAAAAATAGTCAGGTTGGTGCCAACAAGACAGATCACTCAACTTGGGGGCCATAAACAGAAATCAAAGGCATGCATTAACAATGCCCCAGTGTTTGTGTGGTTCCATGACGAACCCTCTGCCCCTTCTAGCACATATGTGATGGTGTTACAGAAGAGCCTGATGTCACTTCTATTGTGGATCAGCATTGCCCAGCCTGGGAAGATGCCATATGTTGAGGACTGTATAAAGGGAGACGATATTTTCTAACTTTCTGTGTTAGACTGCAGTCAGTTTTCTCAACCTCACAATAAAGGAGAGGTTTTAAGAGTTCTAATAGCCCCAGCAGCTCTGGTGACATGCCATTTGGGTATTAAAGACTTGAAAAGGGTCAAAACCTATGAAGTGGTCAAAGGCAAAAGAACAAAGGTCAAAAGTTTAAGCCATGATACACGGTAGGCAAGGAGAACTCATATTTTAAGGAGTCTAGACAGCATATTAGCAGAGAAAGCTTACTGTGTTGTACTCTGTTTATGGGAGTTTTCCATAAACTGCAAAAAATATTAGGAAAGCAGCACAACCAAAGCTTTTCCTTTCCCTGTTGAGAATAAACTGCTGTGCAGTTTTATGTTCAAAGAGCATGGCACCTATACACACTTAATTCAAGTAAAATGGCCACAGGGCCTTAGGGAAAAAGACAAAAAAAAAAAAAGAAGTTTATTTAAGATTACTTTTTCCTGCTAAAAACCCTGCCACCATTAATTTATGTATCTGTCTGGAGACAGGTATAACATAGCTATTGGTGCTCTATAGCAGATTTAGGAGACAACTGTAGTGCTTGGGCACCTGTGTTTTTTATGTTCATGTGCATATATTTTTTTGTTTTCAGAATGAAAAATATGCAGCTTTGATCCATTTGCTTTGCTCAGCTTGTTTCAAGCTTTTTTGTTTGTTTTTTTTTTTTTCTTTTCTCACTGAATAAAAAGCAAAGTATGTGGCATTTTCAGTCCATAAATCTTGGTTGCTGTGGGCTAAGTTCTTCTTGCAGCTCTTATTTAGAGTAAGTTAATGAGGCCAACACATACCCCAGGGCAGAATATGGACCTCTGAGGCTACCTGGCTAAAACTGCTTAAGTGGAAGGATGGATAAAGCTTTGGCCTGAGACTTGGGTTCAGCTCAGGGAGCTCAGCTCTGTGATGTGACTCTGAGTTCTTGGGGGAAACTCCTTACCCTCTTTCAGGCTCCATGGCTGTGCTCCACGATGGTCCTGGATTGTAACACTTACACCCTTCATCTCCTTCAATTTTGTGCTAAAAATTCATGCCCTTATCTGCCCCTTTGCATCACTACAGAAGTGCAAACGATCATTACTTTGGTCTGACGTGAGCAAAAGCTCTTTAGGGCAGGGAGCACTTTTTTTCTTTGATTCACTTCTACAAGAAAGTAAAATTGTCTCAAATATTCTGCTAAAAGCAGTGGCATCAACAAATTGATAATGTGGTACCATACAGTTAATATTTATGAGCTTTAATCAAGATGTTCTTGCCAAAACTCACTTGAGAGCGAGTTCAGGTAAACCTCTAAGATTGCCTGAAGACACTGAACTAAAAGAGGACACTGAAGTATCTGTCCACATGGGTGCATATCTAAAATACAACTGTCAAAACAGTTTTATGCAAAACACCTCAACTATTCCAGTTCTGTCTCACTGGGACAGACTGACACCCTAAACTGTGAATTCATAGTCCTCATGAACAGGAACCTCCTTTCTGGACTATAAACCACCAGCATCAGTCACATACTTTAAGAAACACAGGATTATTTAGGAATTGTTTCTGAATTTTAGATCAGGAGTTCAAAGCTTTGCAGTGGGAATTTCAAAAGCCCTTTTTAGAAACTGTGCTGGGCCACTGCAGAGCAGTTTTTTAAAGCCCTACATAAGTTCTGAGTCATGCTGCCCTCTTACCTGCAGGTGTTCAATATTACACTGAGCATTTTTCCTAATTTTGCCTGCATGCAAACACTGTAAGTTTATTTGGTTCAGTCTGATAGTGGCTGGGTATATATTTTGTAAAAGTGAGTTTATAAGAAGAAAGATCGGGGAGAAAATTTAGGTGGGACTGGGAAAGAGGAAGGCAGGAATATTGGGGAAAAAAACAAAGATGTGAGAGTTGTGTGAAAGACCAAAATGAGGATAGAGAAAAACTATTAATTAATAAATATCATCTCTATGGAGTATAAAAAAGTCCAGCTAGCTCCAGTATTATGCAATAAACTGGATCTTATACAAATGTCATGATACAGCAAAGGAGTCTTTTGCTGTAATACAAAATGTAAATTTGAATTAAATGTTGTTATTGCATGTGTAAGTGTGTGGTGTTAAAGCATCGCTGAACAAGGACCCAGAGGGAGAAGAGTGAGCAGGTGTTCTTTACCAGGAAGGGAGCTGGGATTTGAATCCCAAATAGGATTACAGTTGAACAGTGACCCTTGAAACAAAGTCAAGGTTCTCCAGTCTGGTCACTGGGATGGCGGGCTGAGTATCTGCCAGCTCAGAAAGAAAAGCGGACTTTTCTTTCCAAGAGAATAAGGATGTGTGAACTTCTAGCAAGGTAAGCTGAGGCAATTTGCATGGAGCAGAAATCCCTCTGAGAAGATGAGATGAGGGAGGATTTTTAGCAATGTGCAGTGATGAGTCATTGCAACTTCTATTAATATAATTGGCACGTATGTAAATAAATTCACATGTGCTCCTCTGAAAAGTTAGCTCATGAGGTCAGTCAGCAATAATAAACCAAGAAGAAATGCAGTTTCATAGAAACAGTGACCCATGGCATTATTTTCCAGATATTTTAGAAGGAAAAGGAACAACTTGGTCATTTGCAGTGGGATGAACGACCATGTATTTCAGAAATTGTCTTTTAGCTCTGCACAGGCATTTTTGTTTTCATGCTGTTTCACTGAAAAGTTTGCTAAAGGAATTTGTGCATTCTCTGTTTGCTTACAGACAACATATGGTGTGTAGATACAATGCCAGATCTGGGAAAGTAACTCATCACAGCTCCCTGGAAGTCAACAGAGCTTCAACTATGCTATACCTGTTGATCTGCCCATGTATAACAGGAGCTGGGTGAAGTCCTTTCATGTTTCAGGTAGTGTTATACATTAGCACAACAATGCAGGGCTGCCTTCCCCCCCCCCTCATAAAAGTTTGAAACCTGTTGCCTATTATGCCCTTAGCCACCCATTCATAGTTCAGACACCCTGGAGTCCAACATTGTACAAGAAGAAACTTGTGTTTTTCTGAACAAAAGCTGCTGCTGCTCTTAGGGTAGGACTTTCCAGACTTATGGGTTATCCTAGTAAAACCCAGGAATGTTTTAAAGGCAGTAGCATTAGAGACCACCAACTATTTTATTGTGGAAGCCTAAAGAAAAATCTATTATACCTGAGATTGACTCTGTAGCTGTTTCTTTTAGCAGGCTCCTTAGAAAAGTAGAAGTGCTGAATTTTAAAGGGCAATAATGCATTATTTTAGGTTGCACAAGTCTGGATATTTACACACAACTACATAATAAGCATGTGAGAAAATAAAGTGCATTCAGCCATGTCACATCTCCTTTCTAACACAGAGTGCAGAAGAAACAGTATAAACAAAGAGGACCAGATCTTGCTTGTTCAGCATGGTTATTTTTACCTTTCTAGATGTTTGTCTGTCCTGTCCTCATCAGTGTTACATGCAAAAAAAATCATGTATACATAAAATATGTCAAAACATGCATCCATCCTCACAATCTCCCCAGGAAACAATTCATAAACAGGCAGGGAATTTTGCAGGCTGAAAACTGAGTCACCTAAAACTGAAAACCTGAAACATCTCAACAAGGCTCAGTGACAATTTCCATTGACTTAAATGGACTGACTGACTGCATCTGACGGATCTGGGCTTTCCATGCACAAGGCCCTGTAAGGAGGTATCAGGTAAATGGGTCAAGTTCAGTCCCATGCACATCATTTATTTCCACACTTGTCCAGCTGAAGGTAGTAAAGCAGGTGAAGTGGAAGCACCCCATGCTCCATGGTCGAGCGTCCAAAGGCTCTTGTCCTGAGCATGTGGCTTTTAATTTTTGGAAACATTGCTGACAGGTTTGCATACGGTACCTCAACCTATATTCAGTGATCCAGATGTCTCATCCAGATTCCTGGATGGCACTATGGCTATGCATATGGCCATACCTTTTGCCATTGATTACAGCTTTGTTGGTCACTGTGTCAATATTTCTATCACAGAGCGCTCTCTGTGGAGGATGTGAATACATAATGCAGGTTTTCAGAGGTGAGGATTTAGTTAAAAGTGCTCTGCTTCCCTTTTTAAAGGATGTCCACTGTCTCTCTCAGTGCAGGATGATGTATGTAACTGAGAAGATCTGAGCCTTGCCATAAAACTCACTGTAGCCCTGACACTTGAGACACAGGGCCAGGTTGTCAAACTCTCAGACAAAGAACAGTTGTTCAAAATACACCAAGGGAACCTGCATCTCCCCATGTAGCATCCGCCGTGGCGTATGTGGTAGCCTAATTTACACCTACAGATCCCACTCAGTATTTGCACTGCCTGCTGATAGGGAAGGTTACAGGAACTGCTCTGTAAGAAGGCCTACAGAGCTGGCTCCTTGCCTTGCTAGTTCAGAGAAAAATTCTTGCCGATTTGGCCATTTTTAAGTTATGCTTCAAATAACAGAAAAAAATAAATTGAAAGTGTTGGATACATTTTGGCCTTAAGTCTGATTTAAATTTAAATGTAATACTTGACATGGGATTACCTCTTAAAATGTCCTTGATGATTCCCTCTCTACCTAACAGGGAAGAAAATCAGACACAAAGAAACAGTGATCAAGATCTGGAGATTTAAAAATCAGCTGGTGTGCTTCATCCAATATATTCCCTGATCTACCCACACATTTATATTCTTGCTCACACACAGACAGAATTAATTCATCCCAAGATGCAACTGTGCATCTGTTTTATATATTTGACTAGTCACTTCAGAAATATTTTTAACTTGTGGGGAGCATTTACAAGTGTAAGAGCAGGAAAGGTGACAAATAAAGGTGAGAGCATACATTTGCCAGACAAGAATAACGAGACATAACAACTATGGACAAAAATCTACTTCTCTGTGATCCATCCTGTGTGTAATCCCCGACAGGGATTCAGTGATTTCACCTGGAAAGTATTGAGAGCTTATGAGGAAATCCTGCCTGTTACTAGGCATAGGTAGGGGTCAGGTCGTCTGCATCCACATCTACAGTAGCACGGATTTCTGCTGCTTGGTTTAGAGGTAATCTCAAGCTGTTGCTTAAATCAGGCCAGCTGCTATTAACTGCTCATCCAAAGCAGCACATGATGATATGAAGCAATAGATAGGAATGCACAGGGCAGGATAAAGTCTAAATAAAGTCCCCTGCTGCCTTCCAGGCAAACCCCTTGTTTCCTCAGGTGAACTTTTGCCTTCATTCCTACTAATGAATTCTTAATCTTCCTACTAAAAATCAAAGGTGTTGTCCTCTCTCTGGCAGCAATTGGGTCTTAAACAAGTTCCCTGACTTATTTTGGCCTCACACAAAAGTGAGCTGAAGGTTCATCTCTGATCTGAGTCCCTTTCCCAGTTACTGAAGTTGACAGGAATTCTTCTTTCCTTCTAATCTGAGGATCCCTCCTGACAGGTCTACAAACGAGGAAAGGAGGCTGACCACAAACTGCTGAAAAGCAAACTGCCTCCAGCTTCCTTCAAATCCTTTTCCTAGTCCCCAAGGAATGCATTCAGGAGGCCAAATGCCTCAGGAAGCAGCTGCCACACTAAGTACTTCTGGCTGGGGATTGGTCCTGAGACGGTGGGAAAGTCGAACACCGGTTTGGAAAATGCAAGTGAAGTCGCCTTCGAATCCGGCTTAGCCGGGAGCTGCCTCTCAGCTCGCGTTTCACGGCACAGAGGAGATAAGAACGCCCCTCACAGTGCAGATGCAAAGGGGCTTTTAGCACTTGATGCATCAGATATTGTTTAGGGTAAATAAGCAAAATCTCGGTGTTTCATTGCTTCGGAGCTGGGATTTTCTTTTTTCCTCCTCCTGAAGGATGACCCAAGGGTCTGCAGTCATACATTTGAGAACTGTGGAGTTACAGAGGGATTTAAAGTATGTTGTACCCTCTAAGATTGTGTTCTGGTACCGCTTCAGGAGCAAGGCTACATCTCAAATTGGGCAAAATATGTTACAAAGAAAAAAAAAAAGGGGGGGGGGGGGAAGAAAAGGTGATTACAT
>JAYRBT010000177.1:58588063-58618888 GCA_036023395.1 Myiotriccus ornatus | reverse complement strand
CCCCCCCCCCCCCCCCCCCCCCCCCCCCCCCCCCCCCCCCCCCCCCCCCCCCCCCCCCCGCCGCCCCCCCCCCCCCCAAGAACAGGGGAGTACATGAGGGGCTTGCTCTATTTCATATCTGATGCCCAGAGACCTTGGTTAGTGCAAGTGCAAATGCTGGGCTGAAAAATACAATAAAATGCCTTGATTCAGCGTGTTTATGACAAAACTAGGTTATTCTCCAGTTACCATAGGTTTTTTTTTATTTGAAATAAGATTTATCGTTTGCTCTTTGGATTTCTTGGGATAGATGATAAAATTTGGGAGGATCATCAGATCATCATCACTTTTATTTTTTCAGAACATAAACCCTTGTGAAAACAATGCATCTCTGTTTCAGAGACAAACCTTAAGGAAGGTGTGGGTTTTTGTTTGTTTTTTTTTTCTTTGGAGGGGAGGAGGGAGGGACAGACAAAACCTTCCCAAATTCTAGTTCTCCTGATTCCTGTACTGTTTTAGGAGAGAGGAACAGTCCCGCAGTTTGCAGTGTGTTGCAGGCAAGACCGACCTCTGCAGGACAAAATGGGACAGGTCTAAAGAATATTAGGCTGAATGGAATTATGGCTTGTAGTAGTAGCACTAAAAAGTAAGTATTCTTCTATTTTTTTGAGTAAGTCCTTCCTCTTCCCTCTTTTTTTTTAAGTCAAACTCTGTGTGTGCATTTACAGAGAGGGGCAGGTGAAATATTTGTGTGAGCTCCAACCCTCCTCAAAGAGGGTTTCCTTTGCTCCCACTCGTGCAACAGGGTGGTTGTGAAGGGTAATAAACTCTTGCCACTACTTTTACTCAGAGTGAGAAGCTCCTTGCAAAGTGGCTGTCGAGCCCTAGGACACTTTGCTATGAATTTGAAAAGTTGCACAATGGTGAAACTCAGCCTAACACTGAGAAGGGGATTAACATTTTTCCAAGCCCCCTATGACCAAACCTGAGATGGGCGACAGGATGAGTGTGTGTGGCAGATTGGAAAGTGTTTCTGTGTTTCTCCTCCTACAGACTGAAACTGAGTTTAAGTGGGTTTTTTTTGTGTTTGTGTTTTTGTTTTTTTTGTTTTGGTTTGGTTTTGGTTTTTGTTTGCTTGGTTTGGTTTGGTTTGGTTTTTTTGGGGGGGGTCCTGGATCAAAAAGCTGCCTTCATTGTTTTAAAGGCTGTTCTGGTTCTTTTCCTTCTAATTACTTGCCAGTGCCAAAGAGAGCTGTTCTTGTACAGTCAGCGCTGCAGATTCTTTGGAGACCCCAAAAGAGTCAAATAAAAGCTAGTAAATCAAACAAGTTGCTTAGTGAGCAGTGGAACTTGTGAATCCAGGCTTCCTGTGACCCTCCAGTGTGGATGCTTTGGTGACTAATAACACCAGTGTCTCTGAAAGTGGTTGGACATGTGGATTCTCTGATGGCTGATAAGACCTGAGCTCACACTGTGGTTTTTCTCCCCTGAGGGGTCTCTGACTCTGATCTCTCCCCTTTTCTGAGGAGTGAGAAGTAGGAACTTGATGTATTTGAGTCCTCAGCCCTGCTGTAAGGCTTAGTGGAGGTGGCCAGACAGATTTAAGAGCTATACAGGGAAACAACAGCAAAGACTGATGAACACACATGCACACATGGAGTACTTTGGTGACCCTTTAAGCTGTCCACTGGAAAACTCGGCACCCCTCTCCCTCTGTGCTCCCTGCAGGCTGCCCATTGCTCCTCTGGGTGTTCTTGGCACAGGTATTTGCACAGCTGGGTGGTGAACTTCTCCCAGTTAAAAATGTATGAAGGATTGGGTTTGGGTATTAGGTTTGGGTTTATAAGGCTTCATGGTTCGTCTTTTTTTCAGCCAGCACCATTCCCCCCTCTGCTTTGCTGCAAGGCTGCATGAACCCATCCTGCACAGGCAGAAGCGAGTCGGCCAGGTGGAGTGGGGTGAGGGGGTGCAAGTATTTTGTCTTTACATTGGCAGCATCTGCTTTAAATGCACAGCCACAACACCAGGAGAGCACAGTTCTTCTTTCTTAAGAATATAAAACTGAAATTATCTGTTACAGAGAAAAGTGGTGGGTTTCATACCTAGCAGAGGAAGAACAAATACAAAACCAATGGTCAAAACACAAAGATTTGCTTTTCCAGCAACTCTGACTTACATAGAGAAGTACTTCTTTTTGGAAGAATAATGAAGGGGGCAGACAGAGCAGAGAAATTTTGCAACTATGTCAACCTCTCAAATACAGATCCAGGCATGAGAATTTTAAGAAAAATTTCAAATTACCATGTAAAAAATAGTAGTGGGGAAATTATGGTAAGAATGCAATAGCCCTGAGGGGATAATCACACCAAAAGCATTGCCTGAGGTTGCTTAAACCTCCACCACTTGGAGTCTTAAAGTCGGTATTGGATGCTGTACCTTGAAGGAGATAGTGTTTCTATGAATAGCTTTACTAAATGTCCAGCTTGCTTTTCATTAGATTTTTGTTCCCTTCTCACTTTTTAAAATGGCAAAATATCATAAACTGAAATTCCATACAGGATCTAGGTGTCATTGGGAGTGCCCAGCTAAGGGAGCGTCAGGCAAAAGTTTTGTGCTTGTGTAATGCAGATCTGGTTTGATTATCACAGTGACTCCTTGTGGCCTAAAAATATGTTATGTGGCCTGGGCTTTGGCTACGGAAAAAAACCAGGTTTTTGTTGAAATGGAGCTTTTGAGACCTGTTTTCTAAGTGCTGGAAAGTTCCTGGTTTTCAGATGACAATGTCGTGGTTGGTGGTCATCTGACAAATGACCACTGTTCTGCTTAGTGGCAAACACCTGCCATAACCAATGCAATGGCAATGACAACCATTACCCACATTATTCCACATATTCCTGCTTTATCCTTTTACTGAAAATTTAATTATCTTAGTTACTCTTCTGTAGTCTATGTGCTGCAGAAATACACTGGAATTTATTAAAATGCCTTTTTTTTTTTTTTTTACTAAGGCAAAATACTTAAGTAATTGATTAAAGCAGGATTTTCTTTGATTATAACAAAATCACTGGACTCTTGAGCTGCTTCAGTTCCCTGCTTGCTTCCAGGAGGCTTTCATTTTGAATAAGCTCAGTCTCTTCTCCTCAGCCATCTGGCTTTGAGTTCTTCAGCATTTTCATCCTAATCCCCTTCATACTCAAACCCAGAATACAGGAGTTTGTTCCAGCTCCAGATAAGTAGTAGCTGGATTTTTCTCTCCCGGTTGCCAAAACTGCCACAGCCCATCACAGGATGCAGTCCAGCTCTGCATCATAACCTAAAGGACCTTGGTTGAGGTACTTGGCCTGCAGCTTCTATTTTTGTGATTCATCTGTGGGGAAAGTAAAATTGCGTCTGCAAAGTTGGTTACAGAAATGGATGTTTTCTTTGATGAAGACATTGCATTTTTGCTATTCCACCCAAAAGTTTGAATCAGTGTTAGTTAAACATGAGGGGTGGCTTTGATTTGTCCAGGTGGAAGTGCCTACCGTGTAGTCCTCTGCACCGTGCTAATATTCTGCATTTCTTTGTAGTCCGTGGAGGGAGAGGCACATGGAGTATAGGATTTATCTTATAGAAGACATCTGAAGTAATTCAGATGATCTAGACCTGGAAGTGATGTAGTTCATCTTCGTTCCCTCCAGTGATTAAAGGGAGCATTAAGTGGTTACAAACCAGACCTTTAAGTGCAAAATCCATTCCAAGTCCTTATAGAAAAAAAATGTCTGAAAGTCTGCAACTTTGTTGATCGCATTTCTTTCACCACACTCAGGCTGAGCTCTGCTCTTCATATCTTAGTGGGATTCTAACATTCAGGTATTGTAGCTCTGACATTATTACCATAAGCTGTAGCTCAGAAGTGCCTCTAGATTAGCTGAAATGTGCTTTCCATCAACACCAGGTAGGGACATGTCTCTTTCCCTTCCTTTTTGTTTTCAGGGAGGGCAAAGGGGAGCAAACCATGTCTTTTGCAATTCAAAACTGAACAGTCTCCACTTGTGTCAGTGTTCCCATATGACTTTCTTATAGTACAGTGGGGTCTCATGGAATGAAGGATCTTGTTTCACACACATCTGTCTTTTTCGAACCCACATCACCACAGCAGCAAACACTCGGTTTTAGTGACCTCCTGTGCCAATACTTGTGTCTCATTGGGAAGGGAAAGGATTTTCCTCCCTTGACGGGTGAACATCTACACTGTGTCTCATATTCCATGTCCTCAGAGCCAAGGTCTGCAGAATATGTATTAGGAAGGCAGCAGTCTTAAGGCCTCGGGAGAATGAGACAGTGCTATTAAACCTGTGCTCTTTTTTCACCTTTGCAACAGTGTTTTTCAGCCTGTGGTCTATGTACCTCTGGGAGTCTGCAGAATACTCCAAGGGGTCCATGAAAAACAGCTAATAGAAGCAAGCCTATTGTCAGTGGGTTTAAATTCCCTATACAAGCATACATACCTCTTTTGGGGAAAAAAAAAAAAAGAAAATAGGAGGCTTGTAAATTGAAAACTGTTGAAAACTGCAGCTTGGTAATATTCCAAGGAGCAATTTTTCTAAACACTTTGATGCGTGAAGGGTCGGAGGGTGAATTATTCTAGCTTGATGGTTAGCACTATCACTCAGGCAAAAGCAGTTGCTTTTATAAGCATTTAATTATTTTGTACAAACAGGAGAGACTAAAAATTTCCTACCTCTGAATATCCTGTAGTGCGGGGATTAGGAAAATCTCTAGGATGGTGTGAGGCTTGAATTGGGCTGGAAAAATTATGAAGCTTAGCACACATGTGGGGAAAATTCCCACCTCCTCTATACTGTAGGTATAACAGCAACAGCTTTCCACACATCTCTCTCCTTGATGTTTTGTTCAGTGTGGGATCTAGTAAATGTTTCCTTGTGGCTGAACACGTGCTCAGCGTTGGAGTGGTGGTACACGTCCCTCCACTAGAGACTGTGAGGGTGGTAATGTAGAGGTGGCACTGCATCCAGGGTGCTGAGGGTCTGTGTTTGTGAGCTGAGCACCAAAAGATGCTTTATGATTAAGCCTTTTGTGGTTCACTCGAGGCCGTACAGGAGGTCCTTGGCAGAGAAATGGTGTGAGCCTGAGTTTGCCAAGTATGGGACCAGTACCTTCACCACACGGCTGTGATGCTTCTAACACAAGAGAGACCAGACTAAGAATGAGCAAGGGAAGCTTGCTTACCCCAGAGAGGGTTTTAAAAGAGAACCAGCACATGGGAGTGCTACCACCAAGGAAGCTGTGCCTAGTGGCAGAGGGGGAAGACAAAGCCGTGTGTTGGATGTGGGAAGTACAGAGGTGGTGCAGAAAGAAATGTAAGGTTAGATTTACAAACCAGAGATGGGGTACAAAGAGGGTTACCCCTGCTCCATGATGTGCTTCCCATTGGATTTCCACATACAGTTCATAGCATCCTAATGAGAAACAAAGATGGATTCATAATTCCAGTAGAAACAATATTTGGATTTAAAAAAGTGGATCAGCTTAAACAGATGAACACCTTATTCCTTGAAAGACCTGTAATTCCTGAGGGTTTGTCATACGATTCAGACATCCTGAGGAACTGTAATTGGATTTTTACCATAAACAGGCATGGAGAAACATGTTTCTTATTTAGGTTGTACATGTGTTCATGCCCTTTTTTGCTTCCCTGTTAGTCAACAGAATTTCTGTGGATACAAATGGGAACAGGAAGGGAATATGTCGTGTGGGAAAAAGCAAACCTCCCAAAGTCCACAGAACTCAAACTATTAACCTACTTTAGGTATTTAGAAAACAAAATGTTTACCTTCACAAACTTGTTTTGCCTGTAATTTAAACCCATGTTCTCTTCCATGCTAATCAAGAAGATTACATTTCAAAACCAAAGAGATTTTCTAGGGAGCCAATTCATGTATTAAAGAAGGCTGACAAAAGGCAAAGCAGTCATGGATCAGTCTTATGGAAAGGATTTCTGTATGTCCTGCCCTCATACTTTCTGTGGTTTCTTATGCTGGAAAGTGTTCTAGGTTTTTATATTACATCAAATATTAAATTATGTATCATATAAATGTCATAATGAACATTAATTATAGCTTTTTTATTTGTTATCTTTATTGTTTGTGTTTATTTGTATTTTTGTTTGTATTTAGTGTATCTACTAATGCTTCTGTTTGTTTCTCTCCCTTCTAATTTGTTTTGTCTCTGTCAACTTCTCACAGCAGTGCATGTGTTAGTGGGAGGTTATGCTCTGTTTAGAAAACATGAATCCAATAATGTGGAAAATAACTTTCAGACCTAATTTATTGGCATTGTCAAAAAATTTGGAAAATTTCAAACTTTAAGGTCAAGACAGCTGAGAAAGCAGATGTTAAAATATGCCAAAGTTTGTAAGATTGAGTTATTCTTCAAACTCCCCTTTCTCGTCAGTCTCATTTTGTTGCTCAAAACTGAGTGAATTTTGCAAGCTTGATACTGTGAGTGGGAGTGAATGAGATTGATGTTTGTATTACAGTGACAACCAAACAACTTGTAATGATAAGGAGGGTTTCTCTTATGAGGGGAAGAACCAAAGCTGAGCTTTAAGATCTAACTTTCTGTGATCTGACAGTTGTATGTTTGATTTCTCATTGTTATGGTTCTCTGTTAATCCAGACAGATTGTAATGAGATTTTTGAAGCACAGTGATAAAACTGGTTTGTACTGTGGTCCCTGAAAGTAGATAGTGTGAAAACAATTTGACTGCAGTGTTTTAAACAGTGGCTTGAATTGAAATACTTTAATTTTTAGAGAAAATTTTTTTTTTCTGGGTTTTTTTAACTTACATGCTGTATTTCTGTGTTTGTTGTGGCTTCTAAGGAGTTACATTTTCTTCTTTTATCTATTCAGAAAAGTTTTGAACATACCACTAGCAAAAAAAAGAAGGGTGGGTGGTTCCTGAATACAGTGCTGAAGAGCCAGACCCAAGTCCCATGGAAATGCTCACCCCATTAACACATGAAGAGCAGGGCTGGATTCACAGTGGGTCTGAGTCAAAACCCTGAAAATCATTCTGAGCTTACCCTGTGACTCCAGTTGTCTTTGGCTGATGTTCAGTGAATGGGGAGTCAGTGGACTTGTAATTCTGACCCCAACTTATTTTTATTTATTATGAGTGGACACCGACTGCTTCTTTGTTGTCTGAAATATACTGTGTGCCCTTGAACTTTGACATCTTCCTTCCAAGAGGATGATTTAGACTTGTCTGTGGTTTGCCAAACCAGCAGGCTACATCATACTTTTGGACTTCCGACAGATCATGAGGGACTAATCCCCCACCTACCTTTGGAGTGGTACATAAAGCAAAATATGGAAATCATATAAGAGGCCTTATGAAATGGAAGCACTGATCGACAGGGCCACAGTTTGTGTGATTACCTCTGCTGATATGTTCAATTAACAGTCTTGTCAAGGAGAACCTGGCTTTGGTCACTCAACCTTACTTCATTTAAGTTGATAGTCCTCGGCATCCAACAGTGGGACAAGCCAGATTCCTTAGCTTTGTTTGTTTTGGCCTACCGTGTCTCTTTATGAGGAAAATGGTCAAAGTAAAGTGCTTCCTCTGTGTATTTTGACAGGAAACAGCACTAATATGCTTTCCTTTTGTCGTATGCCTTGCTCTTTTCTCCCAGTGTTGTTTAAATATTTTCAGTCCAATGACATATTTATTAACCCACCACCCTCTGCATGGGGTAAGACTTTGATTGGCCCATCTGTAAAGACTCTCGGTTAAGGTGGTTTTTTCAGCGAGAGTTAATAATATTACTACTATTCACGTAAAACTCTGAGACAATCTCTTTAAAAATGGAGCACATTTATCTAAAACAGCTGGTTAAGAGAGCACGAGGGCCCAGCTAGAGTCGGCAAGGTCGGGGGTCAGGGTTAACACCAATCTCTGTGGAACTTTGAAGCTGACATTTTACAGATTATATGTGTCTCGGTGCACAGTGGGCATGGCATATAAATTGGTCTTAGAGGCCCCTATTTGTTCTCTGCATTTTTATGAGCCCACAGAGTTGTTCTTTGAAGCAGCACACACAGAAAATAAAAACTCATTTTAATGTTGTGGAACTATTTGCAGTAAATCATGTTAACATCCTGGCTTTTCTTTAGAGAGATGCAATGTGTTTTTCCATGTTCTTGGATGCTGTGATCGCCCCTTATTTAATCCTGTATTTTTCCTTTTAATCTCATTTCATACATCTTGTCTTCTCTCCTGTTTTCTGCTTTGCTATTTGCACAGTTATCCTGCCTGGCTGGCTGATTTTAAGCTACAGGGACACCTTCATTTTGCTTCATGCAGTGACTTAGCTATGGTAAATGCTTACTCCCTCCTCTATCAAAAATCCCCTGGCACTATAAACCCCTTGCTATTGTATGGCACTGCAGCCTTAGAAGAAAGCATCTGATTTCAGAGAGACCAAGTTCTATTCTGGAACTAATTATATCATTTATTTTATGATTTTTTTTTTTAATTGCTAGGTGTTGTAACTGGAAAATGCTGAATTCTGGAGAGCCACAAGGAACAGACACTGTTAACAGAATCTGCTGGAGGTATTTTAGCCACCCAATTAATTTTCAATAAATGCTTCCAATAGGTAATTTGCTTCTGGCCAAATGTAAATCAACTGGAGACAAATAGGGTTAAAATTAGAAATGTGTGATGGGGACAACATTTATGGACAAAATAACCTGGCACTCCTAGAAATAACTTGCTGACAGTAATAGAAAATTAGACCACACAGATGTTAACAAAAACTGAACATTGTGTGTCACATGGCCCTGGTAGAGTTTCACCAGCTGGACATGCAATGGGCTCCTACGTGTGAGTCCCACCACACAAGGCCTGCTTATCCTTAATCTTCCCTTGGTATGGATTTGGAATGACATGCCTCAGTCCTCTTCTATATGGCATCCTTCCTAAGGTGCCTTTTCTCCATTCTCTTTTGCAAAAACTGACTCTTGAACCTTCCTCTTGAACCTCCACGAAGCCTCAGACATGCTCCAGCTTGTACAAATATCCTCTGCAGAGCTCCAAGATTGTGTCCTCTGGTCTTAGAGGTCATGTTTTCAGTAGCTGAAACACAGACAGTTGATGACTAAAGTTTTTCTAACTTTGTTAATTACTAATGGTACTAATCTACATCATCTGAGAGAAATTTAAAATACAGATTAAAAAAAAATAAAACCACTTCTTTTGTGTTTACTTTTTAAAATTTCCTCACCCCTTTCACATGTTCTTTACTCCTTCTAATCCCATTGTCTTCCCCTCTAGAAAATGAAGTCAGTATCTGTCCCTCCCTAAAAGGCCTGGTGAGAGATTAATTTCATAAATCCCAGTCTCCCATGCCAGGTGGCCCTTGGACAGGCCCATCAGATGGCCGAGGTCCCACACGAAGCAACACACTGCCTAAATCCCTTCCTGCCCTTAAATTCAAACTGTAAAAAGTCTGACCTGGGCTGAAGCAGAGTCTTTATCCATGAAAACCTTCATACGAAAAGGGGAGTGTTAAGGTTTGATGCCTCTTTATTATGGGTCTTAAGTCACTTACCTTTATAATTCAGAATAAATTAGGCAACTTGGTTCAGAGACAAGGACAGGATTCGTGTTACTTGTTACTGAGCGTGCCTGTGGATACTGGAAGGGCCTTCAGAGCAGATACCAGCTGCTGTATAAACAGGGAGACCTCTCAAAGCTGGCATTCATAGGCAGCCCAGCAGCAGCACTAGCGAGGCTGCAGTGACATTGCTGGCCTGAAAAACGGGCCACAGAAAACTAAGTGGTGTGAGATGGGACATACATAGGCTGCCATTAAATAAACCTAAGGACAAGTGAACTTTGGAGGCATCTGTTTGCCCTTCTAGAAGGAAGCTTGCTTAAATCTTTGGCATTTTCTGAAAGCAAAAGTTAACGTCGGAGGCTTGCAACTTCTGTAAACTTCTCTAAACATAAAGGTGACAAAGCAAACTGATAATTATCTTGACATTTTCCTAGTCTCTGTTACTGAAAAGACACTCACACGGTCTCAACATTTGCCTGGTTTTCCTGGATTTAGTTCTGGTCATGCTCTGTAGGTAGGATCTCTGTCAGCTTCAGGGAAAGAGCTTGGCAGCAAATTTGTTGGTTGATTTAGCAAATCTTTTAACACTATAGAATCACAGGGGGTCTGGAAAATTTTGTTCATCGTTTTGAAGTCCCACAAAGTTTATTTCTGTCACTTTTACTTTTCTGTGATGGCCAGTGTATGGAAAATGGCAACGTATCAGACTCCATTCCTGCCTCAAGCAGCCCCAAACAAGGTTGTGTGCTGGCTCTCACGCTGGTTTCCTTCTTTTTCTTGGCTGTGCTGGCGGAGGCATTTTGCTGACATTGAGAGAGGAATATTTATTTAGTTCTATACCAACGGAAAGTTTCTCCATCTGCAGTGCTGCTCATCAGAGATCTTCTTTTTTTCAAGTGGCTTAATGCTGGTAACCTCTCCAGTGGAAGACATTTGCTCAAGCTTTTTGCTGAGCAGGCAATCGAGTGGGTTTCGTGACTGAACAGGACGTGCATGCCCATTCTGTTCCTGCTCCTCTCCAGCCTGGAAAGCTCTGCTGGTTAATAAGAATGCTGTCACAGAAGCTGCCCCTGAGATCAGCCACTGCAAGGCTTTGCATTTTGTCTGTGGTCACACCTCTGTAGAGCAACACTGTGAAACTAAGTAGTAATAACAATGTCTGTCAAAATGTCCAGCTCATTCCTTCCTGGTTGTAAGACGTGGAAGATACTGTTGCTCCATCAAAATACCTACTCTACAGAGCCTATGTTCTTTGGTTTCACCTATTTCTGAGATTAGAAGGTTGGGGTGAAATGCCCAATACACAAATCCTTGTATATTGACAAATTGTTCTCATTGAAAGCAGAACATGCCCGGAGACCTTACTATATGGCTTGAAAATTCTTAAGGAAATACTTTATGATCAACAAAACCAAACCAGCTGTTCCCATTTTGCTGGGATAATGCACACACAGCTGGAAAGTGAGCTGGACTGACCCCTGCCCTGAGGAGGCAGCAGCCCACAACAGAGCAGGGTGGTGGCAACAGTGCTGTAAACATCTTTGAAAGAAGTTGTGAAATGTACAAAAAGAGAGCACTGTTCCTTTATGTTCTCGACAGTTCCCCTTATTCCATGTCTAGCTATTCTTAAGACTTTTGCAAGGCATCACTTTCCAACATACCTGTGCAAAATGAGTGTTTCCTGAACTCAGGTGTGCTGAAATCAGGATGAGCTTTCATAATTTTTGATGAGATTACAAGAAAGGCAGGTAAGAGCTGAATCCAACAGGACTGTGCAGCTTGACTCATAATCCCATTACAAACAGGTATTTTAGGTGGGCTCCCCAGAGCTAACATAGCTTGAAAATGGATAAAGGAAATAACTGGTGAATAAGATTTTGTAAAGATGAGGACAGATCCTCAGGTGGCATAAATTTCTGTAGCTCTGCAGAAGCCAGTAGAGCCTTTTTATACTCTGGTATACTGGTGTTTCAGCTCTTTTGATTCCATCATTAATTATGAGCTGTATTTTTGAAATTCATAGACAGACAAATAATTCTCTACTTAACATTGTGACTAAACATGCATTTAGGGTTGCAGGAAGAGGGACTAGTTAATTTAAAGACCAATATGAGAGCAATACACATGAGAAAAGAGAATCTGATTTTGTATGGCATTTTTAGCATATTTTTCGACTGTTTTGTGGAGTGGATTGATGAACTAATCCTGAATCACATTTAATAATCAAGACTCAAGCAATCAGTTATGTTCCAGGAATTCTGATTTTTATGACCCATCTACCTATAATAATAAATTATCTTTACTAACTGGGTTTAAGATGGAGTTACTATGAGTGCTTTACACTGCTAGAAGAACTGATGGTCGTAACATCAGACAGATGGATCAGTTTTGGACAATAATCTTGACTTTTGGAAAATGACAGTATTTCTATTTCTAAAATTCTATTGAGATAAATGATAATAAGTTTTCCCTTAAGCTCAGTGCTACCCAGTAGTACAAACTACTTAATGAGGGACTTAGAAGTCACTGAAAATACTTTATTTTTGAGTTTATGGACATTTGATACAGTGCTGAATCCATATATTGCCTTTAAATCTAAAAAGCATAACAAAACTGTACATTTTCTGCATTAATCTAGATGTATTTAATTAGCAGTAAAGCACAAGGCTGGGAGCCAGGAGGTCTGGGTTGTAACTCCTATGGGGATCCTTTGCAAGCCTTGCCTTGCCTGTCACCTGGGAATAAAAGTCTCTCCAGGGAGAGTTTGCCGCAGTGGAACTTAATTTACTGATGTTTTTAAAGCACTTTAAAGGACTGCAATGGGAGGCACAGGAAAAATGAGAATTGTGTGGATCTATTGTGCATCCCAGGACCCTGGTGACTGTTAATGATGGACACATGGCAGAAAGTTTACAGTATAGCTTAGATAGACATGCATTTGGGTACTTACCAAACATAAAGCCTGTTTCTGCTGAAATCAATAGAAGTCCTGTGCTAAGCCTCATGAAGGCAAGACCAGTCCTTGTTCAGAGTCTGTGTCAAAAAAAAACCTGTGCAGGACATGTTCTCATAACATTTTCTCACCAGGACTACCTTTAGCACAGTGAACTAGAAAGTGCAAAGGAAGAGGAAGCAAGATATGTATCTCTTTAAATGAAACGGAATTTTACTTTTAATCTCAAGGCAGGCTTTTACTGAATGCTGTGCACAAATTTGTTTTACTTTTCTATTGCTAAATTTCTTGAGCTACTGCCAGTCATAATTCATTCGAGCCCTCATGTCATGATTGAACACACTGAGCGCCTGAATGGAGATGGGAAATGCCAGTGTATATAAATCACTACAGAATGCCAGTTGTTCTCCATTTGCTTCCTCCTCGTTGTCTCCCAGCACCCATGATCAGTGCTGTTTCCTGGTTGCTTCACTCAAATGGAGATGTGTCCTCATCCAGCCTTTCTTACAGCTTTTTTTATAAAAGCTTCTCTCTTGCTCTGCCAAGTAGCCCTTTTTTCTGGGGAAAGCCTGAGTGAGCCCAGCTCTAATACTCAGATGAGCCAAATCCAGTGGCTTCCATTAATATTGCAGGGGTAAGTTAGTGTGAAAAGACATCTCAAAATATACTTAGCTCGACTTTTCAGCCACATGAGAAATGCAATTAATTCACATCTGTCTCTTCTCGTGGGTCTACCCCAGCAATGGCTCCTATCCCGGGCCAAAGAGTCTTTAAACCCACAGCTAGTGCAAAAAGCAGTCAGAAATCTGGTGCTGCATTTCATCCCTGGTTGATGAAGATAAAGAAACATGCTCTGAGCTGCTGGCAGCTGTTTGTTTCTTTGGCAGAAGGTCACAAAAAATGATAAGTGAAACACTGAAAAAATTGTAAATCACTCAGGGAAAACTAGATCTATTTTCCTTTGTCCCAAAGTGTTTCATTATAATCATAAACTATAAGGTGTTAAAGGGGTTAACAGGCTCTCAACTCATTGTCAACTAATTATCTTTAAGGTGTTGTCATCACATACTAATCGCTGGGTGAATGCCAGTCCCACCACTGGGAGGTGCCCAACCCCGGGGTGACCTTCTCTCACCTAACAGATGCTTACTTCATTAACTTCAACCATCACTTGCACAGAAAAAAAAGCTTTTAGGGACTTTCATCTTTTTAAAAGGGCAGGGAGAAAACCCTAATAAACTGGTAGCCTGGTTAGCAGTAGGGGACAGCTTTAGCTTAAGGCACCATGGGTGGCTAAGATGTATGAGAAACAGATGTAAGGCCTTTGGTGATAGGTCTGCACTTTCTATTTATTGACAAATGAAACAGGCAATAGAAGGCAATTAAAAGCCAATGATTGCACACAAACAGTGCAAACCATAACAGTAGAGAGGAAAGAAAAGCAACAACACAGTGCAGCTCAGCTTGTTTGGGGCCAAGCGACATCGATTTGGGAAGCAAAAATGTGATTTCTTTGCAAAGAAAATGTTTTGAGTTTAAAGCTGAAGACATTTGATAGTTGTTCTTGCTTTTGTATTTGGGTCTTCCCCAGGTGCTACCCAGTTACAAGGCACTTTCCATCTGTTTGAGTCTGGGTTTTTTTCTCTGGTTCAAAGAGGAGGTTTAGTATTGGTTTTAACTGATGGAATGGATAAGAAAGATAATCAAATGTGAATAGACAGCAAAAGGACGGTCCTTTCTTGCAATGACTGACTGTGTCAGTGATTTGACATCACACCCCAAGTTTGATAACCTCTTTATATTTTAATATTTTCTTAACAGGCACTGGAGACCTGGACATGAAAAGATAAATTCAAATTCCTTTACTCAGCTTCTCTAAAGAGACAGATTTATCCCTTTTATTTCTAATCTTCTGTCCTCAGGAAATAAGCATGCAAGATAGTTAATCTCTGAAAGAACTCGAGGAGTGTGTTTTCTGCCTGTTGGCTGACCTCCCTGATCCCAGAATGTACAGATAGGTAATGTGGGGAAGAGGAGATCTTCTTTGTAGGCATTTTAACAACCAGACTTGGGATAACACCTGCTTTTCACTTAATAAGGTGAAGGTGCAAATCCACAGGCCTAATTTAAATGCATCTTTATTCTGCAAACTATGATTTTGCACCAGAGTCAAGGGCAAAGCCAGCTCACCCTCCCAGGATGATGTTACCGCCAAGCAGAATCTCATTAAAAATCAATTCCTCATGTCCATAAAACAAGTTTATTTTATCTTGTGGGAGCCTGCTGTTAGCACTCACACAGTCCCATTGTGTGGAATTCTTGCCCCTAGTTGTATGCCAAACTGCACTGTGTACCATTAACGAGTTTCAATTTTATGCTAAGCTTTTCAATATTTTCGGTGTCATTTACTGCAGGTTATTTTGCCAGCATGTGGTGTCTTATAACATATGTTATTAATAGTGATGACATGCTTAGGTTCTGAAGGTTTAAACAAGACCTCCAATATTTACATTTATAAAAGGGGGAAATGATGAGAGCGGGAGTGGGATTGGCCACTGAAGGCTCCCGCTGTGCAGGTATTCATCCTAACCCTCTCAGGTCAAGGCTTGCTAGCCAACTGTTACAAAAACATAATGCAAAACACATTTTATAGGCACCACAAGACAAGCCAATACAGGTCAATTATCTATTAATCTGCCCTTTTTGCAGAGGGTAGTAGGAGGCACACGTGTTTGGCCTTGTGCTTTGTGGTACCCCACACACCCGTGATCTGCAAGGGATGATGGAACCCTTGGCTGGGTGATTTGGGGAATGCCATGGGGCTCAGGTGTCCTAATGAATTTCACTGGCTTAACACCACAGATAACCATAGATTATCAGATAATCCCTTCCCTGGGTTGGAAGGGACCCACAAGGATCATTGAGTCCAACTCCAGGCCCTGCACAGGACAACACCAAAAATCACACCATGTGTTTGAGAGCACTGTCCAAATGTCTCTTAAACTCTGGAATAGTTCTTCACTGAGACTATGCAATAAAAGTAAAGTAAAATACACTCACATCTCAATAAAAGAGGTTTCAGTTAACGCATTTTATGCCTTACTGCAACAGATAAGGATATCCACATGCTCAGTAAATAGTTTTGCTGACCTGTGGTAATTTAAATTGCTGTAACTTGATTTTTTCTCTGGATCTTTAATCTACAGGGTTTTTGCAAGTCTCTATCTGCGTTCTGGTGGAAAAATGGTGATTGGGATTTTTAGGCACTACTGTAATTGATAGATATCGGTCTCATAGTAATTTAGAAATATCATTTTTAAAAGCTGTGAAGAAAAGATCATATGTTCAAAATATTGCTAATCTTGCATGTGTGTATTTTGGAAGGAGGGAGGAGAGGTGCTTCAGTCCATAATGCAAGACATAATTAGGATGATTAGTCAAGGCTGACTACACCATAAATTACAGGGAGCAAAGAATGGTTCTTGAGTGATGTTTTGTGGTGCTAGGAAATGACTCACTTCTAGGAAAGATAAATACAGAGTATTAAATGAATTATCATATATTGTATTTAGTTACATTGACAAAAGAAGTCTAATTTTTTTAATTTTTGGGGCACTCAAAATTGCAGGGTTAGTATTTTCAAAACGATGCCTCCAGCTTTATTTAGGCAAACAACCAATTGAGTTTGTTTGCTTGATCAAGCTTCCCTCAGAAATTCCAGTGACAATGGTTTAGATTTTTGGTTCACCAAAAAGTGCAGGCCTGGAGAAATGCTGCTTAAAGTGAAATCTCCTGTGAACACACAGCATTGCTGTTTTTAAAGCAGGTAGGTGTAGGCAGCAAGGAACTGATGTGCCCACGGGCCCAGATGCTGAACTTCCCATATGGGCATGGGACCTTTTGGGAGAAGACAACCACTTGTATTCCTTTACTTGTACACTGTCTGGTGAAATAGCATCCTTGAGGGCATCATCTGTTTATTTAAACATAAGAATATGAATAAATACCATGTATTGATTAATTAATAAGCTGACATTTTGTTCTGATCAGACAATTATGCCAGGTTTTAAAACACCTTTTTTTATAAATGTCCTCTTTACCAGAATGTTTTGCGCTCAGAAATCAGGCACAAGACCTTCATGGGGTAAAATCACAGTCCTATTCACTATTTAAACCTTAACAATATAAGAATGTCTCTGTGTGTCTTCTGTCCAGTCCAGCAATGACAAGCATGTGTAAAGTGGCCCTGAAAACCAGTAGTCTTTATACTGTGTTGTTTTCTGAGGTTTCACTACCTAGAAAATATCTGTGAACCATTTTATATCCCACTCTTGTCTGGTAGCTGAGGGTGGCAAGTAAAGGACAGGGCAATTATTGTGCTTTATATAACAGTGATGTTATTTGCTGTAATCTCAACTACTTCAGTTAAAATACAGATAATTAAAAATATGACATGACCTCGTGGTATCTCTGAAATGCCTGGCCATAGAGCACAACCAGGAGCCTGGTGACACGTGACTTGTTTGGATCACCAGGGAGCCCAAGATCTCTGTTCCTTGAACCTCTCTAGGCACAGGAGATGCTATGGTTATTCAATTTATTTTATTTTCACATTATTTTGAATTGAAATTTTGCAATAAGTAAAGTCAAGGATAAAATATAGCTGGAATTATCCTCATGGTTTTGGATAAGGAAACAAACAAAATGACCTACTACATGGCATTTTTCCATACCTTTACTTTTGGCTTCTATTTACCCAAGAAAAATTGTGAATTTTTTAGGGAAGTTAGACAAACAGGAAGAAGATTTAAAGGAAGGATTCACATAAGAGTCCTACAGGTTTTATGGAATCAAATGTCTGTGTAAAATGGAAACTTTGGTACTTAAAGCGACCTTATAAGAGTAGAGGAAGAGTGACTTTTTACACAGGCAGGACAAGGGGGAACTCTTTTAAACTAAAAGAGGACCGATTTAGATTGGATATTAGAAATTCTTTACTGTGAGGGTGGTGAGGCCCTGGCACAGGTTGCCCAGGGAAGCTGTGGATGCCCCATCCCTGGAAGTGTTTAAGGCCAAGTTGGACAGGGCTTTGAGTAACGTCTACTGGAAGGTGCCCTTCCCATGGGTTGGATCAAGATGATCTTCAAGGTCCCTTCCAATCGAAGCCATTCTGTGATGATTCTATGAAAGATGTAAATGAATGCCCCCCCTGAGAGAAAGGCTGCAGCACAGCTCCTGCTGTATTAACAGAAACAGGAAATACATGAGAAACACTCATACTGAATACTCCAAGAAGAGGAGAAGCCTCTGCTGGAGTTCATGTTATATGAGACACAGGCATGAGACACACCCACAGCTTTCACCCTTTGGTTTTAGATCCCCATCCCCAGAAATTACAATTCAATTTGAATTCAGCATTGTAAGGTAGTATCTGTGAACTGGAATACTTGCAGTACAATCAGGAAACTTAAGAGTGTTCTTATTTTGTTTAAAAGGCTTGTTTTTATCTGTTCTCTTAAAGGTTACACACAGAAGAAATAATTTGTTCTTAAATTTCTTAAAGTCAGGAAAAATGACTGAAATTTTATTTTCTTTTTAGTTAATGAATTTCAAAATAATATTTATTAGAGTTTTCCGAGGCAAATGGACAAGTTAGGCATGCATCTCCTGCTGATTTTCAGTGGGGACTCAACAATTCACTGTCATATTTTTTCTTTAAAAAATCTCCCCTACCGGTATGCAACTATTCATTTAGGCAGGACTGATTTTTTAGAGAAGGAGTGCCAGGACATTAACACAGCTCACAAATAACAGAGGGCTCAGCTGGGTGGTGAACTAGGTCCTGTCTCACCATGCCACAACCCTTTCACAACAGAGATAATCCCAGATTTAGGCATTCAGCACTAGGAGTGCAAACTTAAAAAATGCAGCTGGTGACTTTTTGCTTTATTCTTGTTTATCTCCTTCCCCTAAAAGTCTCTGGGCCAGCTAGAATTTCACAGCAAGGCCCCCTGCAGACAGTGGAAGCAAAGTAGTTGGTGGAGTCAGAAAATTTTGAAGAACCAGAATGATCTGATCTTTATTATTCATCCTCTTGTTTCATCCTTTGTTTCTGTTTTGGGAAGTGTCATCATCCTAGTACAGCATCTCTTAAAGGTCATCTGTGGAACTTCCCAGAATTTTAAGAGCCCTCAGCTTTCTCCAGTTCATCTGGTAACAAAAAGGTGGGATAGCACAGTGCTGTAGCTGCCCAGAGAAGGCCTGGGAAGGGAAGTGTGAGATGGACTCAGGTGTCCCAGCTGCTGCTGGGACCAGGAGTGTGGGTCCATATGCAGTGAGCCGGCTCTCCTACGTCCTGGCACTGGGGGCTGTGCCCTGGTCTTAACCTCAGCACAAGATCAGCAGCTGAACAGACTCTGGACCAGTGTTTTATTTCCTCTTTGCCTAAAACTGCCCTTTCTATGGGCTATAACCATGCAGTTCATTGCTTTGGAGAAACACACAGAAACTCAGGTTTAGCCGCAGGTTCCAAACTCAGTTATTGTTTTGAAGTTATTACTACAATCAACACCAAAAAACATATGGACTCAGATGCACTTCCCTGCTTTCCTCATTTTTGTGTGCTGTTTGGGATCCAGGCTTCTGCAGGTCTGGTTCTTTCTCAATCTTACTACCTATGATTTCTCTTAACACTTGGAAGCTTTTTACACTCCTCTCTGTCTGGATTTCTTTATCTCAGCTGGTCTTGAAGTCAGCATCCTTCTGCATTAAAGCACACTTCCATGTCCTGTTTCCTGCACACAGTGTCTTTCCCAGAATCCAGAGTCCCTTTGGCATCTTCATTTTTCAATTCTCTGCCATTGCTGTTATTCCCTCAATTGTCAGGTGACCTCAAGCAGATTCCAAAATTATCAAAGTCCCTACCTGATATCAGCAGCTTAGTTCTCCTCCCTTGCTATCCCTTAGGTGTTCATCATATTCAAGGAATGAGGTAGTAGCCTTCTCCTTGTCCATGGCTGTTGCAGTGGAACAGACTATTGGCAACATTTAATAACCCCTATGCAAAAGCATAAAAGTTTCTCTCCTCACCCCCTGTGGATTCTGGGACACTGTAAGCCAAAGGGAGCCAAGAAAGAAAAAGATTCCCTGCTCAGAGTGGATTTTGTAGCCTCTCAGACACGCAGAGAGAGTCCCCTGTAACAAGCAAAATTCACAAGCTGTATGTGGAGAGAGTGCCCAAATTGTCACTTAAGTGAACATGAAATTTTACAGTCTTTCCCTAGGAACGTATATTACTTAAAAAAAATAAAAATACTTTCCTCCTTATCAAGTATTATTCTTTACATTTACAGTTTGCCTGACGTACAGGAGTAATATTCCATGGTTTGCTACAACTTATAAGTTTATGACCCTTCTGTGGCAGATCAGACTAAACATAATTCATTCACAGCTACTTAGTGTTCTGGGAAATAAACCCCTGAACTTAAATAACTATGGTGTGACCTCTTTAAAATATTATTTATGGGTTAAGAACTATTAATATGTACATATCAAGATGTGCCAAAGGTTATAAAACAAACACTAGTCAGCAAACTGCACTGTTTACTGGCCGAGTCACTTGTGGCTTGCTTTCTCATTATGGTCCTACAAATATCTGTAAATGGAGGAAAATAAGACTTGGCTGCCTTGGTAATTAGAACGAAGCTGATGTTATGGACCTGTAAGGATTCAATAACTAATAATTCTCTGCCATAAACAGAATGCCAAACTATAGCTAAGCAATCCAGTTGAAATACATGGTGTTTTCCATTAAAAGAACATTGATTGCCACGAGGGTGCAGCCACTGTCACAATCGGCAGGGAAATGACAGCCCTTCATCTGCTGTTCATTCTGTAAATCAGGTGACTGAATTCAGGGAGAAAGCTCCAAGCATGTAGTGTACGGCTCCCAGAAGGGAATTTCAGGTTCTGGTTTTGATATCTACCAGTCCACAGGGGTTTGGGGAGCATGTGAGTGTGTATTCATTGCACTGCTTGTTCATGTGTAATCCAACTATATCAGAACACATCTTGTGCACAAGGCTCCTAAAATGTTTTACGGGCAGAGCTGTACAGACACATAGATCAGAAATGTTCATATGAGTCAAAACCACATAATATAATTTTATGCGAGAAATCTGTCGTGGTTTACTTCCCCTTCTCCTCACTCTCCCCCTCAATAATAATAATAATAATAATAATACCAACAAACAAGGTCTGAATGAAAAATTAACCATCAGCTCTATCTGGACAAGTATTATAACAGCCACATATAATGTCACAGGACAGCCCCTTCTGTTGCTTTTTCAGACAGGGAAGTTCCCCAGGAGTGTCAAAGGAGTTTAAATAATTTCTACGGTAAGGACAGAAGGAAGTACCTCCATACAGGTTTTCTTGGCTTTCAAATCAAGTCCAGCTCACAGAAATCACTTTCATCCAACTTGCTATTTAGACATCAGGGACAGTTTCATGCATGTAAGGTAAATACTGAGTAATTAGTATGGGGAAATAAGTAATTTTTCAGCCCTCTGAAGAGAGGGCTATTAACTCAGGGGAATTTTTTTTCTCCTTCTAGTACGAAAATACTGCATAGGAGAGCTGGTACCAAAACAGCAAACAGCCCTGTGGTGAGGACAATCCCTAGAGGAGGTGAAGACTCAGTTAAACTTGAGGTTCTCAAAAATGTGTGTCACATCCTGTGAGAATGCCTTGTCTGTTGACCCTGCTCTGACACTTACCAAAATCCCATCCTGGGCTGAACCAGCTTTCCCTCTGGGAGCTGGGTGGAAGCCAGCACCTTCCCCGTCAGAGGATTGTTTCACTGAAATGTTTCAATCCATTTTGTTCAACAGTTCTCTTCTGCCCTACTAGTTAATGATTCTTGTACTGTGTTTGCTGAGGGACCTCAGTCTGTTACACAGCTTAACATGTCCTTAATAATTTGATCCTATTACACCAGTGACATCCCTGCAACAACTCCAGATATTCACATAAACCACGATTTTCATTGGATTGAGGCTGTTGAAACATCCCAGTTTATTAGAAAGCAAAAACCAAGTCTTGCACCAATATGGTGCAGCATGGGAACAGGGAGTTTGCTCTCTGTAGCCAGGAGTTACCACTTCCTACAGAAGTGAGATGGAGTTGTATGAATTTCAGGATAATACCCCTTACCTGGATGAAAAACTGACTGTTAGCATGTGAGCCAAACAGCTTACAAAGCCCTTCTGAGTTTCCCTTAGAACATGGCAGGTGCAGACTTAACCACCAGTCTCCAGGAATATGCGAGATAGTGGAAGAGGCAGATCTTGAAGTGCTGGGTCTCAGGACACCACTTTCTCCCTCTTTGGCCTGTTTGCCTTCTTCCCTTATGCACTGTCTGTTCTGATTGCAAGTTCTGTGGGACAAGCTGTGTCCTTACTAGGTGTTCATCCAGTTCCTAGCACAGTGTAGTCCTGTGCTTATTTAATTCCTCTAGGGCACCGCTACAATGCAAATAATATTAGATATCTGAACATTTTTGCTCTCATATTTTTAATAAGATTAGATATGTGTTTTAAATGTCGGCCTTTGCAGGCCTCCTGTTTTTTTTTCCTTTACACCCCAGAGTAATTTTCAGCTTTGATTGCACAGGAGGCTTTAACATTTACATCCCTGGAAGAGGCTGGAGCTGTTAGTTGAAAGCACAGCCGTGTGCTGCTAAGTGCAGTCCCAGCCTGCCCAGGGGGCTGCTCTAACTAACCAGAATCAAATTAAAGCGCATCATAAAATTACAGCATGCTTTTCTGTAAAGTTTTATTTTTACTTTCCTGGGCCTGGCCCTCAGGTTTCATTAGGAGCAGCGCTCAGCAGAGGTCCCTGCAGGCTGAGGGTACCCTCTAGAGGAACAGGCCCTGGCAGCAGTGAAAAACAGGGATGCTCTGTCTTCCTTTTTTAGGGCTTTTTTAGGGCCAATGAGAAATCAGGGGAAATGAAATGCTGGCTCTGGCCCCTGTCCACCTGTGCACTTTACCTTGTGCAAGGGAGACAGGGTGCTGGTGGGTTTAGGTGTCATGTTTAAAGGGAGATGTGTGCTGCCTTAATCCTTCAAAAATCAGGGCTTTGCGGTCCTTGGGGCTTCTGGGAAAGGTGCAATACAAAGAGGGACACAACACTGTTCATCTTTCCTCCTGTGCAAAGCACTGGAAGAGAATCAGGTAGCTTGGAAAACACCTCTTAGATCATCAAGTCCAACCATTATCCCAGCACTCCCAAGCTCGCCACTAAACCACGTTCCTAAGTGCCACATCAAATAGTCTTTTGATAGCAGGGACAGTTATTCCACTGCTTCCCCAGACAGTTTTGGAAGGCTTGACCACTCTTTCAGCAAAGAAATTGTTCCTCATACCCAATCTAGACCTCCTCTGGTGCAATATGAGGCCATTTTCTCTCATCCTATTCCTTGTTACTTGGGAGAAGAGACCAACTCCCATCTGTTTACAACCTCCTTTCAGGCAGTTGTAGAGAGTTGTTCAGTAGAGAGTGATAAGGTCCCCTGTTTAGCCTCAAACTAAAGATCTCCAGCTCCTTCAGCCACTCCTCATCAGCCTTTTTCTCCAGCCCTTCCCCATCTCTGTTGTCTGTCTCTGGACAGAATCCAGCACCTCAGCACCTTTCCTGTAATGAGGGGCCCAAAACTGAAAACAGGATTTGAAGTGTGGCCAGGGTGGTACAATGGCCTCAAGGCTTGTTCTCCAGGCTTACAGGATCATGCAGGCTGAGCAAGACACTCATGTTGTCAGTTTTCTTCTGGCTGGACCTGCTGGGAAAATTGCTGCCTCTGTCCGTGGAAGGGGTAGGTCTTCCTGAAATGAGGCCCCACATCATGGGAAGCAAAGAAGTCCTTTGGTGTCCAACTTTTTGCAGTTTTTCCCTCTTCATAGGGACCTAGTCCAGCAATGAGCTCAGCTTCCAGGCTCCTGTGTGTCAGTGCTACACCCCTAACATAAATTTGCCTGGCTGATCTGCCCAGCTGGGGAGCAGGCATGTTCTTTACATTCAAATCTCAGCACTCTCCAGTCCAATCTGACTGTTTCTCCGCTCCCAAACAATTCTCTTCTGGGAAGAGTGACTTCTGTAAGCAATACAAGGGCATTGCCAACCCAGCTGGTTTCTTGAAGAATTATGGAAAAGCTTGCAATATGTAATGACAGCACAATGTGTATGCAAAATGATGCTCCCATTCCATTCTCCCATTGCAAATGCCTAAGCTTTATATTCCTGTTGCCTTGCCTCATGGCGGTACTTCACTGGCTCTCACGTGGTTTGAAAACAAAAGAGGCAGCTCCATCTAGAGGTCTGTGATTAGGCAGGAAAACCTGGTTTTCATAGTTCTGCACTTAGGGGTTTCTGTTTGATGCAGTGTTGTGTACGTGGGAGTCATGGTGGCTTTACCTTCCGATTTCAAAATGCTTTTAAAGTTCCAAGATTTTTGGAGCAGGGCCTTGAGCATTTGTATGTGTAGTTTGCTGCCTATGGGCAGAGTTTGGGACAGAAACAGGGTGGGCAGGGAGGTCCTGACCATTGTTTCTCCCTGATTTTTTCAGACATCCCAGAATTTCTCAGTGCAATATGAGAGAGGACTGCACTCGAGCCTACGCTGGTATTTTCTGGTTTCAGACACACTGGTATTTTCTGATTCCAAAGGAGGGACGAGTACCACTGTGGTAGCCACTACGGAGTGGGGATGGGGACATGCTGGTAGCTTTTACTCATAGATGCATACCAACAAAAGGGTTTCTTTAAGTAATTAGGAATCTAACAGTTTGATTCAAAGCTTGGGATGGTATATTTGTATCTCAGAGCTCTCACAGCACTGAGATCTTAAAGATCTCGATAAAAGTGCATGCACAGCATATTTTTTCTTACACTAACGAATAAAGCATAAACACAGAGACACATCCACTGCACAGCATATCCCAGAGTGCAGGCCTCGCACAGTGCTGCATTTGTATGCTGTTTTGGTTCTGAACCAAGAGGAGAGTTCTTTATAATGGACTGAAGAATAAAAATCAATCCTTAGGTAGAATTTAAAGGTTAGTAATGCTCAATTATGGGTTTCTTTTTCGTCTAATGACCTCGTCCAGGTAATTGTTCCCTTCTATCTTTGAGCATCCTTCATCACCATTACATTCTCTATAATGTGTTCACCTCAGAATACTTGTAAGTTCATTCAAACTTACCCTTTTCTGCTGTCTTTTCTACTTCCATCTGTACCATCAGTATTAGAGATCTGGTGGTTACTAGAAAACATACAGATAAATAGAAATTATTGGTCAGTGTTGACATTTCAGTGGAACAGTGTATAGCATTTGAGGTGAAAAAAGAATATGCAGTTCTTGGCAGATGAGACTTCATTTTAATGAGAAAAAGAAATTAAATGAGAGACAGGGCAGGAAACTGATAGATAAGGCTCATTCTCCACTGAAAAAAGAACTTCGAGGGGTTGTTGACCCTTTGTCAGAATTA
The DNA here is from genome assembly GCA_036023395.1 of Myiotriccus ornatus. Taxonomy (NCBI): domain Eukaryota; kingdom Metazoa; phylum Chordata; class Aves; order Passeriformes; family Tyrannidae; genus Myiotriccus; species Myiotriccus ornatus. The sequence goes on along the minus strand of JAYRBT010000177.1, from coordinate 58,593,784 downwards.
AAGGAGTCAACTCAGTTAGGTATAATTAGCATTAGTCTGAAACATGCAGTCATAATAGTCTCATAACATTAATATATTTTTTTCCTCCTCTTCAGCTTACTTGCTGTTAAATAATATCTACAATTGTTTTAACACAGATTATAGTTCTGTCTTTGGAAGACTTAAAAAATTGCAAAGTTAAACTATTCAGGAAAAGAACAACATCCTACTTCTTAAGGAATAATATGAATATTAGATAAACATTTCTAGAGAACATTGGGAATGCCAGTTCATAAACAGATCTCTGGTAACCACTGCAGGGGATTTGCTTACCAATCTCTCCATCATTTGCTGTTTCACCTGTTCCAGTTTCAAGGCTCAGTCTCCATCTGAAATACACCCACATACTGATGCAGTGATGGGCCCTGGTCTGGCTCACTACTCTGAATCTTAGCATAACTTCCTAATTAACTTTATTTTTAAATGAACTAAATGTGAAGCAGTTACCACATTCATGTAGGGCTCATAAGCTGGGCTTGGGCAGCAGCTCCTGACCAAGATAGTATGGAAAGCACAAACAAAGATATTTCATGAATGGAAGGACCAGCCTGTCAGTGTTCTGTGGCTGGCTGTACCAGCAAATCACAGAATCACTGAACCTTTTGGGTTGGAAAGAACCTTTAAAGACCAATCCCCATGCAGTGAGCGGGGACATCTTTATACTAAATCAGGTTGCTCAGAGTCCTGTCCAAACTGACCTTGAATGTTTCTAGGGATTGGGCATCCACTGCCTTTCTGGACAACCTGTACCAGTGTTTCACCACCCTCACTGTAAAAAATTGCTTCCTTATACTGAATCTAAATCAACCATCTTTTAGTTTAAAACCATTACTGTTATCTTACTGCAATGCAGTCTACTAAAAAGTCTTTTTCCATCTTTCTTACAAGCCTCCTCTAAATACTGAAAGGTCTTCCTGGAGCCTTCTCTTTTCTGGGCTGAAGAACCCTCTCACAGCAGAGGTGCTCCAGCTGTCTGAGCATCTTTGTGGCCTCCTCTGGACCAACTCCAATAGGTCCATGTCTTTCCTGTGCTGAGGATCTCAGAGCTGGATGCAGCATTCCAGGTGAGCTCCCACGAGAGCAGAGGGGCAGAATCACCTCCTTCGACCTGCTGGTCACTCCGCTTTTTGATGCAGCCCAGGATGTGATTTACTTTCTGGGCTGGAAGCGCACACTGACGAGTCATATCCAGCTTTTCACCCACCAGCACCCCCAAGTTCTTCTTGGCAGGGCTGCTCTCAATCCATTCATCCCCCAGCCAGTACTGATATCAGGGTTTGCCACAACCCAACTGCAGCACGAGCACTTGGTCTTGTTGAGCCTCATGACGTTCCCAGGGGCCCATTTCTCAAGCTTGTCCAGGTCCCTCTGGATGGGATCCTCTCCCTCAAACAATCATAATGTGCTTTCAACTTGAATGTTGGATTCCAGTGAATTAGAAATAAAGAATCATGAATGAAGCAGAAGATTCTACAGCCTCCTACGCACACAATAATGCATCTTTACTTAAATCCCATTATTATATATGTGGGTGAAAGGTATGTGTGTGAAAGGTGCTGCCCAACAGAAAGATACAGAAAAATCAGAAGAGCAGAGATCACTGCAGATACCTGATGCCACAGAGATCCCTGGTTTAGAGGAGAGGTTTGTTGGGCTCAGAGGGACTGGCAGGAGGGGCTGGCATGTGAACTGACTATCCACATAGATGGCTTGAACCCATTTTTGATTGTGTCCGTCATGTTCGGGAATAAGTGAGAAACTAAATTATAAATAATAGGGCAAGACTGCTGAGAAAGAAATAAATCCCAGTAAACCAGAACAATCAGTTTGTTCTCTAGTGTTTCCTGTACAAGTAATAAAATCTAATAATTGAGTTGCTGTTAACAGTTAATGACCACTGCATTTGTTAATGGACCCAGACAAATGAGAGCAGTTGAAAACAACAAACAGACCATTAGCTGTATTAATGGTTGGCTTGTAGGAGTTAGGGCTCTTATAAACTATATTCTGCAGTTTATAATACCAGCACTTTATAAAATGACCTGGTGTTTTCCAAAAAAAAAAAAAATAATAAGGATCTGGTGAGCTCCAATGTAGTAGTGCAAAATAAGTATGCATGGTAACTAAGAAAAGCTGATATTAGGCTAAAATCTCTTTTTCTAGTTTGTATTGGAATAAATCAGGATCAACAGCAGACACACAAATCTTGTATGGCTTAAATGAGTGGCAATTCTGCTTTTGATTTCAGTGAGTTTGCAATTGATCCTGTAATTATTATCATTAGAGAGGAACTGGATCTTTTTTTTTACCCCCTAGACCACAAATGATTCCACACATGGGATATTCAGTCCTTAGCAGCTGTCATTATTTAGAGGTTTAACAAGCACTCTTATAGAAAGAACTATAAAACGGAAGTGGTATAAATAGACTAAAATTAATACAGGAACAAAATAGAGTTAGTTTCTGCTTCACTTGCCTCTACAGCTCTTTGAATTTTTGTATTTTTACAGTATATTTAGCTGCAGTTTCATTTACAAGAAGTGTCAGTAGCATTTTTTCAATGGTTGTTATGAAAGCCAAAGTTTTTCCCTCACTTTACAGACTGACTGCTGAATGTAACCAGTGTCTGGCAGAAATTTGAAGTGGAACAATTAAGCATTTGCTCTTAACTTGCCAAATGAGGACGATACTAAATTATTACAGAATCATAGGTTACTGAAGAAGGGAATAATGCACACTTCAGTAGGAAAAAGGCTCTAATTTGTGTATAGCTGTAGTGTGAGATGAGGCCAGGTTTAAATCATAAACTTACAACAGAGCTTGGACAAATTCTTTGGCTTTGTTTGTGGAGCTGAATTGCTAGTTTTCCAGTCAGACCCCCAGAAACATAAGAGAGAAGTTGCATAAACTTATCCTTGTGGTTACTGTGACCTGAAGGAAGAATGCAGGAGTAAACTCAGAGAGTTGTTCCAATCTATGGCCATTCATCCAGCTGCAGGGAATAGTGCCTAAGTCAGTCTAAAGAGGTGTCACTCTGCAGTTTTTACTTAGATATGGAAATTACAATCTGGGGGAACACAATAGGCTCACTGGGTTCTTCCTAGATTCATCATACCTCAGCCATGCTGTTCCATGTCCTCGCTCTGTTGATTCCTCTCAGCTGGCAATTTGTGGTTTAAGAAGTTCCTGAGCCAGGGTTTATCTTATGGTCAGTAGCCACTAGTAAGTCTATCCTCCATAAATATCTAGTCCTTTATGAGGTCACTTATATTTCTGCCCCCCATTTTTGGCAATGAATTCTAAATTATTTTGTGAAAAGGTGTTTGCTTCTGTAGGTTTTAAACCTGTGACCTCAAAATTTCTGTAAGTGCCCTTTAGGTCTTGGCTGGGAAAGAATGAAAAATCCTTTCCCGTTCATCCAGTTCATATGGTTTACGACCGTACAGATGTCTCTCACATTTTCCTCTTCAGTCATTCCTTCCCAGACCCAGAAATCTTAAGCTAGAAATTCTCTCTCCCTTCTCAACCATGTTTTATGGCTTTCATTACCTTCATCATATTTTTCTCTGTGTTTCCTAGTTCTACTCTGCAGTTTTTCAGATGCAGGGAGAAGTGGGCTTACACATAATAAATGTTATGGGTGTATCATTTATAAAGTGCCTGAGTGACAGTTTTGGCATTGCTGTCAGTTCTGTTTCTAATCATTACCAATAGTCTATTTGTCCTTTTGATTGCTGGTGAGCACTAACCTGTTTTATTCCAGGGGGTTCTCTACCACTATACTAAAATCTTCTCTCAGAGTGGCATCTTATCAAATCTGCTTGTTTATCCTGTAATTTACCCACAATTCGGATTTCATTGCCTCCTGTGCTTTATTTTCTATTTGTTGTCATTGCATGTCTTTGGGCACGCTGCTGCTCAGGCGCATCAGATTTGTTCATTCTTCTCAGTGGGTTTCTGGAACAACTCTGTGTCATCAGCCGACTGCTCGGGAAACCATCCAGCTTGGCAGGCAGCACTGGGAAAAGCCCAGCCTACCTGAACCCTGGAGGGCACAGAATGAATCACTGTGCCATGCCTGGAGCTCAGTCTCTGAGGTGCTGCAGAGGAAGAGAAGGGCTCCCCGAGCAGTGCAGGGATGATCAGTGCTGTCATCAGCAGATGGTGCTGCTGCATGCAGCCTCCCATGGTCATTGTGTGTAGGGACGTTTTGATTCCTGGAAGAAAATACTGAACTGGGGATGGTTTTCCACTGTGCAGATGGCTGGAGGGTAGGAAGGGTATGTTCTGACTTTGTCACTCCTCAGTTCTCTTTGAGAACAGGACATTTGGGCTTTGGCTGGGAGTTCAGAATAGGGGTGTGTTCAGATGCTGTTTGCGGTGATCTGTTCCAGAATGTTCCAGTGTTTGAGTGGATAAACAAAATCAATTAGATTCACATCATATGCATCTACATGACTGATTTATTCTCCAGTAGAAAACTGGCCAGCAATGGGTATTGCTGCTCATCAGAAATACATACAGCTTGCCTTGTTTTTTCCATAAGTTTTACAATATTTGCTGTTTTTTTTTTAAAGTCCAGGTGCAGAATCATGCTGTCACATGAGACTCCAATGCAGGAAGAGCCAACGAGCAGCACGTTTGGGTGCAAAGCCTTCCAAGCCTTTCCTAAGGCCAAGGATACACCAAGTTCAGCCAAGACCAGAGAGAAGGACTCTCCACAATGCCTGGCCCACACAACCCAGCTCTGCACTGGCCGTGGCCCAGAGCACCTTCCAAAAAGCAAGAGGCAAAGGAATACTGACATGAATGAAAAAGCTCAGAGACATAAGATAGAATAAGGGTATGGATAAAGGCCTTTTACCTTACAGCTCTCCATGAGAGCTTTGGGGCTCTTAAGTGGACAGAGGCGCTCCTGCTCAGACCTCTGCTGAAAGGTGGGTAAGAGACCCTGCTGGCAGCTACTTGGGTTGGTTTCTGCAGGTACAGGCAGAAGCCAAGCCTGCTCTTCACAGCCTTCCCACTTCCCCTGCCCCTCTCCCAAGTGCCATGGGACACACGGTGTGAAAGGACCAACGAGAGCCAGAGGGAGACATTTGGAGCTACCTCAGCGAGAACTCTCTGGGAAGCACTTCCCTTAAGAAGCAAGCCCCTTGCCTGCAGAGGGATGACCCAAATGTGTAGTTTCCTTGGGGAATGCCAGCATACACTTAAGAAAGGCTGGCAAGGCTGAATTCCTTCCAGTCCTTTGAGAACAGGCACTCCAGCTCTAGCTGCTATTGTTCGCAGTGTATTCTGCAGGTTCAGACTAGTGGCCTTCAGTGTGTCCATCCAGATCTTGAAGTGCACTTCATGTTGTGGCAGTGGCCCTTCAGGACAGGGCCCTTTGCAGCCTGAAGTGTCCTTGTCCCTGCGTGTGTGTGCCCAGGGCACAAAGGAGTAAAAGCAAGGCAGGATCGGCCCGTGAGCTGCAGGGCTGAGGGTCTGTGCCTTTTGAGGAGGGCTGAGGGTCTGTGCCACAAAGATGGAGCTCAGGTGGAGAAAGCAAATGTTTATTAACTTAAGGGGAAGGGGAGGGATGAACTTTCTTAACCTAAGGGGAAAGGGGAGGGATGAACTTTCTTAACCTAAGAGGAAGGGGAGGGATGAAGTTTTCTTAACCTAAAGGGAAGGGGAGGGATG
>JAYRBT010000177.1:58560134-58585311 GCA_036023395.1 Myiotriccus ornatus | reverse complement strand
ATGCCCTGCAGGTGTTGTGTGTGAGACAGTCAGTGCTGTGATTGAGTGTGGGACAGAAGGGCCCCAGCCCAGCTCCAATGGCTGAGCTGAGGTGCTGCCTCAGGCAGAGCAGGGTTGCCGGGGGTTTGCTCAGTGGGTGCGTGCCCAGCTTCTCAGGCTGGCTGTGCCACTGGAGAGCAAGTGCTCCTGGGACTTTTGCTAAAGCAGCTGTAAATACGGCCCAGAGCTCTACGGAGAAGGCAAAGGAGGGAACTCAGGAGAGTGAGCTTTGGTTTTGAGGTTTTTCTTCATGTTTGCTTTGCTGGGGGTGTTTCCTCTTTGCTGTTGAGAGAGGCCCTGTCCTCTTCGGAGGCTGGAATCGTGGTTGTGCTGGGGCTGATTCTGTGTGGGATTGGACTGCTGTGCTGCAGAGGTGGTGGCCTTATTTGCTTGACTAAAATATCTATTGTCACACTGCTGCAGTATGGATCGCTGCATGTTTCTTTCATTTCAGGTGCTGTTTCTTTCCTTTCCTCCATGCTGCAGTGCTGATATTTAGGGCTGATGCAGTCTGCAATAGTCATCTGGTCCTTGGTGAGGGAAAAGTTTCTCAGCCTTGCTGGATAGACATGTGTTTTATGAACTCCTGTACCTGTGAGTTGATGGGTGCAATGGAGTAAAAAATCAGTGAGTTTTTTGAATTAGACTGATCTAAACTGATGTTGTATCTTGGCACACAGACAGAGGCTAAGAGCTGCTCTCCTCTCTAGTTAATGTCTGGAAATTACAGCTGATCTGGATTTGCTGGGGACTGAACAAGTGTTGTCTTCTGTTCCCTTTCTCCTCTCCCCTCCCTTTTGATTTGTGTCTTTAGCGTCTCGCGTAGCGTGCAGCAAGGGTCACATGATGACAGGGAACAGCATTTTGCCCTCATAATTGAATATGCCTTCATAAATGCAACAAGGCTGTCACGGATGTTTGTGTATCAGAAGGATAGGAAATGCTGGTTTCTACTAACTCAAGATTCATGAACTGCTGGCACAATACAAAACACCACAAGGAACTGTAGATTATTCGCAACACCTATGGTCTGAAGTCTGCCTTTTCCATGCACAAAACAAAAGCACAAATCGGCAAGGAGTGAATAAAATGTGGAGAAAATTGGTGAATCCCCAACATTTAACCTGGTTTATGCTTCCTTAACTGTGCACAATTTTTGATTTTGATTTGAAATAGAACTTTTGTGTTTACTTTTCAGAAACAAAGATAACAGTATATTGGGAATCTCCAAATGATTGATAACAGCCAAACAGGGCAGGGCAGTTTGCCTCCTTTGCTCCCTGAGCTCTCCTCTGAGAAGAGCAGAGCTGCTTGGGATGCCTGTGCAGTCCCTCAGCTCATCCTCTGGCCTGAAAGTTTTGATGTCAGTTCTTAGGCTCATGCTGCTATGTTTATAAACATGGTTTTTCTTCTGCTGGAAAAAGGGAATGGTTAGTTGTAGCTTGGTCACCACCTCTGTGAGATCTGTAGGAAGTATCAGTGAGAGGCAAAGAGGAGCAGTTGGTGTATAAGCATTGGTGCTTCCCAGATGACTTGCAGGTACCTCACTGCAATTATGGCCCTGAACACTTATGCAGATGAGTAAGTGTATGGACATGAGCTGTCTCATCAGTAATGCTTATACACCTGAGTCATACCACTGGTTCAGGGACAGGGTTCTCTGTTCATGGTTTGCATTAAAATCCATGTTTCAGAGATTCTTCAAAAGTCATCCTTTTTCTTCCAACCATTTTAGTTGTTTTCTGAAGCGTTTCTAGTAAACACATTAACACGGTCTGGATGTTTTCTAATTTGTATATCAGTTGTTAAACACATTTGTCTAAGTTTCCACTAATCAAACATTTAAGATCTTACTAACTTCAAGATCTTTATTCTGTTTCCCATTTCTTATATTTACTTGTCGAGTCGCGGCACGGTAGTTTTTATTAATATTGTCAAATAAATGCCATCTAGCCTTCAGTATGCTTTAGTGTAGTCCAAACAGAGAGCGATCTCTCTGGTGCTATGTTCTCTCTGGGAGGCATTTGCCTGTGTGGGTGTGAAATTGTGCAAACCTGAATGGTAGCATTTCACGCAGGTGCGCATGACCAGGTGCAGGGCAGGAGAGAACTAAGCTGGCTGCTATCCGAAAGCTCTTATGCTATGATTTACATTGGGGTTGAAACTTGCCTTTTAAAGCATTTAGGTTTGCACTAGCATGTGCTAAGATCTTTTCACTCAGCAGGTAAATGCATCTCTAAAAGTTATTATCTGCTGTTTAGGTGCCTCTGAGTGCAGCGTAGGAAGCAGTCGTAGGTCAGTGAAACAACATAAATAAGTTGGAGTACTGAGTGTAGCTGAAAGGGGAGATGTTTGCAATACATAGGATTATTCCTATGAGTTTTATGTAGTAGTTAGTAATTTTTAACCTGGGGGAAACACTGTTTACAGATACTGAATGGCATTGTTATTGGGGAATTATTTAGTCACAATTGTAAAAATTGTTAGTCTCTAGGCAGAGTTGTCATAAATTCTAGGACTTTAACAAGGATTGTAAATTAAACCTTGATCTTGAAGTAGCACATCATCAGAGTACACTGAAGAAAATCACATAACAGATGGGCTATAAGATTAATGAGCCCTTCGCAACTTCCTGATGAGTTTGTTATGATTTGTTCATGTGTGCAGGAAGAGATTAAGACAAATAATTCTCGTGCATTCCTTCACTTAAGCTCTTCTGCCTGTACCCTTCCCTATGATTTTTTTTCATAAAGAATTGTGTTTTACCCATGTTTATATACAATTGTGTTTGCTGAACATTACCTTGAGGAGTTAAAGGAAAAGGCAGCTTCTCCAGAGCATCACGACTGTGGCAGAGAGCCAGGATGCTGCAGGTCAAATATGATATAGTCGTTGCTTGTTTTGACTCTTACTTGGCTGCAGTGTTCTCCAGGTGAGCAAAACTTTCTTCAGGAGCCAAAATACTTCATAGCTCTTGACAGAGGATTTTGTGGTGCAGTATTTTTATGTCTGCATCAACCAATGCCTACCTGTAGAGATGGACCGCAGCTTGTAGAACTGGCAATAAACGGTGTCTCCTTCCATAGAGCAGGAGGAGGCTGAGATAAAGAGCAGTGCTAATCTGTCCATATGATTTCTAGTTCCATGGACACAACAACCATCTATGTATGTAGTACAGATCTCTGATTTGTGTGAAGGTCACACTGCACATTAATAGCAAACTAGGCTTCAGTAAAATAAGATCCTTCCCTATTTCTTGATAAGTTGTTTCTGTAATTATTATTACTGAAAGTTACTATGTTTAGTATGTTTATGTTCTGTAATTATTATTACTGCAGTTATTATGTTTAGTAGGACTAGTGGAGAGAAAGACCCACTGCAGGATGTAAGGTGGGTTTGAAAGCTACTGTAATTTCAGCTTTCTTTCTTTCCTTTAGCATACACTTGTCCTTTGGCCCTATGAACAGACTCTTCAGAATGCCAGCAGAGGCCCCTGCACCATGGCTACCTGAGAGTGCCCTGCAGCTTAAAAGAAAGGCTGTAATAACTAAAAGAAAAGTTGTTGCTATTTGTCAGGTATTAAATAATCCATGGGTGTGTGATGCTAATAACAGTTGTACTGATCAGGGCAGATGAGAACATCTAGAGCTGACTGACATGAAGGTCTGCACACTTACTGCCCTGTTTCAGCATCAAAAGTTGAGCTATTTGGAGTCCTGTTTCCTGCTCTTCCCCAGTAAATGGCCTGTCTGGAACTGTGAGCACCCTTGGAGAACATAGGCATTTTGCTTGGGAGTGTGTTTGGCTGGAAAGATTTGGTCAAAGCATGAGAAGAACTAGTTTCCAGTGATTGGAACCACTAGGGGTCCATGGGACTGGAGTCCCTGTCTTGGCTTTGCAGTGGGTGCAGCAAGATGTGGGTTTGCCTGTCCTTCAGGTACCTGGGTGCCTGGTCCTGCTGTGGTAATGGCTCTTTAGAGAGTTCCTTAGTCTGTTTTTCCGCAGCTGTGTCTCAAGAGCTGTTGCTTTGATGTTCTTGGAGTTGGGAAGGTCTGTGGGAACACTGGAGAGGTGTGTGTGAGAGGAGCATGCTTCACTCAGTGCAGTTTGGGTGAGATAGTCTGTGCAAGGATCATCACATCACTTTTCCTAGCTGTGAGCATCCACTGAGCCAAAAGCTGAACCCAACCCCTCTGCAGGGTACTCAGGCCCTTTGGCTTTGCAGCTTGGTGGGCACGTAGGTTTGGGGCATATGGGCAGTGAAGTGTTTCTATCCTCTTCAAAGACGCTGGCAATCGCTGCATTCGCCTGGGACTGTGGCTGAGGAGGGGGAGAATTCTGTGCCTGGGGAAGAACAGGAGTCCTGGGTGTGCAGGGTAGAGCAGGACAGAGTCCAGGTGCTGCAGTGACCCAGAGAGAAATGGTCTGATGGGGACTGCAGTGGCGGTCACTTCAAGGTCAATCTGCATGTGAGGGATGATGTATTCAAGTACTCTGTCCTTGAATACATCTCTCTGGGGCTCCCAAGGTGGTCATGAACCTGTTGGAACAAGTCCAAAGGCAGCCACAAAGATACTCAAAGGGCTTTTTCAGTTGGGGTTTTTCAGCTTGGAGAAGAGAAGGCTCCAGGGAAACGTCAGAGCACCTCCCAGTACCTAGAGGGGCTGCAAGAAACCTGGAGGGGGACTTTGGACAAGGGCATGGAGTGACAGGACAAAGGGTAATGGCTTTAAACTGAAAGGGGAGAGTTTTAGATTGGATATAAGGAAGAAGTTTTATATGATGAGGGTGGTAAAACACTGACAGAGGTGGCTCAAAGAAGTTGTGGATGCCCCATCCCTGGAAGTGTTCAAAACCAGGCTGGATGGGGCTTGGAGCAATTAGTCAAGTGGAAAGTGTCCCTGACCACGGTGTTGGGGGGTGGAAGGAGGTGGTCTTTAAAGTCCCTTCCAACCCAAACCGTTCTGTGATTCTATGAAGCCCTTGTTGATGTGGTTTGCTGAAGTGGGGGCATTCACCCTGATGTCAGGGATACCTATATATTCCTGCTGCTGGAGTTGCCACTTAATTACCTGCAAGCCCCAGTTAGAGGGAGAAGAAGCAGCCAAGGGCTGATGCCCACATTGCCTTCAGCAGCATTGGTCACGGTAGAAGCTCATGAGAAGGTGTTTGCGGACCTTCTGCAACCCCAGCCCTGGGCTTGCTCTTTTCAGAGAGACTGCGTGTGGAGGAGGAGGGGACAGTGGGGTGACCACAGCACGACTGAGCCCAGCACCCCAGGAAGCTCTGTCCCCAGCCCTGTGCCCCACGGCCTCGCCTCACTCAGTTCTTGGTTTATATTTAGCTTTTTCCACAGGTCTTTCAGTAAAGCACATTTTACCTAGACTGTCAGAGGATTTCTGTTTGGAGTATTTTCTGAGTAATGATTTGGTTTCTGGCCATTTTGAGCTTATTGGCAATAAACCCTGCAGAACGGATTGTCAGGGGGGCCATTTAAGCTATTGAAATGCCATTAGAAAGTCTACTGATTTACAGGGTAATTCAATATGAAAAACATATCCCTTACTGAAGTGAATAAGACTCCCACCCTTTCTTCACAAACTATCAAAGCTCCTTTGATGTTTTAGGCTGGATTGTAGCTATTGTGCTTTGCTAATGCAATCGGGAAATCGGGGACCTTTTGTGTAACCATGGAGAAAAAGACGAACAGAAGAGTTTCCATGTGAAACGAGTTACTGGAAGCTTTTCTAAAGGACTCTGGATCAACCATCGCACCTTTTTGCCTCCCAGATCTCATCCTATTTAGGCATGCAGGTAATACATGTCATACCATGCTGCAAACTTAATTTCTTCTTGAGACAGTGAGCAATCTTTGCTCTGATTGCTTGTTCCACCCCTGCCTTACTTGTGAGGTGACCCAGGCTGGAGTTCTGGATAATTAACCTGGTGCTGTATCCTGGTGGAGCTTACCAGGTGGTTGCTCCTCTCCCAAGCCATGCCCTTGTGCTGATACAAGATCTCTGGATGGTTGTGAGGGAAAACAACTTGCTTTATAATAATTATATCAAAGATAACTAATGTATATCTAAAGCAAAGCGCATCTTGAAGCGTCCAATTAACGTTGCTAAGCCACTTAGGGTAAGACAGACAAGCTACTTAAATTTCTGCAATGGCAATGATATTTTTTTATGCTTTGATATCTTGAGTTGTTCTCATCACTCAGGGAGGTCACTTGCTGAGCAAACCATCCTGCTTTTTTTTGGGAGCCAGCACCATGAACAGGTGTAAGCCAGATTTTGTTGTGTTAGAGCAATGCCGTGCAGGAGCAAGCATTTCTCAGCGGTTCTGATGCTCCAGATATTCAGTGTCTGTCCTGGGCCCAAGGTGATGGAAAAAAATGCTCTTTCACTACCCCGACCTTGTGATCTCTTGTGCCCTTGTTGTGCTAGACCAGAGGCATCTAATCGATGGCCAGATCTATCCCACAGCTGCCAGAGCAGTCTGACCGGCTGATGGCCCCGCTCCCTGCTCTGCTCTTTCCTGGGGCTCCTCCAGTGTGGGGCCGGGGGCAGGTTGCAGGCAGAAGACTTGCTCTGGCAACTGCCAGTTTTGGGCTGCTGTCTTTCTTTGTGGCACCCACTGCATCTCCAGAAAGACTTGTGCTCTCTAGCCCAGCAGTGATCTGTGTCCTGATGGAGGGATGCAGTCCTCAACACGAACAGAGAGAGATAGGGGATGCCTGTGTCTTGTCTGACAGGTAGATGTCACACCCAGGGTTGTCTCCTCTGAGTGCCACCTTGCAAAGCAGTGAAGCCCAGCCTGGGGAAGATGGCAATCCTGGGCTGTACAGCCTCGGGGTGTTCGGGGTGTCAGGTCTGGGATAAGATTTCTGCTTGTCTGCTGGCCCTCCATGTCACTGGATGGGAATTTCTGTGCTCCATCAAATGATGTGGTCCTGCCCTTTGGCAGCTCACACTGCAGGAAGAGCCAGCTGCTGTGACTGTGCTTACCCAGGAGCTTTGCCAATACAAAAAAATGTTGGCAGGGGAGGAGGGAGGGAGTGGAGTGTGAATCTATAGATGACATTGCATAAGGACTTTTTCTTGGTGTTCACCTGCCCAGTTTTGTAAGTATTGAATTTCATGAGTGAGTTGATTGTATTTGCTTCAGTGGTACGGTGGCAGCTCTCCAGACTCCTTCTAGGAGAGTTCTCTTTGCTGTGGAACAGGCAGGAGATGAAATACTGGTGAAGAAAAACAAGTTGGGCAGCTTGAGTAGCTGACTTGAGCGTGTGAGGTGGGAGATAGATGATTTATTCTGTTTTTTCAACCAACATGAGAATGCTGTTTAGGCATAAGTGGAATTTCTTTTTTATTTTGTGTTTTGTGGTTTGATTTTTTTTTTTACTTTTTTATTGCAATACAGATATTTCTGTCAAAAGGAGAAGAGGAGGTCCATGCAAGTCACATTTCTAAACATGTGATTTGCTGTATGAGTATCGCATGTCTGCTGTATGTTTTAAAAGAAATTCATAAAACCATTTGCAGCGTGAAATCACTTGACAGATCAGTAGAGTCCTGTAATCTCTCAGATGGAGGCGAGTGAGGGAGAGGATGTGAGAAACAGGCTATGTGGCTATGCTGTCCCAGGACATTACACATAATGGCAAGAATTACAGTGACAGATTATCTGACAATGTGCATCTAGAGGCTGAGGAGAGGTTTGAGGTGGTAGTTCCATATCTAACAGTGGGGTGTTTTTCCTGCCTTTGTCTCATATGTTCTATGCCATCCATCCTTAGACAGGATTTTGACTTGCCAGGTCGTATCATTTAGTTTGAGAAAGCAACTCATACTTCCCTGCAGCACCTCTGGTTTCTAGCCCTCTCTCTAGCCTGCTCTGTGGTTATGTTTTGCCTTTGCTTGTTTCTTATTTTTTTCTTAGTTCCTTGTCATTAGTCTCCATTTTAGCATAACACTGTCTTTTGTGTTTTTTCTCGAGTAAATTTTATTTTACTCTCACGTAAGCAAGACGCCACTTGTAAATTAAAGTCTTCATATAAATCCCCACCTGCTGTAGTGTCTTAAACCAACTGTGATAGCAATGGGGTCTTAGTTTGGGAGTCCTTTCGTTGTTTCATATAGAAAATATTTGCCATCATTCACAGTTTTATAGATCCTGTAGTAGGTTCAAGCAGGGACCGGTTGTAACTATGCGGAGCGCTTTGGGTGTGAGTCAGAGAGAGTCGTGCACTGTCAGGAAGATCATTTAGGGTTGTGTCAGTCTGCTGGGGCTGGCTCCATGGTTGGGATAGGAAGGAGGGTGACAGTTTTACTATGACAGTAAAAATCAGCCCACAGCATGGGATGTCTGTGCTCCAAAGTGCTTTTATCTGACAACATAGTTGCAAATCAATGCTGTCTCTGATACTGTTGGAGCTGGGTTGGCGGCATGCGAGTTAGTTCCTAGAGGGATTCTCTCTCCACCTAGTCTGGTCAGTGTGCTCATCCCTTGCTAAATGTATTCAATTCTGGGCTTTGTTCCTTCACAATAATGAAGGTTGTCTGAATCAAGAATGGCTAATGAAAGACTAGCTTATCCTGTTTGAATTCCTACTTTGTCCTGCATTTATTTTCCTTGGTAAACAAGGCTATATAGCTTGTTAGCCCTTTCCCCAGGATTGAAGAGCACAGGAAAAATGCAGTCCTAAGTAACGAAATTTGGGAATTGATTTACTGCATGTTTCCTTCTATCTCATATCCTTTAATTCTTTTAAATTTTAAGTGCTGTAAATCTTACCCTTCCCTCATATGTAAATTGACACACACGTGATGTTTTCTATACCTCACTTTTTTCTGGCATCAATTTTTAATAACATCAGTGTGAAAGTTGTCTTTTTCCTTTCTTACTTTTTGTAATAAAACGTTTGCCTGTGTCTTCAGTGAGATTTCAGCAGAACAGGAGCCTGGTGCTTGCTTCTGGTGTTGCTTGCAAGATTTACATCAGTGTATTTCCAGTGGCACCAGTGGAGTTAATGCTGCCAGCTTTGCACTGGCTAACTGGGAGAAGAACTGGACATGTTTCTTTCCCCCTTCTTGCGTTTAACAAGAGTTGATATTGATGGCTGGGTTGTACATTATTTATTGGGCACTGCGAGTGCCTATGGAGCTCTGAGGAAGAGGAAGGAACTGGCTTCCATACAGTGAGTTCATTATCTAGGTCATTCCCAGACTGAGGCATCTAACATTAATATGTTGAATGAAAATTTATTCTGTAAGGCAGTTTGCTCCTGGGCAAGGGAAAAAATATAACCATGTGAGGAAAATGTTCCTGTGTGGTCCCAATCCATGGTGGGATTTTTCTCAAAGCTACTCAGCTGGAACACACTGTTGATACAAAAGCTATAGTGGTGTTGAGTGTGTAGGGTGAGCCTCCATCTCCTAATAGGGCTTGGTGGGAGTATTGCTGTCGATAATCAGTTTTCAAGTTGGAGCCCCAGACCTATCACTTCATTATCTCTTTACTCAGTAACAGTAAAAAGTCCAGCTTTGGGTACTCCCCAAGAATCGCTCACATGACTGGCTTGTGAGGGAGGGCGATGCACTGGGCATGGTTGGAAATGACCCTGCAATCAGTTTACTTTCTTAGAAGTTTCTGTCCCTTGTTTCAGCAGGGGGCTTGTGATGTGGCAGCTCACAGACCTACGCTAAGAAAACATGCTGGCTTGTTGCATCTTCCTTAACATAATGGAATGTAACTGTGGTCATTTAGTAGCTACTATAAAAGCAACTAAGCTGTTCTCTGCTTTGGGTGGAGCAGAACTGGGTAGAAACCCAGCGGTGCTAGATCAAGCCATCTTCCTCTCAAAAATTATTTTTATTATTATTGTTATAATAACCCCATCAGTATTTCATGATGGCAACTAATTTTTGACCACATTTTCAAATAATTAGCTCAAGTAACATTTTTTCTAATCGAGATGATGTTTTTCCCTGTTTTCTTGATTCTAGAAAGGGACATGCTTAACTTTCCTTTGCAAAACCTTTTTTGACATGAACCTAGAAGGTCATCAAATTCATGGTGCTCATGTCCAAGAAAGGAGTGAGTTCAAGAGATGTGCTAGTGAGCCCAGACAGTGGGATTTTATTCTTTTCCTTTGAGGGACAAAAGGGGTATGATGAGGCAAAAGAAATGGGCAGCAGTGATACAGAAGCATATGTCGTTTCTTTGTCACGTTCTGATCTCCAGCTCTACCTAAAGGACCATGGAACCCCCATGTTTTCTATTAAAATGCAGTCTCTGCAGTCCAAAACTCACTGTATCCACATCCTTAGGGCTTATCATCCTCTTGGATTGACAGTGCTGAAATGAAGAGCGAACTCTTGGACTGTGGAGTGTCTGGAAGGCTCAGAAATAACGCATCAAAAATTCAGGCATCCTCACAGAATGTTTATCATCCCCTTGTAGACAAAATACGTTCATGTGCTAGCATGGATGAAACCCTTTTCATTTGGGTTAATGCTTACAAAGTCATCCAGACTAGGAATGAGTTCTGTGTTTAAACATGATGGGGCACTTTTTCAGCAGGCTTGTGACTTGTGAGCTCTGGCAGTTTGTACAGGGCAGATCTGGAAGGGCACCCAGCAGGTTTTTATCCTCCTCTGCCTCATGGGCAGTCGCTGTGCAGCAGAGAAGGCAGAGAGCTTCCTGCTTGTGCCTCTGCTTCTTGCTTACCCCATTTCACAGCTGAGGTTGCTAAAAAAACCATCAGTCAAGTGCCGAATGAGTTAATGTGGTGGGCTGTTAGCTGTGGTTTTGGAGTCGTGCAAAAGCAACCGTCCATTCTGCTGCCTTTGCAGAGGAGTGGTGATGGCCGGAAGAAAAGGGGAGGGGGGCGAATTTTGGGGGGGCTAGGGCCAGTAATCTGCTTTTGATCAAAGCTTGATACCAAGATGGCTTTCCCCTTTATTTTGTCTCTACCAAAGAATTTGGTAAATGATTTATCAGTTTGTAGAATCACAGAGTGGTTTGGATTGGAAGAGACCTTAAAGATCATCTTGTTCCAATCCCCCACCCACGGCAGGGACACCTTCCACCAGACCAGGTTGCTCAGAGCCCCATCCAACCTGGCATGGAACATTCCCAGGGATGGGGTATCCACAGCTTCCCTGGGCACCCTGTGCCAGTTTCCTCACCACCCTCACAGTAAAGAATTTCCTTCTAATATCTAATCTAAATCTTCCCTCCTTAAACCATGGTGAACCCTATGCTCTTCCCAGAAGTTGCTGATGTTGGACACTTATAAAACCCCACTCTGAGGTTACCTGAGCTCTGCCAAAGGGGCATTGGGAGCTGTGTCTTTTCGCTTGTATGGGGTGAGGAGTTGCTGCTTGTGGCTGCACCTCTGCAGGAGCACAGGATGTCACTGCTCGTGGTGAAGAGCTGCTGGTGAACACGTGCATGTTGTGGGACAGAGAGGACACAACACACACTCATTTCGGTTCTCGCTCAGCACTGCCTGTAGAAAGGAGAAACCACTTTGACTGCTTATGTTCTCTCTGGTTGCCTTGGGTAAAACTCTTAGAATTAAAAACTTCAGAGCTCCAGAATTTGAGAAGAACCATAGAATGGAGAATTCAAGCTATGGCCAAATCATCGATTGGTTCATTTTAGCATTGCACAATTCTGATCTTGTCAAGAATAAAATTTTAGGGTTTAGGTGGATTTCTTTAGAGAGGGGCAAAGATCAGTCAAGCTGTCACGTTTTGGCTTATGTGGATGCCATCTCAGAAGGTTTCTGGTGTGTCCTCACAAGTTTGTCATTTCCCTTTGTCATAGGGAAAGGAGTGTGATTAGAACGAGGTCACTGGTGTTATTTCTATATATAAATAAGCTTACTGCAAAGAGACTTGCCTCAGCAAGGCATATGCAGTACTCACTGTTTTTAAGCAATGCACTTCTTATTTTAGTAACATTTTTGAAGCCTCTGTTCCTGTTTTGAACATCAGCATTAGGTGAGAAAAGAGTAACCGAGCTTGCTGGTTTTAAACAGCCCTCAGTGCCCGTGTGCTTGGCTCCTGAAAGACTGTTCTGAAAACATCTTCCTGACCTCAGAAAAGCTCATCAACATTTTCTCAGTAGAAGTCTTGTGGTTCATTTCTAGGTTGACTAAACTGTCTCTTTATGTTAATAGTCCTGGCCATAAGAAGTTTTATTTTCAGACAAATTTGCAGATCCCTCGTCCCTGGAAGTGTTCAAGGCCAGTTCTGAATCGGCTTGGAGCAACCTGTTCTAGTGGAAGGTGTCCCTGCCCGTGGAAAGGGGTAGGAACTGGATGGTCTTTAAAGTCCCTTCCAACCCAAACCATTCTGTGATTCTATGAAATATGGGTTTGTTGAGGTTTATTTTAATTACTTCGACTGCACAAAAATACACTTTATCTGTGACCAATAAGGCTTTTCATTGTCAACAGTAAGAACAGGACATGGTTTTTCTTTTAAATATATGCATATTTTAGCCAGTAAAAGGGTAGTTGCAAAATTCTGCACACCTATAGCATTTATTCTTACTCCGTCTCTGACAATATTAAGCAACTGTTTCCACAGGAACAGTGCTCTTTACAATAGACAGTGTTGTGGTTTGCTTCAAAGCCACAACCAGAACATGTAGGTGTTTGAAGAGTACCAGATCTTTCCATCTCTTGCTGTGAATTTTCCAGTGGGTCATTACTTGTTCAGACTTTCAGTACCCAAAACCACCCCACTGCTGCGTGTTACTGTCTGTGGTAATGTCCCAGAAGCTTTTCAAACACTGCTGGGCTGCAAGAGGAACCTTTTAGAATCATAAAAAGCTGAAGCTCATCGTGTAGCCATGGTAGGGAACTAGTCAGCAGCTCCAGTTTAGGATCAGTTGTTCAAGGACAGGCTGGACAGGGCTTGGAGTAACCTGGTCTAGTGGAAGGTGTCCCTCCCTATGGCAGTGGGATTGGAACTAGGTGATCTTTAAGGTCCCTTTCAACTCAAAGTATTTATTCTATGATTCCATCTAACTCTTCCCTTCTGTAATCTTATCCTGGGCTCTTCCTATATCATGTATATTAGGAGTTGAACAGCATTATGTGTTTTATTATCCTTCTTAAGGGACTATGTTTGTAATCGTTCCCTTCACTGAATGTGTATCAGAGGGACTGTATCTCTTTCATTTATTTCCCCTCAAGGTGGTTGCTGAGAGTCCTGCTCATACAGAAGACAGGAATTGTTTGACTGGCTTCTCAGCTTTATATTACAAGGCTTGCTAAATCTTAAAGAAGGCAAGTGATTAGATTTTATTTTGAAAGAAGATAAATGCTGTCCAAGGGATTTCTGTCCTCAGCCGGTGAAACTCTCTGGTGAAGGTTATAAGACTAAAATTGATGTGACTTTTCCTGGAATGAATAAAATTTTGCTTTGAGAATTAAGGGAATATGTTTTCCCCCAGCAAAGGCTGTTTGTCAGTGGGAAGAGGAGTATAAGGTCCACATTAGCAGTGCCACCCACGTGCTCTTCTTCAGGAGGGTATTTATACTTTAGGTAGTGTACTGGAGTTAAAAGCATGTGTGTTGGTATATAAAGCACATGCAACACTGTGGCACAGATAAAATGGCCTTCCAGTCATAAAGAAACTAAACATTTATCAGGGAGGGAACATGACAACAGTTGTGCTTAATATGATGGCTTTTTAAGGGAGCCTGCCCTCTTGGCTTACCTGGGATTGCCATGTGCTGGGACTTGTGGCAGTCCTCAGCAAAAGCTTTGTTTGAAGGGAAGAACATTTACCTGCAGCTTCGTGGGTGATGTTGAGTTGTGGATGGGAAATGTGGTCAGCATCAGATTATGTTCTCAACTGATGTGTGAGCAAAACCACTCCAACCGTACTCTGACCTTTTCCTCTGCATACCAGTTCTGGGTGTCCTCCACCTCTGTTTTTCAGTCCAAGGTAAATCTTGGTCACACTGGTTGAAAAGTGCTTCCTCATCTTGAAACCGCGCTTCGGAATGGGAAAAAGAAGCATTAAAAAGAGGAAACGTGCGACAGCGTGCTGCTGGTAGATGCCAGCGAGCTGCCTGTCAGCTTGCAGTTGCACATAAACCCCAGAAGAGCCTCGTCTCCTTCGGATGGAGGCAGATGGCTGGGTCAGCTGAACAGTGACACGGCACCTTGTCACCCATCCGGTGGCTTGGGAAGGCTGGAGTCCTGTTCAGCTCCTTCTGGTCTCAGCCTAATTGCTGGAGTCACAGCTGTGACTTAATGGTCACAAGTGGGTAGTGAGATCATCTTTCTCATGAGGTAGCTGAGGAAAACTGCAATCACAGACTTGATGGGACTAAAAATTGCTTATCTTGGACACTCTGTCTCCTATTGCAATGCTTGGCCTTAGGATTTCAGGACTTCTTTTTTTTCCTCCTAATCTTTTCTGTACAAATGAACAACCCAGGATCTTCCCTATGAAGAGCTTCATCTTTGTATCCTTTTCTCTAACTGCTGTTTTACAGAAATATTTTTATTGTACTCTTCCATCTCGCCCACCGAAAACACCCCAAACAAACAAAAAAACCCAACAACCTATAAACAAAAACCACTATAGAAATAGGATATGATCTAACTTGGCAAAGCAGATGTTGGCAATGGTGTGTCCTTTCTGGGTGTTGTCAGCTGCAACTTACATTCTTTCTGCTGCGTGAAGGCTTGACTGTGGCTCCCAGCACTGGACCTCGTGGGATTAGAGTAGAGTCATGAGCTGTAACATCTGGACACCAGGAGCAGACATCATACCTTCTGGAATGCTGGGGGAGTGCATGCCTTGGCACTCCTCTTTTTTTGTACTTTTGGAAACACCTAATTTGCTATGCAGCCAGAAACTGCTACTGCTTTTACATGATGTTCTGGGATGTGTGTACCAGGGATATTGAACAATCCCATAAGTGGCTGGCGAGAATGGAAGAGGGAGTATGTGGGATAAAGTGGTTTTAACATTTCTCTACATCTTTCCCTGTCTCCCATGCAAGTTCTCTCCTGTGAGATGCAGCTCATATTTGATACTTTGCTTTTCATCCTTCTGTCTCAAATCATTTGGCAGATCATCTTGCAACATGGAGTGTAAGAGGGGATGTGGTGGATTAATACTGGCTGGCTATAAAGGATAGTCCTTAATAGTTTTAGTGTTAAGAAACTGCCAGGTGAGGAAGTGGGAGGAGGAAGAAGGAAGTCACTGTGATTAATTCCAGATCTGGAAGGAATTATTGGAACACAGGTGCTTAGGCTTTGCCATGGTGTTACAGCCCATGCCAGGATCAAAAGTTGCTGGAATTAATCTCTCCTTTCTGTATCCTCACTATGGATGAGTAATGTGGTTAAGACTTTAAATGGGAATATCCACGATGGGAGCTGTACTCCTAAAGACTGGCATGCCCCGGGGACATGTCTCTGAAATCTCAGGTTTTGCCAGAAATATTGCTGAAAACTCGATCTTGTACATGAATTAATGCATTGTGATGCTGACAGGAGTGGTGGTGCTGTGTGTCCCCCCCAAAGCATTTAGTGCAAGGCTTTGAAGTCACTGAAAAGACTGACACGTTCTGGTACTGTGGAGCAATTGACTCTTCTTGACCTCTGGACTGCTGTGCTTGACCTCTGCACTTGGTGCTTTTGCGTGTTCTACGGAGTCTTCCTTGCACTTTTCCGAGGTGTTTCGCAGTGGGCTAGGCCAGGCTTTTGAAGACCCCAAGCCCTGTTTTCAGCTGCCCGTGCCGTCCCCATGCATTGCTTTCCTCCTCTATAAAATTGGCAGTCTGAGGTTTCCTCTGCACCCCGAGGGGCTTTTCTGCCTTTGGTTGGAAAGGCAGAGATGTGCATGATCTTGTCTGCAGCTCCTTTCATCCATCACATTGTCTTCAGGAGTGATACAGCAACGCCGCTGTAGGAATTGGAATACTAGGATGGCAGCCTGCCTGGGAAGCTTCCCTGGGTGAAAGCAAGTGCTGTGGGCCTCCCTGGCATTTCCACCATCCATGTTTTAGGGTTCATTCTGTCCCTAATGTAGTGTCCTAGTAGTGTTCTAGCAGCTCTGGAAGTCAGGTTGAGAAAGGTGAGTGATGGTCAGGGCACATTCCTCTTGGATCCTCATACACCACACAAACCACTCGCCAACCGAGCGAGTTGGGTTATTGCAAGGCCCTCGACTCAGAACAGATCTTTTCAGCACTTGGTGTTGAGGGGAAGAAGAAGGAAAGTGCCTGTAAATCAAGCCCTCTGTTGGTTTGCATCTGTACCTCTGTGTTGTGGAACCCCATCTTCCCGCTGTCACACTGCAGGCATTGAGATGTCAATCACATCTCACTCCAGAATCCTTCTTTTTTTCTTAATTTTACTGTGCTCATTAGTCATTAAGCACCATAAATAACTGAACTTTTCCATCTGATTGCTTTTTGCTGTACCACCAGGGTTTAACTTTTTAAGCGTGATTAAAAACACGGGATTTGGCTCTTAAAAAGTGAGTGTCTGACAGAAATGGTTGGAGTAGCAGAAAGTTATGACCTTTCCCCTTTCTTCCTGAGGTGTTGAGAAATTTGATGGATTGTATCTGGGGAGCTAATGGATTTTAATGGTTCATGATCTCATCGGCTGTGGCCTGGTTTTAGAAAGAAGAAAGAGCTTTTGGACAAAAATGGAAAAGCAGCAGTACACCAAATGAATTATATGTAGTAGGAAGATATTTTAAAATAGTGACACACCTAATGGATACTTGAATGAGAATAATTTCTCAGAAGCTTAATATTAGGCAATAAAACCTATGAATAACAAGAAAATATTTCCCAGCACTGAGCACTGGAGAACAACACAAGTATGTAAATGAGCAAGGTACGGGGGAGACAACTGCAGAGGGGTTCTTTGCACAGTATTGCAGTTGGTTTAGGGATCCACAATTCGTTGTGTTGGATCCGTAAAGAGGGTATTGAGGACTGAAACTGTACAACCCAGTGGATTTCCCTTAGGTTACACAGTGCTTTCCTGCTGTGCCGGTGTGATGATGATTCTTGGGCAGCCAGCAAGAGTTCCTTGGACACAGAACCTCAGACCACGTGCAGACTTTGCTGCTATTATGTAAAGTCCTGAATGATTCATAAGTCTGCCTAGATTTGTTAATAAGGTTAATTAAAACTGCAGGTGAACGCTGTGCCATGAGAGACTTCGCAAGGCTGAGAGAAGCATTATTGCTTCTCTGCCCAGTCATTGTGTTTCTCCTTCTGTACGTCTGCCTGTTGCCTGTTCTGTTCCTCTCTGGGCAAAACCCAGGTCTGGCTGGTGTATGGGCTACTTGGGCTCACTGCCTTGCTAGCACTCACCTGCTCTTTCCTTCTTGGGGGACATTGCATCAGTACTAAGCTCAGCTGTGTCAGAGGAAGCTCTGCTCACCATCTCATTGCTGTGGCCCTTGGAGCGTTTCCAAATGGGAAGTGCCACCAACTTGCCTACTTGCCACCAGTCAGTGACTTATTTCTTTATTACTGTAAACAGCAAAAGCGGCACAAGCTTCCTGGGTTTCCTGCCAAGTAGTGTTGAATTAATGTAGGAGACTGAAAATATGCTTGTTGATAAACTCCAGAACTTGGAAATAGAAAAGGGCATTCCCTGCGTTGTGTACTCAGTGACAGACCTGACAGCATCATGCCTTTGCAACTCCTGTGTCCAGAGTGTGATAGCTCAAGGAGTGTCCCAGGGCTCCAGGGCTGTTGAAAGATTTTTGGTGCGTTGGTAATAACTGGTTGTTGAGGTTTATTGATGTGTTGTTACTGTTCATTACATGGAAATAGAAGATTTTTGTTGTTTGTTTGTTGGTCAAAGCTCCTAAGTCCCCTGAAGAGCAGAGGCCTTGTCCCACTTTCAGCCTCTTTTCCTGCTGTTGCACACATAGGTGTTTGCAGACAGATTTCCATACACTGCATATGCAAAGCTGATAGCCTGATACCAGATACTGAATGTGAGCATGGGTGCATTTGCTGTAATCAAGTGTTCAGACAGCTGAAAATGAAGTCCTGCATTTGCCATCCTTTAATTTAGTGGTCCTGCATTGATGTCAGTATTTGCCTTTGGGAAATTAAAGTAATCTGTGATTTTCCTCCCAATCCCTTAAAAAAAAAGTAGCTGTGGGAGGAAGGCAAGTGGAGCTGGAAGGAAAATCCATTGATGGGCTTGACATGATGGTATTTGGCGTGGTGTTACAAAGCTTTATGTTTAATAATTAGTGTTTAATTGTGCTCATCAGAGCTAAAGCTCTGCTTGTGTGTTCATGTCGTTGGGAAAGGCAGCATCCATCCTGCCCACACTGTTCTGGTTTCACATGGACCATGGTCGTACAGGCTGTGGGAGGGAGCTGGGGAGGCGGATGTGGTGTCCTGCCCCTTCTTCTCTGCAGCCAGCTGGGCTGCAGGGGCTGCTCAGGGAGGCTCAGAGCAGCCTTTTCGCTCTGCCTGGCATCTCCCCGGGCTGCCACACACCATTATTAGGGCAGTTTCTGCCCCTGCTTTGCTGTTTGTGGGCAGTTCGCAGAGTCATCCCATGCTTGGCATGTTCTGTGCCCTCAGAAAATGGACCCTTGCTGGTAGGGTCTGGTCATCCTCCATGCTTTCTTCTCAGCCCATTTACCAGTCTGGTCACTTCTAGCCCCACGCTTGTCTTGATGTTGTGGACGAAATCCCTCCTCTGTTGCAGATTCCAGTGTGTGCACGGGACTCTGACACTCTCCCATGTCCCCCCCTTTTGTTTTGAGTTTCACTTAAATTTCTGAAGGAACGGGTTCTTGCCCAGTGGTGGTATTGCTGGGGTCAATGCTTCTTCTTCTTCAAGAAACTTCAGTGCTGTGGGACTTTCGAACAGGCAGTTGGATTCCCTCCCCCTGCCACGTAACTTGGGAAAAGAGGTAAAAAATCCTTCTGGAGACTTGCTGTTGTTTTTCTTTAAAAATATGAGGAGAACAAAAACCTAATAGTCCCTGAACCAGTTATGTCTGTGTTTCTCCCTTTTTAACTTTATAACCCTAGAATTTTTCTTCAAATATACTAAAGAGGAGCTGCCTGCAACCATTACTCATAAATCATTCATTGCTTTAGAGGTGGGATTTCTCAAAAGCAATATAAATTGGTGTAACTCCATTAGGAGCAGGCTCTGGCTCATGCTGTTGAAAGTTTTATTTTTTTTAAGATTTGATACCTTTTTTAATCTATATTTTATTTATCTGTATTTTATTTGTAGCCCTTCATGAAAATTTTCTTTGCAGGAATTTTCACAGGATAGACAAATCTTGTTCCCACCTGAGCAAATCTCCTGTTGAGGTGGGAAATCTCTTGGGTGAAACCAGACTAAAATTGATTAAAGAGTCCAGGATTGGCTAAGAGTCATTAGTTATGCATGATTGTTCATGACTGGTGCACAGCTTATAATTATGCAGCTTGACTGAAAACAAAAGTAATATTTTAAGCAGCTGTCCTGAAACAAAAAATTAGAATGACAATATTACAATAATAGCTGGAATAACTGGTTATAGGAGTTATGAGAGAGAATGACTTTCCACCCATTCCTGAGTTTACCTACAGCCATTCCCCAGCACTGGGACACCCTGTTCTCCCTCATTGTTTGGTGACTTGACTTCGAAGTTAAATGTTGTTGGGAGCAGGGAGATGCTGCTGTTTGGCAGCACCAGATTCAAAACCTGGGTGGAACAAGAGCTTGGGTTGCTGCCATTCACCAAATGGCATCTCCTTGGGCCTCCCCTGCACAGAGCTTGCCATGGGTCGTGGAGATACTGTCCCTGTCTGCCCTTAGCACCTGCAGTGGGAATTACTGCCCTAAGCACTTACCAGCCTTTGCAGGAATGAGAAGATGCTTGACAACACCCTGTTGTTTGGGGGTTTTTGTGTGGTTTTTTTTTTTTTTAGGCACACTGACTTGAGTCTTTAGAAGTTCATGCTGTGTGCATTTGTAATGCTTTAAACTGTTGGTCTGGAAATGCAAAATCCCCTCTGTACTAGACAGCCCTAAGACTTGACTTGATAGACAGGTGTCTGTCAGCCTTGAAAAGGGCAAGAGGGACTGATTAATCCAGACGCCATGTATTTATCTGGGAAAGTTTCTATTTGACCTGTCCAACAAAGGCACTCTCAGGAGGTGCTGCATTATTAAAACACAGAAAGAGCTGACATTCCATAAGCGTGATCTGTTAGGAGCTTAAACAAGAAAGATTACAAGAAATAACTAGAGGCATGTGAAAAACCAGCTTTAGCCTAACCTAGACTTTCAGCTCTTTCAACTGAACAGAGCCTTGGGAATTGCCTCTACAAATGACTGATTACATATGCAGTTCTGTTAATTAAAATTAAAAATTATGTAGGAAGTCAAAAGATATAGCTACTTGTTTAATTAAGCTAATGAAGTCCCCAGGTAGCTTTTATATTTGCTTTATCCACTGCAAGTGTCTGGCCTGTTCTGGTTCTGAAGCCACGTCAGCACTGACATGGCTTAGAAAAAAAGGCTGTACTTCTAGGATGCTTATGAATTGTGCCTGTGGGGAAGGAAGGATGGAGCAGCAATGGGAGAAAGGGCTGTTCTAGGCTCCAGGGTAAATGCAGTCGTCTTTGTGTCTGATCCAAAGACACGAGTGAAAAGATTCCCACTGATTCTGATGTACTTCAGGCTTCCCAGACTGGATTATCTGTTGTGGGGACGGGAGGAAAAAAAAAATAAACCTGTGTTTGCAAACTTTAATGCTTGTGCTGGATGCAGTGCTGAAGATGTCTTTTCATCCTGGAGGCCTGCCTTGTCTCCATTTTGGAGAGGGAGTGACTCGCAGGCAGGCAGCCGCCCTTCGGATCTGCCTCTTCCCATCCACAGCGCGCCTTTCACGGAGGCAGGACGGTCTGTCTCAGCGGCCAACTGACTATACCTGCTCTTCGAGTTCAGTGGATGCTTCAGCTGGGTGTTGATACGTTGCCTGAGAGATTACCTTCCTCCTGAATTTGTTTTCCAAACCTCTTCCATTGGTGAATCATGCATGACCAGTTTTTATTATATGTGTGAAGGCATGTGATTAAGGAGCCCTGTTTTGGTCTCTCTGCATCTGTTCCCTTGTCCGCTCCTGAAGTAGCCTTTTTTTTTTTTTTTTTTTTTTTTTGGTAACACAGAGAAAGAGAGTAAATAACACCTGCCCTGTTGTTGGGAACGATATTAGTACAGCCCTTTTTGGAGAAGGTGTGTGAGGTGGTTGACTGGGGCCCCTCCTTGTGGGAAACCGATCCCTGGCAGCTCCCTTTGAAGTCACGTGGAGCGACACGATCTCGGCAAGTTCAGGCATGGGGCACCGTGTGAGTGGTTTGAATTAGGAGTGAAGTCCTCCTCGCTTCTTGTTCAGCCTCGCTGCCAAGGGCTTGTGTCTCACAATGGAAATGTAATGAAGCCGTGGCTGAACTCATCATCCTTACCTGCTCGTTTCCAGCTCGCTTGCCAAAATCCTCCAGCGCTTGTTTTCTCTTAGGAAGGGCTGTGGAGTTCAGCAGAAGTTAAAGTGTACGCTCAGCTCTGGGCCAAAATCCTGTGGTGTTCTCACAGGTACAGCTGAGCTCCAGCAGTTGATCTTATCCACACCTGGTGCTATGGACAAACGTGCTGTCATCATTTCCTTGAAGGTGACTAGAGGATTTACTACACTGATAAGCACACTCTCCTCTCCCAGTGAGCTAAAGCCTGGCCAGCTTACCTCTAAACCAGCCAGAAAGTCTGTGTATTTCCTCCTGATTGTTCCCTGGGGGTCCAGGCTGAGGATGAAAGCACTGGAGAGAAGGGAGGGTGATGATTGTTTACAGCTCTGTGTGCCAGTGGTGCGATGCTGCACGCTACCAGTTTAGTTTGATTTATTCAGAGATCGCCTCACAGCATTCACAATATAAGGCATGCATAGAATTTCAGACTTCTCCTTTGTTTCTTCTAATACTGCAGGACTTTCCCTTTGCAGTTTATCTCCTGCTTTGATACTAAACCTTCCAGGCAGAAGTCTGTGATTCCCTGAAAGAAGTTATCCTGTGCCAGATAGATCTTGGCATTAGGAAACTTTTCTCTGTGGGTATTTCTCTTTGATTATTTTGTCAAATACACATGGTTACATTCCTGTATCACTTATTTCCTATATTATGGTGTAGGAGTTTCCCCTGAGCATAATATGTGCTGCCTTCAGGCTGTAGAGTTTCTCTGAGCCTCTCCAGCTTTCTTTAGGAAAGGAGATCAACATCAGCTACATTGCTGACCCAAACTGATTTCGTGGTCTACTTTGGAGTTCACTAATTCTGTCAAGAATACTATGACCCCTGTTTCTTTGTAAAAATGTAGTAGTTGTTTGCTTGTTTGGTTTGGGGTTTTTGTTTGGTTGGTTGGTTGTGGTTTTTTTTGTTTTGTTTTGTGTTTTTTGCTTTTAAGCAGCCATGGTCAATGCTGGGAGGAAAGGAGGAAAAGAAAGAAATGAAGTGAGAAGGAAAACTTGGTGTCTGGGTGGTACTTGTGTTACACCCATGCTGCTGTTGGGAGGCTGGATCCCAAGGGTGTTCGCTGGTGCTGGGAGGTACCCTCATTGCCAGAGCTTTGCCAGCATGCAGTCAGGGCCTGGGCTGCCAGCCAGCCGTCCCCAGATAGGGTTATCCCTTCCATGGCTGGAGGGCCAGTCCTTTGGCAGCTGCTTCCTTTCGAAGTGCTCAGGTCTTATTAAGTAACATCACACTGAGAAGCCCTCTCAGTTTGTGAAAGTGGGTGCTGGTACTGGAAGTGCTTTAGTGACTGAAAAGGTTGAAGAAGGGCTTTTATTAGCAGTTCCTTCTTTTAGGGAAGAAGTGGGGTACCACACTCCTAATTTGTGGGCATCTGTTTTCAGATGGTTACGGGTGTATTTCTGCAAGCCCAGTTGTGGCTGCAGTTGCTTGCTGGGTTGGGTTGGTAAAGCTATCCCAAAGCACGTGCTGTTTCTGTGGCTGCACAGCAAGTGTGAAGGCCGCGATGAAGGTGTGAAGCAGGGGCAGGAACACGAGGGGCTGAGCTGCAGGGGTGGCAGAGGTTAGTCCAGGGCCTGGGCCGAACAAGCTGCTTGCTGTTCACACCAGCTCAGCGTGGGAACGTTGGTGGGGCTGCACCATCATCGCAGGCTGTGGTCCAGCAAGTGTAGGCAGCTCACAGGTGTCAATTGCTGCCAGCACGAGGCCCCTCCACATTGTGTGGCCATGGTACAGGGTGTGTGATGGTGAGAAGCATGTCCTTTCGGGTGGGTGTTGCTGCCTGGGAGCTGCTTGATCATCTGGTCTCGGTCCGGTTCATGGGAGGGCAGATCTGCGGTCTGACATTTTCATTTCAGTTTTCTGGGTCAGAGATTATTTTCTGTTTCAGGCACATTCCACATATCGGGGAGTTATCTCGGGTGTTGTGTTGGCAGCTACTTAGCTGGTCAAATTTCACCTTTAGAGGAGATCACAAGCAGGTCCAAAAGCCATACTTTTACCTGTGGTCTGTTATTACTTCATTTGATTTCTTTCATCTTATCTTTTGTTGCTGTTGCTATCAGTTTAAGACCAGAGATATTCTTAAGACTGTCTGGTTTAACCACGTTTAGGATAAAAATTCCCCATCGGTCCTGCATCCAGTGGGGCGCTGGTGTGCCAAAGTTTCAGCAGCTCCTGGCATGCTGGGACTTCACTCCATTTTGGAGCCTTTCAGCTGTAATTTTTAATTAGATCCTTGTTACGTGTGCTGTGGGAAGATCTTGAGTGTAGTTAGATCCTCTTTGCTGAGTGCTCTTGGACTGTGGTATAACATGAGCACAGTTGCTTAGTTGGTGTAGGGGATTTGACTGGTCTTTAATCTTGGAGTCTGGAGGGGAGATAAATTGTTTTATAACTCTCATAAATCTCCTGCTGTTACTTTCAGAGTTATTCTGTTTCTGTTTTGTAAGACTGTGCTGCGGGCAGAGGACTATGCTGTGCTGTGGCAGAGGAATCCCATTTGCAGTGGTGGAGAACAAAGGTGTGCCACAGAGTTTGGACCAGTTTTTGCCTATGCCCTGTTCCAAAGGTGGACGATGCTTTTGTTGCATCTCCCGGTCTCAGCCCAGCTGCTTGAGTCTTGACAAGCCTTTTGCTTTTAAGACTAAACAAGGAGTGCAGGATTTGCTCTGCATCCCACCAGAGACCATGAGTGTCAGAAGGAGGGACGAAGGATTCCCTTTGTGAGTGTGAAGGCAGGAGTCTGATGTGTCACGTACAGAGGCAGGACGTACTGACACGTACTGGCAGGAGAATGATAAGCACTGAAGAATGATTTTGGAAACCTAAGTAAGGATTTTTCCATATAATCTGAATTTTTGATATCCCATAAATAAATTTGGGTGATGGCAAATTATAGATATTATATATTTTTGAAATAACTGTTTATTTACAAAGCTGTGCATTTCTCCAGTGAACTGAAATTCAGACAAAAATGATGTCTGATATTACTGGAGTTGAAATTTATTTGGGGAAATGTCTTCAGTATTAATGGAGAGGGCTGTTCAAACACAGCTTCCTAAAGCCAATGTAATATGCAGCACAAACAAGCACGAAAATTAATATTGAGTCGAAGCTAAATATTGACTTTAAATTTTCCCTGTGAGACTGATTTTTATTGGTTTTTTTAGTGGAAAATGTAGTGCCCATAAAATCAACATTTTGATAGGATTTTCTCAAGCAGTTCTAGCTTCCCTGTTTTGTGTTCCATGAGTTAACAGTGGAGAGGAATCGAAAGGTTGACAGGATACATTGCGTGTTACCCCTGAAAAAGGAGGGAGCCTGGGTACATCATCCTTTCTTGCAGGACTGGGAAGTATTTTTCTACTCTGTGGTGTGCTCACCAAGGTGCATTAAATTCTGGGCACTTCTGTGATGAAACTTAGTGCTGCCAACTGCAGTGAATTTGCTTCTTTTTCTGCCAGACTAAGGAAAGGTTCTTGTACAAGAACAGAGAGGGTTTGGATAATGATGTTTATTTATTCCCCCAGAGAGCTCTATTTTCAGAATTCCTGTTCAGCACAGGTTATTGATACC
>JAYRBT010000177.1:58545745-58557620 GCA_036023395.1 Myiotriccus ornatus | reverse complement strand
GCATTAACCCAGAGTGTGCTTCAAATCTGTGCTGGTGGCTGAGCTGTGAAGGCTCATTGCTAACAAGGCCTCAAAGAGGGATGGGGAACTCAGATGGGGAGAGAGAGATGGGGAACTCAGATGTTTGTACAGCTACTGCTTTCCAAGGGAAATGGGAAATGTTGGAGATTATTTACTTCTCTTTTCTGTGTTGTTGTTGAGGATGTATAGACTTACAGAATAGGAAGATCAAAGATGGTCCTTGGTTTGTTG
Source organism: Myiotriccus ornatus (assembly GCA_036023395.1). Taxonomy (NCBI): domain Eukaryota; kingdom Metazoa; phylum Chordata; class Aves; order Passeriformes; family Tyrannidae; genus Myiotriccus; species Myiotriccus ornatus. Next base: position 58,557,368 of record JAYRBT010000177.1, on the reverse strand, counting down.
TTTTTTTTTTTTGACTGGCTGTTCCCATGTATGGTCACATTTAGAGTTTCCAAGAATAGATAAAATGCAAGGCAAGCCTGATTCCAGATACTGTCTTTTCCCAGTCGTTAGATAAAGGAAGCATCCACTAGGAAGGGTTTTCCTTCTAATAAGCAGTGAGGTCTTGTTTATAACATCATGTTTTATTCTTTTTTTCTCTCTCTTGTGCTGGAAGTGTGGAGGCTCGGAACTGTATTTGACATCTGAAGTTTTATGGAAAGAAGTCCAAGAATAGTTCAGAACCTGAAAGTATGAAAAGTGGCTTCCCACTTGTTCCTCTGATCTGGAGGGCAGCCACTATCACATCCTCCCTGCTTGTTGTGGCTAATGTGGCAGAGACCTCCTGAAGGCTTTCTGTGTCTGTGGGCACACAGAGAACCCAGTGGTCAGTGTCCCACCAGTGTAATACGTGAATTTTCAAGCAGTATGATATTTAGGACATTTAATCATTTTCTTGTGACTTTGAATGGTTATGAGTGTATCTCTGGTGTGTTTTCTGCTCTGAAAAGGATTAAGAAGTCCTTAATCATGGTGCTACAAAAAGAAGCCAGACTTTAGCAGGTAAAAAGAGCATCGTGCCAGTGTTCACAGACAGACTCTTCAAGCTACCCACATGGGGTTTTTTTTGCAGCTCTTGCCTCACGGCTTTCAGGAGACAGCAGGATAATGTAATGGAGTCAGTCTGAACTGTGGGGGGAGCATCTTCCTTTGAAAAGGTTCTGAGAGCATCTTCCTTTGAAAAGCCACTGAGCAGAGGGGGAGGGTCAGTGCCTGCTGCTGGTCCTGACACACCTCATTCATGTCAGAGAGGTTTTATGCCAAGCTGGTTGTTTTGTTTGTGGAAATAGACAAATTCACAGGGACTCAGAGGCCATTGTCTAAAGACAGCAAAGCAAAAGTCCAGAAAGTGGGTAAAGAGAGGGAGAATAAAAAAGAAAAAAAAGCAACCCTCCTTTCCCCCCAAAAATAACTAAATAAAAAAGACTTGGATGTTAGGTCTACCTGAGACTGCATTATTTTGTTGTCTGAGCAAGCTTACCCAAAACAGACAGTCCTGGTGCTGGTCACTTGGACTTTCTTTACATTCAGGAATGGTAGTTTTTTTTTTGTTTGATCAAAAGTTCTTCTGACCAAAATCTGTATTTGGCTCTGTTCACCTACAGCAGGGATGGGGGAGAAGGGAGTCACTCCTGTGAGGGGTGCAGTGTGTCCCACAGAAGCATTTGTGTGCTATCAGGATAAAGGCAGTATAGAAAACATACAGCTGTAAAGAGGTTAGTTATTTGTAGGTTCCCATATGGCTCTTCTGTCCATCAGTATTATCACCCTGCTGTGTTGAGGTAGGGAAATCTTCCTGTTTCACATGTTAAAAATACATGTAGCTTTTCAGGAAGAGAAAGGAACGGAGCAATAGGAAGCGAGGGAGCTCTAGTGAAATTACCTCTGCCTATCTTTATTTTCTCTGCTGGATGTATTTGTTGCTGTGCTAAGCTGTACCTGATTATATTAACTCCCCTCATTCAGCTGACATTTCCTGTGTAAAGCAACCAGTGCAAAATTAAAATGAAAATCTCCTTACCTTGGGAGGAGATTACCTCTCACAGAAATCACAGAATATTCTGAGTGGGAGGGGACCCACCAAAATCATCGAAGTCCAGCTCCTGAACTCTCCAAACATGCCCCATCTCTGCTGCTGTGCTGGGTCTTGGTGGCTCTGGCATCTGTCTTGGGGTGGAGGGAAGCACAATCTTCCCCAGCCATCTCCCTCACTAACCCAAGAGCTGTTTCAGTCCAGGCTATTTCATAGAGAAGATGAGGACTGGCCTTCTGCCTGCCATACATCAGGCATTGCTTAGGGATTGATTTCTCTCCCCTCCTCAAATGAATTTATTTACTCTTTTCTGGGTTTTCTTTATTTCATCCTGCCTGATAATAGGATTATTTTTCAAGTCACCAAAAATGATTTATTTTAACATTTCCTTATTCTTTTTATTCTGGATATAAATATGATTTTTTTTTTTCCCCAAGGGTGTATTTTCTCAAAAATAAGCATATTTCTTACCTCTCTATCTCTCTTTGTATCTCCTTGCCCCTGCTCTCTTAAAAATAATGGATGTGCCTGCTCTGAGAGGTCTGTTTTTACTGTGGATGTGCCCCATCCACGGATGTGAGACACGTTGTCAGCTGAGGAGCTGGCGATGGGAGTGGGGTGCAGTGTGTGTAACAGGACCATGCCAAGCTGTGGCTGCCAGAAGTCAGTTCAGCTCTGCCCTCCATGTGCGTGCCAGGATCTTTGAGATAATCCACCAGATCTCAACTCTTGTAGGCCTCCTTTAAAAAAATTCTGCTTCATTTCTCTCTAAAACATATAGTGCTGTATAAGGTGTAGAGTTCCCTAATGCTTTTCCTCTTCTCCTAACCTTGGTCATAACCATTTCCAGGCGGACATCTTCCAAGTAGGGCGGTCTTCCTCATCACTCCTGGGAGCACCTGGGAGCATCCTGGCAGGAAGGCACACTGACTGAGGGCCTTTATGGTTCTCCAGCACCTCTGTGCTCTCCCAGGTGTCATCGAGTGGCTCTGGGTGAAGATTGTGTCTCCGTGAGGAGACTCTGGGGCTTGTGTTGCCTATAGGAAGTGGCTGATGCTGCTGGAGTGCTCCAAGAGGTGACATGAATTCAATTCATACCCTCTCTCCACTGCTTGTCAGTTTTTGCCACTGAATACTGGTTTCAGCTGTGAAAAGGCAAATCATCATTACATTCTTCTTGCTCAGGAGGTGATTGACTTGAAATAAAAAGCCTTGCAGTGACCGGGTGAACTACTGCTGTTGTTGGGGCTTCTGGACACCTGTGAGAGGTTGGTAGAGATACTCAAGATCAGGTGATGGTGTGTGGGAGTTTGGCTGCAGCAAGGTCAGAGTGGACACTGAGAGGCCCCAGGTGTGTGCCTGGAGGATGGTATGAACCTCTCTCCTTGCAACACTAAGGAACACCAAGTCCCCTTGCAGCTTTGCCTGCAAGGCGTGTTGCTGTGCCCTCAGTTGGCCGCCTCTCTTGCTATTTGCTCTATTTAGTTTTGAGCAGAGCTAATTAAATTAATACAAATTAAGTATTTGACTGAATTGATGAATGAAGCAAGCCCTGTAGAAAATAAAGTGCTTCTATTTTAGTGCTTTGAACTCTTGCAATTTGCCTTTTTTTTAAATTTTTTTTTTTTTTTTTTTTTTACATCGTCCCACAATGTGATAATTCTGCTTGAAGTTCACTTTTAATTTCATCATTGTTAGATAAGTAATGCTTGTTTCTTTTCTTTCAGTGTCAGGAAAGACAAAGATAAATTTGAGTCCTGGGCAAGAAATAGAACAATGAGAATACTGAAAAGCCAAGTGACTTGGTAGAGCAGATATAGTACGCATTACTAAATAGTTAATGTTGGGAGGGTTTGCAGCAGCAAGGAATCATAGAATCATGGGCTTAGGTTGGAAAGGGACCTTAAATATCATCTAGTTCCAACCCCTCCAAGGAGGAAGCTTAAAACTGCTTACATACAAGTAACTTAAGAGGCAGGTTCAGAAAGCCTGAACCTGCCTCTAGACCAGGAAATGCTTCTTTATTTTGCAACTGGCACATCATGTGTTTGGAATAGTTTGTTTTCAAACACAAATGCTTGGTCTTTTGCTGTCATTTTTCTTGGAACACATTTCTCTAGCACAGAGTGGGTTTTATTTTAAGAAATAGCATTTCCTCAGATGGGTACCAGTAAAAATCTGCAGCCTTAAAGTCTGAAGTGGTGCATAGGTGTTGTGCTAACAAGATCTTTGCTCTGCAATATAATGTAGCTCCTCAGCCCCATAAAACTTCTATTGCCAGATATGTTATCAGGGTCTTGCACAAGAGGGAGAAAAAAAGATTTTACCAGTCCTGTCTTAACTGCAATAATGACTGTTTTCAGCCTGGTTTTTGTGGTTAAGGGAGTAATTATTGCAAACTAGGATTCAGGAATGAAAAATACCCTGTTCTCATCCCCTGGGTAATAGGGCCATTGTTCTGTTTTAGTTTACTAGTTCAAGGAGAGTTTTAAGACGTGTAGACCCTTTTTTGAGTGCTTTACACTTGTCCCATATGTGCGTGCTGCAGGCAAGGGATTTCCAGATGCACTCCATGTTGTTTCAGCTCTGCATTTCCACGTGGAAATAGGTCAGAATAATGTCAGTGTCTCCGTGGGGGAGAAAATACACCCTAAATGTACCCTGGAGAAGATTGAGCCCTTGCAGAGACCAGGAACGTAATCAACAGATGCTGTGCATCTCTGCGTGGCAGACAGGTGAACTTCAGTGGATCCCCAGCCTTGGTGCAAGACCAGTCAGGTTAAAAAGTAAAAGGTTTCCAGAGGCTGATCTTGAAGTCCTGAGCAGGCACTGCTCTCCTGGAGATCACACTCTGCAAACCTGCACCCCAACAGGGGTATACCAGCCAAGCCAACAGGAGCAAGAGCAGCTCTTTCTCCTAAAGCCTCCATGAACTTTCTTTCTTTTTCAAAAAGAAACTTTCAAAATGTACATATTGCATTTCACATGTAAATACTGCAGAGAGAACTCAAGTGTTCTTGGCACCCTGACACTCTGGTATCTCACATATGCCTCTTCTCCATTAAAAAATAAAAAAAGAAGATATGCAAGTATGGTAAATTCTGAATTTTCACAGGAAAAAAAAGATTTCAACAGGAAAGCAAACAAAACAGTTTATTCCTGATTGCTGGAAGATCCAGGCCGTGGGAAATGAAGTGTTTTGGTTGGTGTTTGTGAAGGGGCTCTAACACAGAGCCAGGAGGTGAACAGCACCCCAGCCTGCTGCATATCCACAAGACCACCTTTACTTCTTGGAAAACAGTCCATTTGAGCACCATAGCTATTACAGTATGTCTAATGCTGAGAGGGTTCCATCAGTAATTCATGAATTACCAGGAAGATATCCAGGCACGGCAGAAGTGCAACAAGCAGCGATATCAGGGTTAACTTCACTTCCTCGGTGGACTGTGTTTTGTCTGGGCTCTGAAACCTAGAGATAAATATGCAAGCTTGCAATCTGCCCTGGGATTTCAGTGTTCCTGGCTGTAATGAGGAACAGAGATTTTTTTTGCTTTATTTAAATGTGATTCCTGGAAGAGGTGACCGTAGTTCCCAGAGGAGCTTAAATCTATCTCCTTGGCCTTGGAGGGCAGGGCTGTGCTGGAGCTGGTGTTTGTGCTGCAGTGGAGCAGGATGGTGAATGTGGGGTGGAAGGAGACAAACATGAAGCTGTGGGAGGTCAGTGCTGTGGTCCTGTGGCCAGGGATGATGGCAGCAGCCCTGATTGCTGTGCCCTGTGCTGGTGGATGCTGTTTAATGGCCATCTCTGTCTGGACCCACTGTGGTCAAGGGTATCTGGATGATGCTCTGGACTGGGATAAAGGGAGTTGTTCCATACGCTAGCACATCTCATGGCTGTGCCTAAATTTCTCCAGACCACAGTTTGTGAGGTACCTGACTGATGAAGCAGGTGAATGGCCGTCCAAAAACCCTAGTGGTTTACCTAGGGTCACTCTGTAGATCTGTACCAGAAACTGGAGAAAAAATAGCAACAAAACCGCACTGGGGTGTGTGTGTATTTATATATATATATATAAAACCTCACCTTCACCATCTATCAGATTAGACTGTATCCCATTTAGTATCCAAGTCTGTCAACTCTGGCTGCTAGAGGAGACTCCTAATTTAGGTGGCACCACCACAGTCAAGGATTTTCCTGGTGTCTGCATGTCTGGCAGCCCAGTCTGCCCAGCGTCCGTAAATCCCTGTCACCTGGAGGTAACAAGATGCTGTTGTGCCACAGTGTTTAATTTCCTTAATTTGCCTGGAAGCTATTCAGGCATTGATAGTGCTTTTGGGGAGACCCAAGGTTCCCTCTGGCTCTGCAGACACAAGGAGGACCGTCAGCATCAGTCTGCTGCGTGTTGGGGATGTTGGGACAGTTGAGTCCTGCATCTCACTGGAGGTGGGCAACAAACAGCCAAGCTGAACAGGGTCTTCAGCCTTAGGCCTGCTGTCACGGAGCTGTAGGAAGCACAATTCATCTTCTAGTGGTGCTTTTCGAGGCAAATACTCACACTTGCAATTTATACACCCCTGTTTTAGGTTGTTCCTGAGTATGGCCAGCATAAAATAATGAGTTTCCTGCTCTTCAGTGCCACCTGTTTTTGTTTCCTGGAGTGCTTCAGCAGCAATGCTTCTGTTGTTTTCCAGAATGAGATGCTGAGTTAAAATAGAGCTTTGAGTGAAGAGATCCTGTTGCTGTTTTGCCAGGGTGACCTCAAGCTTGGCAGAGGCGAGAGTGGGAGGGCTGAAAGCTTCTGCCATCCCTGTCTGCCTTTTGCGCTCTTTGGGAAAAATCTGCTCATTCCTGATCTGGGAAAAACTGCATGACATCAGCATGGCTTTGAGTGCTGTGGGACACCACCTGCACTCGGCAGGTTCCCGCCCCGCTGACTGCTCCTCCTGCAATGCCAGCACTGCTGGTTTATGGGAATGAGGCAGTTTCGTAACTGAGGGTAAATCTGTCTGTCCGAAAAGGATGCTCTTGGGTGTTCTTAGGGCTGCCTTGAGTGGGGCCAGTTCTGCACCAGCTGGGCTGGACTGGGAAACTGAGCAAAGCTGGAGCAGGGCTGTGGGCTGGTTTGGGGCCAGATCTGTCTTTTGCTTGAGCTCAGCACTGGCCCAGGGTGCTGTGGTGAGGAAGGAGGGGGAGCCCCAGCAGTGGTGCAGGGGAGGGAGGAAGGCAGGAGGTCTGGCTGAGAGGGTGTCCTGCTCTCCATGCCCCATCTGCTGGGACACAGGGCAAGGACAGTGAATGGTCGAAACAGTGAGAAGGGTTGATTGGAGAAGAAATAGAGACAAAAGGGGCGGGAAGAAGGCCAGAGAAAAGGAGTATTACGAGAGATAGAAGGAAGTAGGAGACAGGTCTGGGGAGTGGTGATGGGTGGGTATGGGCAGGAATTGTCAGGAAGAAGCAGCTTAAAGAAACTCAAAAAGTAAAAGAAGGTGAGAGGAGGAAAATATAGACAGATGGATTGCAGAGGAGCTGCTGGGGACAAGAAAAGGCTGCAGCAGCAGCATAGCTGTGACCATCAAAGCCTATTTCTTGCTGGAACCTGAAAGAGTTTCTAATCCCAGAATCTCAGCTCTTTTCTGCCGTCTAGCTGTCAGACTTGTTGAGCAAGTGTGTCTGTCCATTGCTGTACTGGCACAGCAGCACACAGTCCTTTCCTAGGAAGTGTGTGTTCCCTGTTAGTGCTCTCCTCTCTCCCTGGAGCTGTGTGAGACCACAGCCATCCTGGTGAGCTGGGACTGTGGAGGGGAAGGTCTGCTCCAGCTCCAGAAGATGAATTTGCTTCCAGTTACAGTTTTCCTTGTTTGTAAAATGTAGGTAATTGCCTTAAAACCAGAAATTTTTTCATTTGAAGAATTTTCACTAGAAAATGAAACTATCAGAAGTCAAGGAATTCTGAATTTCTGTGTCTAAAATATATCCTTCCTATGTGTTCACAATACAGTCTTGCAGATGACACTTGCAGGTCAGCAAGGACAAAGGCAGAAAGATATTTCTTCTCCAGCCTGCCCAGATCAGAGTACTGAGGTGGTGGGTGAGGAACCTGGACTCAGTCTGGTCCTACACGTTTTTAGCTGCATTGTCTCTGTTCTGCGTTTCGCTTGTGAGTGAGAGGTAGAATGGGAAAAACAAGTCCTTCGGGGAAAGACTCCTTTGTTGCATCTCAAAGGGCTGATGACAACTTGCACATGAAGGCCATTGCACATCTTGGCTGTAGAGGCACCCTGTGTCCCATGTGCTGGGACAGATCTGGCTGGAAGATGACTCTGTGGAAGGGAGTGCTGGAAGGAATGCAGGGTGCTGTAAGGGGGTAGAGAAGCTTAAATCTGTGTAAGGGTTGTTGTGACCATCAAACTGCAGGCTGTCATCTCCTGTCATTTGAACTTAAACAAATTCCCTCTCTGTGTGTTCCTTCTCCACTGAGGTACTGAGAAGAAAGAGGTGCAGGTTTTAGGTGTCTCTCAGAAGCTGTTGGAGAAAGTGACTTTCTTCCTGCTCACCCACCTCTGCTTGTTTGTTAATTGAGAGGAGTGAGATGGGAGAGCCAGTGAGGAGGCAGGGTATACACTTATTGCTGCTGCTCTTACACCTGGTGGAAAGGGCCACCCATTTGTGAGAATGAAAGTGGCTGATGGCACTGGTGGCCATTATGGAGCTGTTGAAACTGGTGGGGTTCTTCCCTTTCTCAGCATATTCAGGGCAACGGAGCTGGTGAAGGGTCTGGAGCACAAGTCTGATGCAGAGTGGTTGAGGGAGCTTGGGGTGTTTAATCTGCAGTAAAAGAGTCTCAGGGGTACCTTATCTCTCTGCAACTCCCAGAAAGGAGGGTGTAGGAAAGTGGGGGTCTGTCTGTTCTCCCAGGCAGCCAGTGACAGGATAAGAGGAAATGGCCTCAAGCTGTGCCAGGGGAGCTTCAGGTTGGATATCAGGAAGAATTTCTTCACTGAAAGGATGATTAACATTGAACCAGGCTTCCCAGGGAGGTGGGGAGTTGCTATCCCTGGAAGTGTTCAGAAAATGACTGGACATGTCAGTTAGTGCTGTGGTTTAGTTGGTGTGTTGGTGTTTGGTCACAAGTTCGACTTGATGACCTTGGAGATCTTTTCCAACCTGATTGATTCCGTGACTCTATGATCCTGAGCCAAGGCAAGTAGCACCCTCTCCATGTGGCACCCAGCGTTTTCAAAGCTGTATTTGTTTCAGTTCGGGACATCTGCTTTTGAAATCTCAGAAACATATCTCAGAAATGGAGGAGTATGTATTGCAGGGTGAAAACCCTATTGGGGAGGAGATGGGGAAGGGGGATAGATCAGGTCTGGCTGTGGTAGCTGCTGGGGAGCTGTTGAGGATGGCTGTGTTTCCTGAACATGCAGCTTCTGACCTTCAGCCCTTGGGAAATCCGTCTGGGAAGTCATAATAATCTGCTGGCACTAGGAGGGGTGCAGTGCGTGTCAGAGCAGTCAAGGTCTGTGCCATCTGCAGAAGTGTTCTAGGAGGGACTGTGCAGTGAAGCCAAGTGCGATCGCCAGCCTGAGCACTCGAGCACTGAGTATTTCCTTGCTGCATTGCCAAGGTGGGGACTGTGTTGATGAGAAGAGGTGCTGCCTTTTGGCAGGTCTCTTCCTGGCAGCAATGAGCTTGGGATACAAGAGGCTGAATTTATTTCTTTTGACAGATGCTTTGCTGCGGCAGTGTCTTACTCAGCCCATGGTGTGTGGGAATCTGCGTGGGAGAGCGACATGGTAAACAACCTGATTTTTAAGGCTGTTGCAATTAGAGAACTCGTTAGCAAGCTGCCGCATGGAAATCTCAAAAGTGCCTGGGATTGACCGTGTAATCAGAGCTGAGTATGAGACCGGAGCACTTGGGCTGGGTCTGTGCAGCTGTGGGGTGAGCAGTCCATCAGGAGGATCCCGCTGTTGCAGGGTGGTGATTCAGGTATTGGTCATCCTCCCTGGTGAGCCCAAGGCCAACTGCACCTCCAGGGTCTGGGGAAAAGCTGAGACATCACACGACAGCAGTCGGAGGCCCGGGCAGGGGAAAAAATGGGAGTGTTTAACATATTCTAGTTAATTAGCTCTCCCAGTTAATTTATTCCTGACTAGATTCCAGTTGTGCTTTGGGTTACAGTTGTGCTTTCTCATGGAGAGGTGCAGTGCCCCTGGTGAGGAAGGTATGAGGTTTCATCCTAGGGGTGGCTGTGTCGAGGAACGAATAATGTATTTATTGCTGTGTGTGGAAATGCTGCAAAACTTTGGGTCCCTCTGGGCGCAAGCTGCTCGATACTCCCATTTCAACTTGCCTTCTGTTCATCCTGATTTCTTTGTGTGTTTTGTCTTGTGTTAATAAATAGTATTTTCCTGCTCCTCCTTCTTTGAGACAGATGTTAAGCCCGCGTCTCTAGAAAATTGCAGTGCCTGAACAAAAAGGTGGGAATTTTACGCAGATTTAGTTGAGTGTAAGACCTTGAGTGGGGACTCTTGTTTTACTACTACCAAAGTGGCCAACTTTAATTCCGAAGCTGGCCACGTGGCCCAAAAGAAGGATGTCCCCAGAGCATCCGCTTAAAAATAGCTTTCAACTGCACCTGGTTAAAAATAGGTTTAACTTGGATCTTGTGCTTCCCTGTGTGGGCACGGCCTCCTAATAGCATGTTGTGATACCTACTGGGGAACCACCTACGAGCATGTGAGTTGCTGATGGTTGCAACAGGGCAGAGCCCCTAGACATCGGGAGCCAGGAAGGGTTTGGGATCTCCCTGCTCTTTGCCCATCCTGACAATTCTGCTTTTCTCAAGGATTTTGCACAAGGGATGGGAGCTTTGACTTATAAATGCTGTCACACTCTGTTGCTGCTAATTCTGCCAGCACAGTTTGAAATCTTCTAAATCTTATGGCACAGAGGGTTTCTGTTGCATTAATTAATCACGGAAAAGAACAAAGTTGCTTTGTTAGATTTCTTTTCCTGTTTTTAATGAATAATTTATTTAAATGGTTTCCTACCCTGGTAAATCACATCTCAACATTTTTCTCAAGTGTAATAGGTGGGAAGGACTAACAGGAGGTTTTACAATGGAAATTCACTTGCCTAAGCATGAGGAAATAAAAATGATTATGATTGGGAGGAGAGGAGGGAGAGGAATCGGTTTGTTAAGGCTCTGATGAGCAATGCAGTAAGAAGTATGAGGTACTGGTATTATTTGCACATCTTAAGGTAAGGTGGAGAACTGTACCTATCTTATGAAAAAATTGAGACTGCAAGCAGATGTGCTGTGCAGATCTTATGATAAAATTGAAACTGCCTTTAGCTGAGGAGGGGAGATGGTTATTGCTGCCTGTTTCTCACTGTTTGTGCGTGTCAACTTAAAATTTGAATCATAGGGCTTTTCTGTGTTTTTTTGTTTGTTTGTTGGTTGGTTGGTTTGTTTTTTTGTTGGTTTTTGGTGTTGATTTTTTGTTGTTGTTTTTTGTTCTTACGCACGTCAGTGTGACAGGAGTGGGTTATGGAGTAGTTGAAATCTCTAGTCCTGAGATGGGAGGGAGGGAACTCCATTGTGAGGGGGGAACAGTAGGGTGGGGATGACTTTTAGACTGTTTTTGCTGGGAAATCATGTTCAGCTACAGTCAGAGGGAAACAACTGTCTGTTATCTCACTGGATATGACTGGACTAATTTACCTTGCTTTTCCAAACTGCATGGGTAGCATGCCTCCTACTCAGTATGGGACAGATATGAAGTGGCTTTCCAGTCACAGTGCCAGCACAGGGCTCTCATAGGCTCAGTTTGATGCTCAGATTTCTCTTGTCTCCCTCAAATCCCTCTTCTAATTGTCGTGGTTTTGCCCACCAGCCCATCCCTGGGCCTGTGAATGGTTTTGCCCAAGTAGATTTCCGGACAAAACCCAATCAAAACTCGTAGTGACGCCTTTGCTAATTACAT